>JARQOD010000006.1:8240441-8351703 GCA_033576555.1 Oophaga sylvatica | reverse complement strand
CAGTCAGTCTTTGACAACTGCAATTAAAGCACGCAAACACAATTCCAGGCTGCCGATGAGTGGCCTTGACAGCTAGGGGCAGGGCCAGCGTCAGCACCCGACTTACCCGGGCAAGTGCCGGGGCCCTGAGCAGACGGGGGCCCACTCGCCGTCGGGGACTCCGGCACGACTGTGCCAGTGCCCATGAGTGGACCCCCTCGCCGCTTGCTCTGGGCCCTGAAACTTGCAATATTTACCTCTCCCTGTTCCTGCGATGCGGCATCTTCCGCATCTCCTGACTGTGACATTTCAGGTCAGAGAGCGCGATGACGTCATGTCTGTGTGCCCTCTGCCTGAGCAGTCACAGTGCCGAGAGCCGGAAGACGCCGACGCTAAGGAGTCCAGAGCAGCGGCCAGCGAGGAGAGGTGAGTATTTCATTTTTTTTCTTTTTATGTTTTGAGCAGTGTGTGTGGCCAATTATATATGAAGCAGTATATGGGGGCCAATTATATATAGAGCAGTATATGGGGCCAATTATATATGGAGAATCTAATGGGGCCAATTATATATGGAGCAGTATATGGGGCCAATTATATATGGAGCAGTATATGGGGCCAATTATATATGGAGCAGTATATGGGGCCAATTATATATGGAGCAGTATATGGGGCCAATTACATATGGAGCATCTTATGCGGCCAATTATATATAGAGCATCTTATGGGGCCCATTATTCTGTACAGAGCATTATATGGGGCTCATTATTCTGTATGGAGCATTATATGGGGCTCATTATTCTGTATGGAACAATATATGGGGCTCATTATTCTGTATGGAGCATTATATGGTGCACAAAATACTGTATGGAGCAATAGATGGGGCTCATTATTCTGTATGGAGCAATAGATGGGGATCATTATTCTGTATGGAGCACTATGTGGTGCACAAAATACTGTATGGAGCAATAGATGGGGCTCATTATTCTGTATGGAGCATTATATGGTGCACAAAATACTGTATGGAGCAATAGATGGGGCTCATTATTCTGTATGGAGCAATAGATGGGGCTCATTATTCTGTATGGAGCACTATGTGGTGCCCATAATACTGTATGGAGGACTACACTGTCTGGTTTCTGAGCTATTGGTATCACTCATGTAATGTAAGAAGTGAAATCTTTGGCATTGTACTATACCTATATTTCTCTGCCATATCTGTGCATTATAAATTGTGGTATGTGTTAAAGGGGCACACTGAGACTCTTTTGCCCAGGGCCCATGAAAACCTGGAGCCGACCCTGGCTAGGGGCTTTGCTGAAGGTCAGCGAAACTGTGATGATTGTACTTCTGTCAAGACTAGCCTTTGAGTGGCGCTCTCAGAAGACTGTGATTTTCACTTATTTTCACAATTATTTATGTTTAAAATACCTCTGTACTACAACTCTGTAGCATTGCAGTATACAGTACAAATAATTAGATAACTGCAGTAAAAAGTAAGTAAAAAAAAGTTTTTAAAAATTAAATAAAATCTAGCAAAATTTAAAATCAAATCTACCATAATTAAAAAATAAATAAAAAATATTTAGTATCACCACATTCTTAAAAGTCCAAACTCTCATTATCTAAAATGAATTAACATAAGTAAGTCAATGGGATAACTAGAAAAATAATCAAAACGTCAGAATTGTGATTTTTTTTTTTCAGTCGCCACAACTCTGCAAAAAGCAAAGAGAAGAAATCAAAACTTCGTGTCAACCCCAAAAATATTAATAAAATGTCAGCACATGGTGCAAAAACACACGCAAGAAAAATGTGTGATAAAATGGTAAGACATGCAAATGTTTTTCCAAATATTTTAAATTAATTTTTCACCTTAAATTGAAAACACTTTGCAACTTTGGCATTGATGTAACTGTACTGATTTGGAGAATTATGTTGAATACTGTAAAATCAAAACCTAAAAAACAATTTCAGAATTTTTGCAATTTCACCGAATTTGGATTTTTTTCTCTCCAGTTTTACAGAACATTATATTGCAAAATGGTGTAATTCAAAACTACAACTCATCCCACAAAAATTCAGTCCTCAAATGGAAATGTCGATGGAAAAATTAAAGAGTTACGGCTTTTGGAAGAAAGTTAAACAATAGAAAAGGAAAATAATAGAGCACTCATTTTCTAATTACACATTATGTTCAAAAAATGGTTTTATAGACAGGACGCCACCTAGTTTAGAGATGATCATTTTACAACAAAGACGCTAAGGAAGGTGATCAGCATTCGTATAAACTTGGAATAAGTATTCTGGATATATATATATTATATATAGCTTATATGGTATTTCTCTCCCATAGAAGCCAAAATTAATCTTCATCTAAGTTCTCAGTCCAATCTCTCTTATAGTAGCTAAACTCTTCCTCTATGATACAAATAGACAAAAAGAAGCACCAGCACATCTAAGCTAGTGTGAATAGGCGCCAACCAAAGAAAGCATATAAGTAAAAAAAATTAAGGTTACCACCATAACTTACCAAGAATGATTACTCTTTGATGTATTTGTCAAAAAAAGTTTTAAACTTATGAAATGTTTCGAATAATTCAGTAACCAGAGAAACATCCGACTAAAAGATTGAAAAAATTGGAAGCAGCACACCAAAGCAAACCAAAATTTGGCCACGACTATACAGATCCATGGATGACAATTTCTACAGTTAATTTCTCCAGAAAATTAGTGGAGTTTAAGATTTTTTTTCCCAGGACAATTTTACGAGTAACAAAGTCCTTGCCTGTAAAGCCATTTTTTATGCAAATCATTGATGATTGCATGTGTTTCCTGGGAGGTAACATGTTTAACAGAGAAGGGTAATGATCTCAATCACCATCCTTTTGAAGCAACCATTCTGCTCTTATCATTCCATCAGCATAACAGAGTGATATCAGCTGTCTTGTCCTTGTTAGCACTTTCTCCTGAGCTAAGAAAAAGATTACGGAATTGAAGTAAGCAGGTTACTTTTTGGCACGGTTGAATTCAGTGGAAATGTTTTTTTTTAATTTGGTTAATTTTTTTCCATTTTAATTTTTTTGTAATTCATTTGATTGCTGTTCATAACAATCTAGAATTGATGCACTCTGCCGCTATAAAAACTGAAGCAAAAAACTTTGTGAAAACTAAAGTTTGCACCAGTCTCAAAACTTTTGTCCAGGAATATACACCAAATGTAAAGACTTCTTTTTCCTCGCTTCACCTTCCCAATAGGTTTGTGCACAAATTTTGCTTTAGTAAGTCAGCTATCACTTTTTTATATTTCCGCAGTGGAAAATTCTGCGCGGATAGCAATGGTAATGTGTATTTCACACTAAAAACACTGGAGAGCAATGTGTGATGTGAGTGTACCTTTCTGACGGGTTTACAGTACAAACAGAATTTTTTAACTACTGTGGGTCCCATTTATTATTACATTTTGCCCTTCTTTGTCTGTTTTTTTGGTATTTTTGCCAGTTTTTTATTTGCACCACATCCTCCTTTTTATATGTATACATGTGTTACTATTTTTTATGTTCGCAATAGTGGGCAGAGTTTGGAGTTTCCAGCTGATTCATCAAACGTGACTTTTAAAAAATGAATACGATTCTTGTACTCTAGTCCCCCTTTTAGCGACTTTATGTACGTATGAAATTTTTGCACAAATGTTGTGACATTTTAGCTGGTGCCGCTAAAAAGTCACAAACCGATTATAAAGAAAAAAAAGACTAATTGTGATTTTACCCAAAAATCATGAACCGCGTTCAACATTTTGAAGACATTGGCTCAAAATACATAAACGAAAAAAAAAGAAAATTGAGCAAAAAATCCCTGCAAATGATGAGCCTGTTCCTGTGTTTTTTATGCAATACTTGCTGATATATTTTAGCTGCAATTCAATAGGGAGATAGTACATGTACTTTTTGGGGGGATGGGAGCTTTATTTTTCACATTTTTTGGGTATTTATTGAGTTCTTTGCTTTTATTTTTTCAAACACATCACAGTCTACTTTTGGCTTTTTTTATGTTTTATGTAGGTTTTATATCCAGTAGGGGACAACCCCCATGAGAAATGATTCATAATTTTTAATATTCAATTTCATGATAATGAATGAATAATTCATCCCCAGCTCCTCGTTCATGTGACATGGCAGCTCTGCTGAGTGTTTGTGCAGCTGTTTGTTTGATCACAGCATTATGTTGCTTTTGTCCGCACGTTGCTCCATGTATGACTGGCCCACGAGGGGCACTTAAGGTTTCATGTACAAAAGACTGTCAATTTTTCCACATTTCCATATCTTACTTATCTCGTGTTTGATAACAGTGAAACTACCGGATCTGTCAAAGCAAATGACAGATAAATGTGTGATTGATATTGAAATTACAGAGCGCTCTTTGAAGGATAAATACAAAAGAATTGGTAATAGCTCGCATCCAAAATAACATTTAGGCTTTCAGCAATCAAAACAAAGTACAAAGTCTCAAAGTCCGCTAGTATATGATCATAGGAATCCGCTCACTTCCATGTCTGGACTAAAAAAATTCATTTTAATCCCTTTTTTTTCAATAATTGAAGCTAAGAATGTCTGCTGCTGCATTTTAACGGTCTAATGCATCACATCAAGATCGAATTCAGTTAAAAGGGATGTCCGACACTTTTTTATTTTAATATGTGATAATTAGACATTTATCACATATCTTTGGGGGCCCCACTATTTAGACATTTATCACCTATCCTTAGGGACTCCAATGGATTGAACATTTATAACCCATCATTGGGGCCCCAAATGATCATATATTTATAATGTATATTTGGGTTCCCCAATGAACATGTATTAATCACCTATATCTAGGGCCCCCAATGTTCAGACATTTATCACCTATCCTTGGGGCTCCAATGATCAGACATTTATCACCTATCCTTGGGGCCCCAATGATCAGAAATGTATCATCTATCCTTGGGGGCCCCCCAATGATGAAACATTTATCATCTATTTTTGCGGCCCCAAAGATCAGACATTTATTATCTAAACTTGGGGTCTCCAATAATACAAACTGTATTACTTATCATTGGGACCCCCAGTGATCAGACATTTATCACTTATCTTTGGGACCCCAAATATTAAAATATTTATTACCTATCCATGGGCCCCCCAATGATCAGACATTTATCACCTATCCTTGGGGCCCACAATTATCAGACATTTATCACTTATCTTTGGGACCCTCCAATATTAAAACATTTACCATCTACCCATGGGGCCCCCAAATGATCAGACATTTATCACCTATCCTTGGGACCCCAATGATCAGACAGTTATCACCTATGTTAGGATGGTAAAAAAACCTCATAAACTGTTTTTATGTAAAACTAAAGTTGTGAAATCTAAACCACAGTTATGGATTTTATAAGTTCTAAGTTCCGTTTATGACTATATTAGTTGTTTAAATTGAGTTTTAGGGGTGACAGACTCCAAGAGACATCTATAGAAGAGATGTGGACCCAAAGGAACGTTTAGGTTGGGCCTCCTAGTTTGATGATAACTTTTAGCTACTAGGACACATGGGCTTCATGTTTCTTTTTCCCTTCATACCCTTCATTGCCCATTGGAGACTTCCATACCTATTTCTTTGCTTGACTGACAACTCTTCAGTGTCCTACTGCCCTTCTGTTGAATCTCTGCCCACTTACCCTGATTTACTGCTTCTCAATGTCACTCTTACCTACTTCTACTGAATCTCCATCCATCTAGCCTGATTGACAGCTACCTAGTGTCTACCTGTCACGCTGTCTAATGATATGACTACAATGTCAGTAAACTATTTATACAGGAACCACACTCTATACAACATATAGTTTAGCAACATAAGAATGTAAGTATAAAATAGATTTACCTGACACAATATCAGCAGAACTTAGGGTTAATCTTGAGGACTAGATGTGCAGAGACGATATCAGTTGAACTCAGGATTAATCTTGAGGACTTGATGAGCTGTAACAGGAAAGAGGAGGACCGGGGTCTAACCTGACCCTACACTGGGGTCCTAACTAATCCCTTACCTTGGAGGTATTGATAATGGTTCAGAGGTCCAAGTCTCCAGCCTAACCCTGTCTCCTATCAGACCCTGAACCCTGTAATCAGTCCTAAGAAGGATCCTGATTACCACCAAAGGGATATGGGCTGATCTCAGCTAAATACACAGATTAGACATATAAGACAGACAGGATAGCACTCTCTTGCATACACACTCAAACACCGAAGGAACATAAATGGTCTGGGAAATAAACTCTAAGCAAGTTAAGCTTAAAACAACTAAGGAGCTCTCAACTAGAGTCTATACAGATTCATTCCTATCTGTGGTCTGCATGAAGTGTTTCACTGGCAACTCCCAAAGCAGACAACCAGAAACTTAAAGGAAACCAATCAACAAATAATCAATTGCAGCCGGGAGAAACTGCACCCAGTCCCAGCACCGAGCACAGACAGAATTAACTCCCTAGCTGCCAAACACAAAGAAACAGCAACTCAGCTGTGAGAAGTCAAAATGTGCAACCGCGACGATCTTCGTGGCAATGCACACATGACAGTACCCCCCCTTCTACGAGGGGCCTCCGGACCCTCAGGGCCAGGCCTGCCCGGGTGAGTTCTGTGGAAGGTCCGAACCAAACGATCTGCGTTAACATCAGACGCAGGGACCCACGTCCTCTCCTCCGGACCATACCCCTTCCAATGCACCAAGTACTGAAGGGACCGGCGATTCAGGCGAGAGTCAATGATTTTTGATACTTGAAATTCCAAGTTACCATTGACCAACACTGGAGGAGGAGGTAGAGGTGACGGTATGACTGGTGCCACATACCTTTTAAGTAATGACTTGTGGAACACATTATGAATTTTAAAAGTAGAAGGGAGTTCCAGACGAAATGCCACAGGATTAATTATGGAACTGATCCTGTACGGCCCGATGAATCTGGGACCCAGTTTCCAGGAGGGCACTTTAAGTTTTATATTCCTGGTAGACAACCATACAGATCGTTCACATTCAGATCTGGACCAGAAACTCTCCTCCTATCAGCCATACGTTTGTAACGGTTCCCCATCGTACTCAAATTATTCAATACACCTCGCCACACAGAAGCAAGTGACGACGAGAAACGCTCCTCCTCAGGAACCCCAGAAGGACCCCCCCCATTGAAAGTACAAAACTGGGGATGAAAACCATATGCCCCAAAAAACGGGGACTTACCAGTGGACTCGCTCCGCCTGTTGTTAAGAGCGAACTCTGCCAGAGGCAAGAAAGATGACCAGTCCTCCTCGTTCTCCGAGACAAAACACCGGAGATATGTCTCTAAACTCTGATTCAGACGCTCTGTCTGACCATTGGTCTGTGGATGAAAAGCCGAGGAAAACGACAATTGCATCCCCCGACGTAAACAAAATGCC
This sequence comes from Oophaga sylvatica, assembly GCA_033576555.1. Classification (NCBI taxonomy): domain Eukaryota; kingdom Metazoa; phylum Chordata; class Amphibia; order Anura; family Dendrobatidae; genus Oophaga; species Oophaga sylvatica. Next base: position 8,344,258 of record JARQOD010000006.1, on the reverse strand, counting down.
CTCCAAAATTTGGACACAAACTGAGACCCCCTATCTGACACCACATCAGAAGGCAACCCATGAAGTCTCACGATCTCCCTAATGAACACCTGCGCCAGAGTTTTAGCATTAGGGAGTGCAGGAAGAGCAACGAAATGTGCCATCTTACTGAACCTGTCAACAACCACCAGTATGACAGTATTCCCTGACGACGGAGGAAGATCCGTAATGAAGTCCATAGATAAATGAGTCCATGGACGCTCCGGAAGTTTCAAGGGTAAAAGGGTCCCAGATGGACGGGTATGAGGAGTTTTAGAGCGAGCACAAACCCCACAGGACGCGACAAAAGTTATAACATCTTTATTAACGTTAGGCCACCAAAATCGGCGAGAAAGGAGATCTAAAGTAGCCTTACTCCCTGGATGTCCTGCTAAAGCAGAATTATGATGTGCCTCAATAACCTTTTGTCTCAACTGATTCGGGACAAACAGTCTCCCTGGAGGTCCTGCAGGGGCGTCCCCCTGAGCCTCTAACACCTCCTCCTCAAGCTCAGAACATACAGCCGACACTACCACCCCCTCCTGAAGGATAGGAATCGGGTCATCCGTTTTCCCGGCCCCTGGGAAACTGCGAGACAAAGCATCAGCCTTTACATTCTTAGACCCCGGACGATAAGTGACGACAAAATTAAACCTGGTAAAAAACAACGACCATCGAGCTTGTCTGGAATTCAGACGCTTAGCGGATTCTAAATACAGCAGGTTCTTGTGATCAGTAATAACAGTGACCGGGTGGACTGCCCCCTCCAAAAAGTGACGCCATTCTTCAAAAGCCAATTTAATGGCCAAAAGTTCCCTATTGCCGATATCATAATTCCTTTCGGCGGACGACAATTTCTTAGAAAAGAAAGCGCACGGATGCCATTTACCAGGGACGGACCCTGGGACAATATAGCACCCACCCCTACGTCAGACGCGTCCACCTCCACAATGAACGGCTGAGATACATCTGGTTGGATGAGAACGGGTGCCGAAGCAAAACATCTCTTTAAAGAGGAAAAGGCTTGGCAAGCTTTGTCCGACCACCTAGAAAAATCCGTCCCTTTTCTCGTCATGTCCGTGAGAGGTTTGACGACAGACGAGAAATTACAAATAAATTTCCGGTAGTAATTAGCAAACCCCAAAAAACGCTGCAGAGCCTTAAGATCCCCTGGCTGATCCCATTCAAGCACTGCTCTCACCTTTTCAGGGTCCATACGGAAACCGGAGGCTGACACCAAAAAACCCAAAAACTGAAGTTCCTGTACGGCAAAAACACACTTCTCCAGTTTGGCGTATAGTTTATTGTCTCGCAAGATCTGCAACACCTGTCTCACATGCTCCTGGTGAGACACAAGATCTGGCGAGTAAATTAAAATGTCATCCAAATATACGACCACAAACACCCCCACAAGGTGACGAAAAATGTCATTAACAAAATGTTGGAATACTGCTGGTGCAGTAGTCAGACCAAAAGGCATAACCAGGTTTTCATAATGTCCCTCCGGCGTGTTAAACGCCGTTTTCCACTCATCCCCCTCTTTTATTCTAATCAGATTATACGCCCCCCTGAGATCCAATTTAGAGAACCATTTGGCGCCAACAATTTGATTGAAGAGATCAGGAATAAGAGGGAGTGGATACGGATCTCGAACAGTAATCCGATTAAGTTCGCGGAAATCCAAGCAAGGGCGTAGGCCTCCATCTTTTTTCTTCACAAAGAAGAACCCCGCGGCTACAGGGGAAGATGAAGGTCTAATATGCCCTTTGGCCAGACTTTCGGAAATATAATCTTTCATAGCCTGTCTTTCAGGACCAGAAAGATTATACAACCTAGCTTTAGGTAACTTAGCATCAGGAAGAAGATTAATAGAGCAGTCATACACACGATGAGGAGGCAACTCCCGACACCCCTCCTCAGAAAAAACATCCCCAAAATCCTCCAAAAAAGGAGGCAATGTACTAGGTACGACCGCACTGATGACTGTGTTCATGCAGTTGCTTTTGCAAAACTCACCCCATTGGCTTATCTCTCTGGACTGCCAATTAATTACAGGGTTATGTTTAACCAGCCAAGGAAGTCCCAACACAATGGGAGTAGGTAGACCCTCCAACACATAACAAGATAATTGTTCCCTATGTATTGCCCCTACCCGAAGGTCAATGTTATGAACCTCATGAACAAAGCTACCTTGGCCGAGAGGCCTGGCGTCAATGGAAAAAATAGGGATCGGTTTGACCAATACACTCAGATGCATACCTTGAGCCTGCGCAAACTGAGCGTCAACCAGATTGGCGCCAGAACCACTATCCAGAAGAACAGACAATCTCTTCACTCTAGTACCAAACACCACCTCCACTGGTACAAGGAACTGAGAAGAACCGGCGGATGAAATACATACTCCCAGGTTGTCATCCACCACACAACCTGGGATTAGCAGTTTTCCGGCGACTTTTTACTTAACAAGACACGGGATGGACATTCTCCAACAAAATGTCCCTCTTTCCCGCAGAAAAAACACCTTCTAGTCCTGCGGCGTGCCGCCAATCCCCTACTACGAAAAGATGTCCCTCCCAACTGCATAGGCTCATCCGAACAGACAAGGGGAACCTCAACATAAGGACTTTAGTAGTAGGTGGAGTAACAACAGGGAGTGGAGTTACCTCACCCCTCTCCCGAAGCCGTCTATCAGTACGGATAGCTAGGGCCATAGCAGCCTCCAGAGAAGGAGGAGACTCATACTGAGCCAAAACGTCTTTTAATTTGTCAGAAAGCCCATGACAAAACTGGCTCCTAAGAGCTGGGTCATTCCACTGAGTATCCGTGGCCCATCTACGAAACTCAGAAGCAAATTCCTCCGCAGGACGATCTCCCTGCTGTATCTTACGTAATTTAGTCTCAGCAAGAGAGACCCGATCTGGGTCATCATATACCAATCCCAGAGCAGTAAAAAATTGATCTACAGACTGTAGAGCCGGGGATCACGGAGGAAGGGAAAATGCCCAGGATTGAGGGTCCCCTTGAAGAAGTGAGATAACAATTCCCACTCTCTGCTCATCAGTCCCTGATGATCGCGGCCGAAGCTGAAAATATAATTTACATGCCTCCCGGAAGGTAAAAAATTTGTCTCGCCCACCAGTGAACCTATCTGGAAGAGCCACCTTAGGTTCAACTCTGGTTTGCTCCAGGGGAGACAAAACTTTGGACTTAATGTCCGTCAGCTCCATGGATAATCCCTGCAACTGCAGAGCCAGCTGGGCTACTGGATCCATGGTAACTAGAGATCATTTTTTATGGCCAGTGAAAATGTCACGCTGTCTAATGATATGACTACAATGTCAGTAAACTATTTATACAGGAACCACACTCTATACAACATATAGTTTAGCAACATAAGAATGTAAGTATAAAATAGATTTACCTGACACAATATCAGCAGAACTTAGGGTTAATCTTGAGGACTAGATGTGCAGAGACGATATCAGTTGAACTCAGGATTAATCTTGAGGACTTGATGAGCTGTAACAGGAAAGAGGAGGACCGGGGTCTAACCTGACCCTACACTGGGGTCCTAACTAATCCCTTACCTTGGAGGTATTGATAATGGTTCAGAGGTCCAAGTCTCCAGCCTAACCCTGTCTCCTATCAGACCCTGAACCCTGTAATCAGTCCTAAGAAGGATCCTGATTACCACCAAAGGGATATGGGCTGATCTCAGCTAAATACACAGATTAGACATATAAGACAGACAGGATAGCACTCTCTTGCATACACACTCAAACACCGAAGGAACATAAATGGTCTGGGAAATAAACTCTAAGCAAGTTAAGCTTAAAACAACTAAGGAGCTCTCAACTAGAGTCTATACAGATTCATTCCTATCTGTGGTCTGCATGAAGTGTTTCACTGGCAACTCCCAAAGCAGACAACCAGAAACTTAAAGGAAACCAATCAACAAATAATCAATTGCAGCCGGGAGAAACTGCACCCAGTCCCAGCACCGAGCACAGACAGAATTAACTCCCTAGCTGCCAAACACAAAGAAACAGCAACTCAGCTGTGAGAAGTCAAAATGTGCAACCGCGACGATCTTCGTGGCAATGCACACATGACACTACCCTCACCGCTTTTCCTGAATCTCTGCCCATCTAGCCTGACTGACAGCTCCTCAGTGTTGATGTTGAATTTCTGAACCATAATTGACAGCTGCTCAGTGTCGCTCCTACCTACTTCCACTGAATCCCTGCCAACCTAACCATATTTACAACTGCTCAGTTTCCTACTACCTTTCTCCTGAATCTTTGCCCACTTTCCTTGATTGACAGCCCCTCAGTGTTACTCCTACCTCCTGCTACTGAATGTCCGTCCAGCTAACCTTAGTGACAGCTCTTCAGTGTCCATTCTCAATGCTTCTCCTGAATCTCTGCCCATCTAGCCTTATTGACAGCTGCTCAGATTCCTACTACCCTTCTCCTGAATCTTTGCCCACTTTCCCTAATTGACAGTCTCTCAGTGTTGCTCCTACCTCCTGCTACTGAATCCCCGTCCAGCTAACCTTAGTGACAGCTCTTCAGTGTCCATTCTCAATGCTTCTCCTGAATCTCTGCCCATCTAGCCTTATTGACAGCTGCTCAGATTCCTACTACCCTTCTCCTGAATCTCTGCCCACTTTCCCTGATTGACAGCCCTCAGTGTTACTCCTACCTCCTGCTACTGAATCTCCATCCAGCTAACCTTAGTGACAGCTCTTCCTTGTCCATTCTCAATGCTTCTCCTGAATCTCTGCCCACTTTCCCTGATTGACAGCCCTCAGTGTTACTCCTACCTCCTGCTACTGAATCTCTGTACATCTAACCTTAGTGACAGCTCTTCAGTGTCCATTGTCAATGCTTCTCCTGAATCTTTGCCCACTTTCCTTGATTGACAGCCCCTCAGTGTTACTCCTACCTCCTGCTACTGAATCTCCGTTCAGCTAACCTTAGTGACAGCTCTTCCTTGTCCATTCTCAATGCTTCTCCTGAATCTCTGCCCATCTAGCCTTATTGACAGCTGCTCAGATTCCTACTACCCTTCTCCTAAATCTCTGCCCACTTTCCCTGATTGACAGCCCCTTCGTGTTATTCCTACTACCTGGCACTGAATCTCCGCCAATCTAACCTTAGTGACAGCTCTTCCTTGTCCATTGTCAATGCTTCTCCTGAATCTCTGCCCATCTAGCCTTATTGACAGCTGCTCAGATTCCTACTACCCTTCTCCTAAATCTCTGCCCACTTTCCCTGATTGACAGCCCCTTCGTGTTATTCCTACTACCTGGCACTCAATCTCCGCCGATCTAACCTTAGTGACAGCTCTTCAGTGTCTATTCTCAATGCTTCTCCTGAATCTTTGCCCACCTAGCCTGATTGACATTTCATCACTGCTTTTGCAGTTTATAACGTTCTGGGTTTATAGAATACAATAAAAGCATAAAGCGCATATTTTGGAACCTAACATCGAGCTTCACAGTGATAGTAAAAGCAATTTAAGAACAACTGGCAATCTCTCTAAACATTTTATTCTTACTCCTCTATTTCAATAGTATTGTAAATAACCTTTATATTCCCATTTAACCAATTTGTAAGAGAATTAAAGCCGAGCATTTTGCTGATGACAGATGAGGAACGTTGTAAGAATTAAGAAGAATATTTCAAGAGAGGGAAATAGTGAATCTAGAAAGTTTTCACAGATCTATTGTGTTACTACTGTAGTACTATATATTTTCTGCAGCTTATATTGGAAGCTACATTCCGAGCCTTGATCAGCATGTCAGATATTCCACACGCTATACAGAACTATGGATGCCTTCAAAAACATGCCAGAACCTTGACAGACTCCATTAAGGGCCAATGTGGTCAGATGAGATATGCTGATATTGAGTCTTTTATGAACAGAAGCCATGACTCATATGAAACCATAACAATAGAGAAATCAACTCACAGTGATCTGGGTTTGATTTTTTACACTTTTTAAAATTTATATTAAAATGAATTAGGAATTCCAGATTAAGACTGGATTCACACCTATGTGTTTCATGGTCCACTTGAGAACCTGGCCATGGACTAAAAACTCTTGGATCAATGGACGTAGAGAGGAATCCACGGCTTTAAGGGATACAGACTTTTTTCAGCACGGAGCACTGGTTTCGCCAATCTTATTATTGTGTTTTATTAGAGATCTGCAGTTTCCATTCAGTGACAGTAAGCAGAGGAAGATGTGCAGATTTGATCTCATGTATACATAAGGCCTACATTAGCATTTCTATTCTGCATCTGGTGGGGGCATGTGTGTCTTTGTTCCTCTCGGCAGGGGGCATCCCTAATACACAACCCTTCAGACAGGCTGGAGACCAGGCTTCAGAAACATTCTTCATCCTTTGAGCTACCTGTAGCAAATGTTTAAAGAGGATGGAGTGTTAGTATCTCAGCCTAACCAGAGGACTGATTTCAGGAGAGGTAGAACAGTAAGCCACATGTTTAGTGAGAGAATTGGTGCAGTGACGTCAAGGGGAGAGGTTCTGTTGCTGAGGCTTGGTGTCCGTGTAGGGATGGACTATGGAGACTGGAGGTCAGTTGCCAGGTGGAGATGGATACACATGCTACGGGGTCATGGTATATGTCGTCTGGATTTAAGGAGCTATCCTAAGGACTGTTGTTGTTAGCTGGAGCTGGATACACGTGCTACGGTCATGGTATCTGTTTTTTGGATTTGAGGAACTATCTTGAGAACTGTTGTTGTCGGCTGAAGCTGGATGCACATTCTAAGGTCTGGATTTGAGAAACTATCCTAGCGACTGTTGTTGCCGGCTGGAGCTGGATATATGTGCTACGGTCATGGTATCCATTGTATGGAGGAGCACAGGCTGTGACTGCGGGAGGTACAAAATCTGTGGGCCAACCAAAAGTTGGGAGACAGCGGGTGTTGCCTGGTACGGGGCAGTGGAATTATCGGCTGTGGGTTGGAATCTTGTGGACTGGGGGCATTGCATTGTGGCCATCTACCCGGAGTTGCTGTAAGACTACGGACGTAAGGAATAAAAATTAGTTGCATCGTTAACCTCCCTAGGTGATTATTAGAACCCATAACCTCAGATCTCCACAGTTAAAGTACAGACCGCAATATACAGAAATGCCATTTATAAATATGAGGCTGTTGAGTTCAGGAGAGATGTCCTGTGTATACAGTACTTGGACCACAAAACATGGATGAGTGAATTGGGCCTAAGACTGGAAATTAACATTAATTGAGGTAAACTGATCTTTTCAAACTCGAATTTGCCATTTTCACATAATTTTTCCAAAATATTTGACTCCCAGTGAATAATTTTCCACGATTGGCAAGCCTCCAATTACCCTAAAAAGATGCTTGTAACACGCTGAGTCCTCCTAGGACTGTACAGTATCAAATTTGTCCAGAATTTCATGGAAAATTCAGATTAATCAGAATGCAAAATTTTACTTATTGGATTTGAACAAATCCCACTGATTGCCATTATGTTGGATGTTTTTAAGTGTTTAGAAGAGGGTTAAAAAAAATTATAAAGGATTACCGTATAAAACCTTTCTTAAGCCTGACCATCACTTTTCCTTGCAGTCAGGCTCTGACTGCGGCATTGAAGTGGCATGATCCTGCTGAAGCATCTGTTTGGGTGTGATTTGCACTATGTACTGCAATACTAAGATATTGCAATATATAATACAAGCGGTCAAACGTTTGCATGTTTCCTACATGGACTAAAAAATTTAAAAAAAAACAAAAAAAATTCAGCCGTACTCGTTTTCTTAACCAAAAATATAGAAAAAAAATTAAAAATTTAATAATAATAACAATAATTATTATTATATTCAGTTCAAAATAATTAAATTATTTAATCCATAAGGTAAATGCCATAAAGATAAAAAAATCAAAACACAAAAAAATCAGTAAACCTTTTTAAAAAAGCAATTAAAAGCGGTAAGAATATTGAATGTACTCCAAAATTTTATCAATCAATAGTGCTTCAGCTCATTCCACACAAAAAAAAATCACATAGCTTCAACAGCAGAAAAATAAAAAAGTTACGGGTCTCAAAAAGGAGAAATCAATTTTTTTTTTATACGAAGTTTAAAAAAATGTTCACCCATGAAAATAATAAAAAAAATATATAATTGCACAGTGAATGATTTAAAGAGAAAACCTAAATAATAATGTCTGAATTGCGCTTATTGCTCCATTTCACCTCGGTTAGAATTTTTCTCTTTTTTTTGTCTATTTGATTATAAAGTAAATTGTGCCATTCAAAACTAAAACTCGTCCTACCGATGTCGGTGGAAAAATTAAAAGTTTGGGCTCTTAGAAAAATAGAAAGGAAAAACAATAGCGCCAAAATTAAAATTGACTGTTGTCAATGAAATATGGAATGTGTCATAAGAAAATGACCTATTGTTTAAATCAGGTATTTGTGTTAAATATATTTTGTACAATAAATTGCCAATGTTATTTTTTTTATACAAATTACAAATTTTGATGAAAAATAAGTAGGGATGAGCAGATTCATGGAAGGTCGGAATTGTTGGATTCGGACGAACTTTAGACCAAAGATTGATTCGGGTAGCAGAACTTGACCTGAACTTGACTCTGAACCCCATATAAGTAAAATGGGACCCAAACTCTTTGATGCTATGAAATGGTCATAATAAGTTCTAAGGAGCTGCAAAAGGAAGCAAACTGGAGGTAAGAGCAGGACAATTGCCCTGTAAACAAATATGGATAGGGAAACTACCTAAAATAAAGTGGAATAAAAAATATAAAAAATAATAATCTTGAACCAGGAGGTGGAGGTCCAAGTAGAGGAGTGAAGCAGTGCCTTGTGTGTGTTGTTTACTGTACTTGTTAATAAATAAATAGATGAAAAAAATGATGTGCAGTTCCTCCATATTTTTAATAGCCAGCCAAGGGAAAGCAGACAGCTGAGAGCTGTTCTTATCTTACAATCCTGGGAAGGGGTCAATATCCATATACCTTCCCAGCCTATTATAATCAGCCCCCAGCTGTCTGCTTTGCTGGTTATTAAAAATGAGGGACCCCCAAAAAATGGCAAGCGGTTCCCCTTATTTTAAATAACCAGCTAAGGCAAAGCAGACATTTGGGGGCTAATATTAATAGGCTGGGAAGGTCCATGGATACTGCCACTTCCCAGCCTAACAAGACTGGCCCTCAGCTTCCCAAGAAATGGCACATCCATTAGATGCGCCAATTCCGATGCTTTGCCTCAGCTCTTTCCAGATTGTCATGGTGTAGTGGCATCAAGCCTAGGGGTTAATAATAGAAAGGTGTCTATCAGACATCCCCATTACTAACCCCGTATTTAAAATCAAAGAGTTTATTTGAATAAAGAGTCCCCAACACATTCCATGGTTTACCCATTTATTATTAAAAAGTAATCTCAGCAAGTCCGATGTAATCCATTGTGGTTCCCAGGACATCCAGCAATTCTCTCTTGCAACTTATGGAGCGTCATTCTGAGAACAATGCATCATATGTTACTCACAGTCATGTCATGCAATAACATCAGTAACACCAGTGAGAAATGATCAGCAGTGACATATGGAGCCTCGATAGCTGACATTACACAGCTGATATCAACCCCAAAAACTATTACCCAGATTGTCATTGCCATTTCACCAGGGCAATCAGGAAGAGTCGAGGCTAAGCGCCTGAATTGGCGCATGTAATGCCATTTATGAGGGTGCTGAGGGCTGGTCTTATTAGACTGGGAAGGGGCAAATATCTGTGGACTTTCCCAGTCTATTAATATCAGCCCACAGCTGTCTACTTTTCCTTAGCTGGTTACTAAAAATAGTGGGGACCAGCCCACCCTACCGCCCTAACACTAACAGAGCAGAGCCATGCACTGACCACCGCCGCAGTGACAATGCACCGGCAGGGCGCCCGGTGTCTTCAGACTGCGCCACCCCACGAGGACAATACCACTGCAACAATGGCCTGCACACAGCACCAACACCAAATGAATGGAGCATTGAAACTCACCTTCCTCAAGCTCTCCAGGGAGAGTAAAAATAGGCTAGACCCCTTGCAGTCTCCTGCTAATTAAAATAGCTTATTTATACGTCATCGGTCATGTCCTTACCTTTGATGCTGGCTCCGGCGCTGAGACCGCATATTTCCCTGCACATGACAGCTGATTTGTTCATGTTGGCATCCCTGTCACTTGATTGCTGGGTGCCAATGGGTGGGCATGACAGCTGGGGGTCTGCAGAAGACCCCTGTGCCTGTCATTGTGAACCACGGGTAAGTGTTCATAGGAGATTAAGCCCTGCTATGTGTAGAACAGGCAATCGGAAGATTGCAGCTTCAAGTCTCCTAAGGGGAACATTGAAGCAATTAAAAAGTAAAGAAAAAGATTTTAAAAAATGTTAAAAAAACAGAAAACTTCAAATCACCCCTCTTTTGCCCCATTCAAAACAAAACAATTAAAATCACTGAGTTCAGAAATGTCCGATCTATCAAAATATAAAGTAAATTAATGAGATCGGTAAATGGCTAACAAGAAAAAAAAGAAGAAAGCTCCAGAATTATGTTTTTTCATGGCTGCCACAACATTGCACTAACGGGCGATCTAAACAATGCATCTACCCCAAAATGATATTAATAAAAACGTCAGCTCGGCGCTTCAAAAATAACCTCTCGCCGAACCCCAGATCATGAAAAATGGAGACGCTATGGGTTTCAGAATATAAATAGAAGAAAAAAAAGTATGATAAAAGTTATAAATTAATTCAATGTACAAACAACATGTATCAAATCATGTAATACATAGTAAATCAGTTTACACAAGGTTTAAGAGAAAAAAGAGAAGAGATCAGGTAGAGAATGGCAGCAACGGCAATATTGCATCAAAAAATAGGGTATTTACCTCCTCATAATAGGAAAGTGCATATGTAAACCTATGAGTCATAGAAGTGTAGCAGGACTTCACTGAAAGTCAGTGCTTGGAGTAAAAAAAAAACCCAGGAGCCCTCATCCACACAGTCTCCCCGACATCACACTCCTGCGCAGGCATACTTCTCTGCCCTGACCAGGGTAAAGTACTGCAGTGTGCATGCGCTGGGGCTCATTTACCTTTCCTGGTGCCTGCACACTGCAGGGCTTTACTCTGCCCTCAACAGGAATTAACACACGTACATTAGCCACATTGAATAAATTCAGACCCTATCTTTTGTATCGAAGCATCTAATGAGCGTGTGCAGAGAGAATTGTGAAGGAAGTGGGAGCATAGGGAACTGTGATATCTCCTTTTGTGATTGGTGGATCCTGTGTTATCAGCTGTGTATAAGAGGTGTAATCTTTCATGGTAGCCCTACCTCTGATGATAAGGAAACTGTTGAAAACTCAACCTAAAGGGACAGAAAGTACAAATCTCAAGTGTGAAAGTGTGAAGGAAGTGGGAAGTGGGAAAACTTGCAAGATTACTTATTTTATTTTATAATAATAACCGAGATATGAAAAAAAAATCTAAACTTTTTTAAAAATATTCATAACGCAAAAAACTGATTCAAATAATAGGTAATTTTCCGAAGACACATTACCTTTAAGGGGTTAATTTACCCCATTATGATCCATTGTGCTCTTCCTTTTAGTTAAAAAAAGATTACCTGGATTGTACCCTCTGTCGATTGTAGAGTGATTTTCTTCAGTGATTTTAACTTTCATTTCACTATATAATAATATACCGCAATATATAATAATATCAAGGGTCGACATTTACAATATATTCTTTAGATAGACTGTGAAAGAGCAAATTGTATGTGAAAAAATGAGCAAAAATGTCCTAAAACTTTCTATTACAAAAGATCAGAAATTCCTTCATCGGCACAAAAATTTCAGCAAAATTGCAAAAGGGAATCGTTAATAGACAGAAAGTAATAGGATTTAAATTGATGTATCCCCTCAATATAGGCTACTCAATGACCGTGGCTCTTGATCTAATTCACAGAAGTCATTCTTACATCCAAATTTTCAGACAAAATCTGAGATTTTTAGGAAAAATCTTTATTTTTAAAACCCTCCGTTTGCTTGGTAATGATAATTGACTTCCTGCTGACCATACTCATGTTCTTAAGAAACCTTTTGTCACCTTGGCAGGAAGAAGTGCCAGATCCTCGCTGGCTCGCCAATGTGCGCAGTTGTGTCGACTAAATATAGCTTTCCTTAAGGAGTTTGTGTCACTTTACTTCCCCTTCGAAGGAACCATTCAGTCATCCTTGACATGTAGCAATTATAGGATTCCGCCGCCGCTCACTTGAAAGCTTGCCTAATGTAGCTGGGATAGATATAATCATAGCTCACCCGGGCGTTCATTGTTAAACGCCATTTTCTATTTGCTCATAAAATACAAAAACATTCCGTATAAAAATTATATTGTAATGCAAAAATGGGACAGTTATTTTGCAGATTACAAGCCATATCGAGACCCTCCGCTTATTCATACAATTGGTGTTTTTCGGTGGGGAATCCATTCGGAAACATGTCTGGAAAGAAATAAGACAGCGCTGCCGGAGTGAGAAATTGCTAGAAGACGTCGCTTTTCTGTTCATAGCAGGAACTTTTTGCAGGTTATAAGGAGGCGTTTTATTGGAATCATCTCAAGATGTTGCTTTTAACTAGAGATGAACGAATAACTTCGACTGGAATTGATTTTTACAAAATCCCTAATTCTCCAAAATGTGGATTTTATGTTATTCGCTTGGCGACTGCTGGCTGCTATTTTTATGAACCATGAAGGGCTATCAAAAGGTTAAAAAAAAAAATCCTTACAAACATCTTGTCGCTTACCTCTTCGACTCCACCGCTACTCAACACCAGCCGTCCGGTCCTCAACGCATTTTCTGATTCGTTGGAATCTGCTGGATCTCCAACATAGCGTTAGGGCCCAGGGATCTGTACATATGCATTCAAGGTCGTGGCTCGCATCGTGATGTTATAACACTGTGATTTCCCATGCACTGGCGCAAGACCTCCCAGGCGTCATGAAAGCCGGAAGTCCCGGCACAGTGTGAGAGAATTGGGGAACATCCTCACCGGCCCGGTCCTCGTTGAATTTTCTGATCCTCAGGATTCTCACGCTATGCTGGGACTGACGAGGCGCAGCAGATTCTGCATATGTGATTGAACATGCTACGATGTCGCTAACTATCGTGCGCTTGCGCTGAATCCTCCCGGTCCTCATCAGAGCTGGAAGTCCAGGCTTAGTGAGCGAAGTCCGGGATTCCAGCATGAGCGGCGGTGATCAGAACATGCAGCGAGGACCGGACAGATGGCAGTGAGTAGCAGAGGGGCTGGAGAAGTGAGCGGTGAGGTCAGTATAAGGATTCTTTATTTTTTTTACATATGTTTATTATTCTCTGGGGTCTGGAGAGATCACAGAGCATAAGATGGAGAATAACTTCTTTATGATTGATGTTCCATGCGTGCGGTCAAATTTGAATTTTGTCGAAGGAAAAACAATGGGCAGCACTCACTGTTCCTGACGTAATCCTTTATTCACAGCAGTGGGAGAAATGTAAGGAGACAATGATCGGACTACGGCCGATTCGCACTGCGTGCACTTAGAAGCGCATGCTGCGCGAAGCAGTTGCAGTCCGATTGTTGTCTCCGCACATTTCTCTCGATGCTATGTTTTAACTGCTGTGAATAAAGGATTATGTCAGGAACGGTGAGTGCTGCCCAGTCTTCTTTCTTATTTTTTCTTGGATATTTTGTTGCACTGCATTCTTTGGTAGCACTCACGTTCCCTTCTTCTCCGGATTTCCATGGGTCGATCAGCAAGGTATACCAGCACTAGTGCACTAGTCCTGTTGGCGATCTCACCTACTCCCAATGACAAATTAGAATTTTGCCTGATCCGCTCATCTCTACTTTTAAGACTGTAGGGTACGTCAGAACTTGCTAACCTGGAAATGGATGCAAAAGTCACCAAATTCTCATATATTACAGGATACTCAAAACAATGCAATAATGTACTCAAAAAGTAAAAAATAACCAAAAGCTCAATAAAACAGGAGGACATAAAAAGAGCCAATTGCATTGGCATGAATGACTTAAAGATGTCCAGTACTAAGATGTTCATGGAAATCCCTGCATGTGTTGCGGCTGTCGAAAAGCCACGAGACATGCAGCCGCAGGGACTCGAAAATAGTTTTCGAGCACGCTCAGAGCATGCTCAGATAACACCTTATCCCAGCATGTTCACTCATCACTAATTGACACATACAGCTCTGGCAAAAATTAAGAGACCACAGCAAAATGTTCAGTTTGTCTGAATTTTCTCTTTATAGGTATATTTTTGAGTAAAATGTAAGTTGCTCTTTTAGTTTATAAACTACTGACAACATGTCTCCAAATTTCCAAGCAATAAATTTTGTATTCTTTTTTCTAAAAATGAGAAATGGTCAAAATTAAATCAAAGAACCAGTGTTTTCAGACCTCAAATAATGCAAAGAAAACAAGTTCATAATCATTTAGAAACAACAATACTAATGTTTTAACTCAGGAAGAGTTCAGAAATCAATATTTGGTGGAATAACCATGATTTTTAATCACAGCTTTCATGCGTCTTGGCATGCTTTCCACCAGTCTTTCACACTGCTCCTGGCGCAAAAAATGTAAGCCGTTCTTCTTTGTTTGATGGCTTGTGACTATCCATCTTCCTCTTGATCACATTCCAGAGGTTTTCAATGGGGTTCAGGTCTGGAGAATGGGCGTCCATGACAGGGATTTGATGTGGTGGTCTCATAATTTTTGCCAGAGCTGTATTATAAACACCTCCCTAGATTGTATCGAAAAAAAAATGTTTTCTATAAACCTGGTCATCTCAAGCAATGTTTGGAAGGATATGTTGAGCAAAGAGGAAAAGTCAGGGAGGATACAGGAAAAGTGATGCAAAAATAAAGGGGAAGAGTCACATATTAATTAGCAATTAGCAATTAGATCAGCTGTCATTTTTGCGGAGTTGATGTGATCTGATCTTTTTTCCTTTGTGCTCGTTTTGATAAATCTCACTTATTATGGGCGGTATTTATGCCTTCTCTTCTCCACATTTTTCTTACCACTCTCATTTTCTAAATGTATTTTTTGTCTTTCCGTATATATATACTGCATTTCTGTGTATATAAGGCATACAGTACATGCTCTGCACCTTCTCAGCCTCCTTTCCTTTAATCATCATTAGCCTGAGTTATCCGAGTAATTCCCTGAGCTGGAAACACACATAATTACCATTTTGTGTCCTTCTATAAAATGGTGGCATCAGATAATTGACTTTTTGTTCAAGCTCCGCTACACATTTATCCCTTCCTTCCTCACAAGTCTGTATCTAGCCCTTCAAGGGGAGGACAGGCAGTTATTAAGTTTCAAGGTTTTAAAAAAGTTCCTAATGTGCGAATTCTCATTTGTTTTCTCCGTGAAGCGAGTATTTATACTACAATATTGATGGGAAAGATTTGTCATAATGCACAATAGAGGCGTAAAAAAAAAATTATAATTTTGTATTTGTTGCAAAAATGATATTGTACGAGGATGTCGTTAAAATATGTAGAATTGTAGAATTGGCTGATCTATATAGCTGATCGATGTAATAAGGCACAGGTTTACATTTTGAACTCTCATGGTATTGCAACATAGACTTGACCCTAAATTCTAAACTCCTCCCAAGGGAGGACATGATGCTATGTTTACAAACCCCAAAAGGGTGCATACCATTCCATGTCAGGGAAACTGCATTCTTGGAAGTCAAAAGGCTAAAAGAATGTACCAAATGCAACAAAAATTAAGAAAATTCTTCCATAAGCTCCGCGGGGGCGGTGCTTACGAGCTAAGTATTGACCAGAACAAATAGTGAAAAATAATGAAAATGGGGAAAAATTTCACTCCACCACATAGAACCTCCTCCTCATCCTTAGAGATCTGTAGCTTTTCAATCTGGAAACCTACAAACTGAGCATAGAAGTGCCAATGTTAATGACAGTGCTTGGCGGTATTATTAGGGCATTTTTATTTTGGAACTGTGTAGCAGAATTTTGGACGGTGTTTGGGTTATTGTCTAGATACATCAGAACAATATAATTTTAGCTGTGGCATTTATTGGTACTTTTTAATGATTATAGTTGTTATCTGTGTTTATTTTAAAAATAAAATCTAGCTATACCCTTTTACATTTTTGCATGTGGTCAATTTCTGAAATAATTTTCCTTCCTTTAAAGAGGAAACTCCAGCGCTAAGTTTATTCTTAAAATCCAGGTCCTATACCTTGCAAAATAGGAGAGCAGTTGCAAAAAAGAATATTTTTTTGCAGGCTCCTCCCCTGACATTGATCCCAACCCTAGTTGTAATCCCACCTACGAGCAGCCAGCAGGCAATAATCCTTACTTTCTAAATAAAAAAATGATAATAAAAATCTTTAAAAAATGCATGAAAGTATATATAAAAATATTATTGTCAAATTTTGTCTAAAATGTACTTTTTTAAATTCTTGTATCATGAAAATTCTTCATTATTCATGGAAAATTAGGTAAATGTGCATTGCAGAAATTCATCATAGTCTATCAAATATTTTTTTTATTTGCAATTTGAAGCATAAGGAAATGATAATCAGCCATAAAATTAAAGAATTGAATGTCTTTGAACTAAATTGCTAGAGAATTGTTCACCTCCAGTCAATCAATGCTGGTTCGCCCATTTATTTACAGTCCAATGCGCATTTTTACTTGTGTAACTGAAATAAAGGGAGACTGAAAAAGTCAATTCTCTATATGTAAATGGGGCTGTTTCTTTGGCTTTTGCATGTACTAATCCCATCATCATTGCGGAGGGGGCAATCTGTATAGTCACATATCGAGCACCTGTTGTCAGATTAGCCATATACCCACTGAACTGGTCCATGTATAAATTAGTCTCATGGGCAATAACAGTAGAAGAAAGGGTTTTCCTTTGGAGACAGGGTCAGTGTTCCATGGATAGAGGAAGGAAGTGGGATCGAACAGTAATACAAGCAGCATCGTACATCCCCGTAAGTGAGGTCTCGCTATAATGTCAGTCGCAGAAAAATCTTCTCCAAATCTTCTGTTGTGCGCAAATATACCATGAAAAGTAAATTTCTGCTCTTATTTAATCTAAATAGGTGCACAGTTCAGTACGGAATATTTTGTGACTTAGCTTTATTTTTGTCCAAGAACATTTTTTTTCTAAAAAAGATCTCCAAATCCCTTGCATAGTCATTTTTTTTTCCACAAGAGGGCGTTTATGAGTTTATTGCATACCAATGTACTATTGAGTACAATGTCTGAACAGTATGCAGTAAGAGCTGGAGCTCCCTCTAGTGGTAGACAATTTTTTAAAATATTCAACTTTTTGTAACTTTCTAAAAGAGTAGTTCTAGTGACCTTGGAATAATTTTGTCTGTAAAACCACTGTATAAAAAATTCACCACTGTTTCTAATCTTTCATTACCCTCACTTTGGTTCAATGAAGTATTAAAAAGCTTTTTGGGGGTGGCAATCTACCTTTAAAGGGAATCTATCATTAATGTGTCTCCTGAACACATATGCAAAGATATGCATGAAGGTTTTGAAATGTAAATCCATCAACACCTTTATATCTTCTACCTGTTGCTGCATTCGTGAGTGATTACCATTTAAATTCATATGCCAATTTGGTGTTAAGTGCTTCTTGCATGACAGAGCACATCCCAAGCCTTGGCTTCATAGGTTGTTTTGCCACTTAGGACCATCCTTTTCAGCTCATTTGACATTGTCAGGCAAGGAATCAGTGAACTATTACTCAAGCTGAAGAGGCTGGTGATGGGTGGGCAAGCAGAAGCTCAGGAAGTGTTCACTCACGCCCAGAGCAAAATATTTAATTTGCATATGCATTAAAGTGTTAACTGCTCAGGAATGCAACAACAGATAGAAGATATAAAAGTGTTGATGGATTTATATTTTAAAAGCCCTACATGCCCAGACTATATATGCAAATAGTAAATAGTATTGTACACATTTTCAAAATGATATATACCAATAATGTTGTAGCTACCCCTTTGACAGTGTTGTTGTAATTGTATGATCTTGCACTACAAGTAAATTAGCTGGACAAAACTGCAATTCCAATTATAGACCTTAGACCAGGAAGGCACTGTTTTCAGGAAAAATGCTCAGGCATTTTGAATGTTTTCTTTGTACATACCCTTTAAAGATAACAAATTATCAAGCCCATTTTGCAGAGTCTACAAAAATGATTAAACAATGAAGTAACTTTGTTAAGCTGAAAGTAGAGAGTAAAAATTATTACTGTCCATGCTGGTTCGTGTAAAACCTAGAGATCCTGACCAGCAGTCCCTAGAGGTTCCTGCGTGAGCAGAGATAGTCCTAATCAAAGACTAGAAGAAGGAAACTTGGACCTAAACTGCTTGAATGGCCGTCGAATGCTTCACATTCCTCCTAAAGAACCGGTGGGCAGAGAAGAGGGTGAATTACCTACAAAAGGGAAAGTGTGCAGAAAAAGGAAAGATCCCAGAGTAAGTAAATTAAGCCACAAAATAAAAATAAAGTATAAAGTATGCACTGTAAGATTATATGCTGCCTACTTCCTAAAAAGAAACAGAAGGTAGTTGCAAAGTAAAAACAGAAACAGCAAGGAGATAAAACTATTCAGTAATTTCACTAACTGGCTTTAAGGTATAGCAGAATGGCTGAACATCCACAAGAAACCATCACCAGCAGTAAATGCCAGAATTGGGTCAATTATGGAAATCATACTCCGATCAAACTCTTCTTAGGGTATGAGCATAAGGAGATCTGATCCTCTCAGATAAGGAGAAGATGGAGAAAAAATGTCTCCATCGTCTCCATTCTGCCAGTCCATGGACTGCACTCAGTTTACCGATTGGATTCATTCTTTTTATATTTTGGTAGATGGGACATTTCTAAACACAGCGATAACAAATATGTGCATTTTTTTATTGTTTCATCTTAAATGGTTGCAAAAGGTGGGTCATTTGAACTTTTATATTTTTTAAACATTTTTTATAACATTTTTTTCCTACTTTTTCCTTGCTTCACTAGTCCCCTTAAGAGACTTGAAGCTGTGATCATCCGATTGCTTTTGCTATACATAGCAGGGCTTTCAGGCCTGCGATGTGTAACAAAGATCATCATCTCCTATGAATGCCAGTGCCAGGCCGTTGTTCATAGGATGCCAGGAAAGGTCAGCGAGGTCCTATGAACGCCAGTGCCAGGCCGTCGTTCATAGTGCGCCAGGAAAGGTCAGCGAGGTCCGACGCCTGCGCACTGCAGTACTTTACTCTGCCCTCAACGGCAGATCAGTGCGCCTGCGCAGGAGCCGTGATGGGAAGCAAAGAAGAGGACGTCTTCCCTGCAAGATGGGAGGCGCCGGACCGGACCGCAACGCCCATCGGACCAGACGCCGAACCGCCCCTGGGTGAGTATAATCTAACTCGTTTTTCTTCAGTTTCAAGTGACATCGGTGGCTTATCTACAGCGTTGCAGAATGCTGTACATAAGCCCCTGATGGCGGTGGCCGCATCTTATACTCGAAAAATGGGGTGTCAGACTCCCTTTCAATGCCACTGTCAGTGGCATTTAGCAGGTTAATGTCACGCTGTCTCTGCATACAGGAGGACCGGGGTCTATGCTGACCCTAAGCTGGGGTCCTGACTAATCCCTCTACCTGGAGGTACTGTTGATGGTACAGAGGTCCAGGCCGCCAGCGTAACCCTATCTCCTGTGAATCCCTGACCACTGTAATCTAGTCCTGAGAAGGACCCTGATTACCACAACAGGGAACGGGAAGGTAACTGCCTACACACAGTATAAGACAAACCAGACAGTACAAGGGGTAAAATAAAAGACACCTTGCATACAAAACTATCACTACAGAGGGAACACCAACGGGTAAGGAGATAAATAATAAAGCGAGGAGAGGAGAAAACCACAACAGGTAATCTTAGCTTTAGACTTCTCAATATGATCCGCTCTGCTGGTCTGCGTGAATGCTTTCACCAACACTTCCCTAGCAGACAGGCAGGTATTTGAAGGAATCCAATTATCGCAACATTAATTGCAGCTGAGCGAGGCTGGTCTTGTCCAGCACAGAGAAAGGGAGAATTTAACTCTCTCACTGCCGAAAAACACTCAGCAGCAGAAACTCAGCTGTGAGAAGTCAGGGTGTGCAATCGCGACGATCTTCGCAGCGACACACCCGTGACAGTACCCCCCCTTCTACGAGGGGCCTCCAGACCCTCAGGGCCAGGTTTATCTGGGTGAGTAGTGTGGAAGGCCCGAATTAATCGGTCTGCGTTAATATCCGACGCAGGAACCCACGTCCTCTCCTCAGGACCATACCCCCTCCAATGAACAAGGTACTGAAGGGATCGGCGATTCAGACGTGAATCGATGACTCTCGACACCTGGAACTCCAAGTTACCACAGGAGGAGGAGGTAAAGGTGAAGGTATCACCGGCGTCACATACCTCTTAAGCAACGATCTGTGGAACACATTATGAATCTTAAATGTAGGAGGGAGGTCAAGACGGAATGCAACCAGATTAATTATAGCACTGATCTTGTATGGCCCGATGAACCTGGGACCCAGTTTCCAGGAGGGAACCTTAAGTTTTATATTTTTGGTAGACAACCATACCAGATCGTTCACACTTAGGTCCGGACCAGACACTCTCCTCCTATCAGCCATACGTTTGTATCGGTTCCCCATAGTACTCAGATTATTCAGCACTCCTCTCCACACTAAAGCAAGTGACGACGAAAATCGTTCCTCCTCAGGAACCCCAGAAGAGCCCCCCTATTGAAAGTACAAAACTGGGGTGAAAACCATATGCCCCAAAAAACGGGGACTTACCAGTGGACTCGCTCCGCCTATTATTTAGAGCAAATTCTGCCAGAGGCAAGAAAGAAGCCCAGTCCTCCTGGTTCTCTGACACAAAACACCGGAGATATGTCTCCAAGCTCTGGTTCAGACGCTCTGTCTGACCATTGGTCTCGGGTGAAAAGCCGATGAAAATGACAACTGCATCCCCCGCCGTGTACAAAATGCTTTCCAGAATTTGGACACAAACTGAGACCCCCGATCCGACACCACATCGGAGGGTACCCCGTGAAGCCTTACAATCTCCCCAATAAACACCTGCGCAAGAGTTTTAGCATTAGGAAGAGCAGGAAGAGCGATAAAATGTGCCATCTTGCTGAACCTGTCCACTACAACGAGTATGACTGTTTTACCCGAAGATGGCGGGAGGTCCGTAATGAAGTCCATAGACAGATGAGTCCACGGACGCACCGGGATCTTCAAAGGTAAGAGGGTCCCCGACGGACGGGTATGTGGGGTCTTAGAGCGCGCACAAACCTCGCAGGACGCGACAAAAGTTACCACCTCCCTATGTAAGTTAGGCCACCAAAACCGGCGCGAGAGGAGATCCTCAGTTGCTTTACTTCCTGGGTGTCCTGCCAAAGCTGAATTATGGTGTGCCTCGATCACCTTTTTGTCGCAACTGATTTGGAACAAACAGTCTCCCTGGAGGTCCTACAGGGGCGCCCCCCTGAGCCTCCAATACCTCCTCCTCAAGCTCAGAGCATACTGCCGAGACCACCACCCCCTCCTGAAGGACCGGAACCGGGTCCTCCGTATTCCCAGCCCCTGGGAAACAGCGAGATAAGGCATCCGCCTTAACATTTTTTGAGCCAGGACGATATGTGACGACAAAATTAAACCTGGTAAAAAACAACGACCACCTAGCTTGTCTGGGATTCAGACGTTTAGCGGACTCTAAATATAGCAGGTTTTTGTGATCGGTAATGACGGTGACCGGGTGGACTGCCCCCTCCAAAAAATGACGCCACTCCTCAAAAGCCAACTTAATGGCCAAGAGTTCCCTATTGCCGACATCATAATTCCTCTCAGCGGACGACAATTTTTTAGAGAAGAAGGCGCACGGATGCCATTTACCAGGGGACGAACCTTGTGACAATACTGCTCCCACCCCTACCTCGGAAGCGTCCACCTCAACAATGAACGGCTGTGACGCATCCGGTTGAATAAGTATGGGTGCTGAAGCAAAACATTTTTTCAAAGAGGAAAACGCTTGACAAGTAGTGTTGAGCGATACTGCTCGATATCTAAAAATATCGTATCGAAATGGTATCGCCGATATCACTAAATATCGTTGATATCCGATTTCGATACCGGAAGTCCAATGTAAGTCTATGGGAACAAAATATTGCAACTAAAAAAAACCTTTATTTCCTTGTAAACACTAAATATACACACATAGAATACATATATATATATATATATACATGTCATTGTGACATATATATATACATATATGTATAGTTTATACACTTCTACATAGTAAAATATCCTCTGATTCAATTGCCGGGTAAAGCCGGCTTCTGTGAAAAGACAGAAGCACCCGACATGAAATGACACTTGGTGTACATAGGGTTAACCATGTCTTTTCATGTCGTTTGCAATCTGATTTGCACAAACAATTACATCAGTCTATGTGTGCAAAATTTCACACCTGTAGGGGTTAATTAAAGGTGTAAATTCGTTGTAAAAAAACGGACTTTTTTGCTACGAATTTACACCTTTAATTAACCCCTACAGGTGTGAAATTTTGCACACTTACACTCATGTAATTGTTTGTGCAAATCAGATATCAAACTACATGAAAAGACATGGTTAACTCTATGTAAACCAAGTGTCATTTCATGTCGGGTTCTGCATTTTCACAAAAGCCGGCAATTGAATTAGCGGCTATTATACTATGTAGAAGTGTATGAACTATAAATATAAATATATATATATGTGTCACAAATTCAATGACATGTATATATATATATATATGAGGTGTAAAATTGCTGAAAAAAAATGCGTGGGCTCCGGCCCTATTTTCGCAACCAGACAGACAAAGCCAGTGAGTGGGGGCAGATAATAATAGCCCAGAGAGGGACCATTATTTTTGGCCCCCCCCGGCTACTAACATCTGCCCCCAGACACCCCAGGAAAGACAAATCTCTAATTAGATTTGCCCTTTCTGGCACTTTGCCCGTCTATTCCCATTGCCCTGTAGCGGTGGCGAATGGGTTAATAAGGGGTTAAAATGACCTTGCAATTGAAAGGTCACTTTAAGCCAGGTTAATAATTGAGAGCTGTCAATCAGACAACTATAAATTATTAATCCTATTGTATGAAAGAAAAATCAAACACACACACTTTAATAAAAAAGAAGTTTAATGAAATAATCACACAGTTTTTGACCATATTTTATTTACCTGCTAAAACCATTTCCTGTAATAAAAATAAATAATAAAGCAAAATTATTCTTACCAATCCGATGTACAGTCAGGTCCCACGGTGTAATCCTTCAGAAAGGGTTAATGTTTACTGCAGGGACCGCAGCTAATGCTGCAGCCTCACAGTAAACCCCCAAATGAATGAGCTCCTCTCCTGGCTGACAGGAGAGGAAGTGGAAAGCTTAATTGATTGCTTTCCACTTTCACTTCAGGTCAGCCAGGGACACAATCAGTGACGTCAGAGGGAACTGGTTAACAAAAATAGGGGATCCCCTCGAAAAAAAATGGCGTGGGGTCCCCCCTATTTTTGTTAACCAGCCAGATGAAGCAGACCGCTGAGGCCTGGATTTTCAGGCTGTTAAGGAGCCAAGATCCATGGACCTTGCCAGCCTGATAATACCAGGCCACAGCAGTCTGCATATCTTGGCTGATTAACAAAAATAGGGGATCCCCTCGAAAAAAATTGGCGTGGGGTCCCCCCTATTTTTGTTAACCAGCCAGATGAAGCAGACTGCTGAGGCCTGGTTTTTCAGGCTGGTAAGGATCCAATATCCATGGACCTTGCAAGCCTGATAATACCAGGCCACAGCAGTCTGCTTAGCTTGGCTGGTTAACAAAAATAGGGGATCCCCTCGAAAAAAAAAACGGCGTAGGGGTCCCCCTATTTTTGTTAACCAGCCAAGTAAAATGCAGACTGCTGCGGCCTGGTATTAAAAGACTGTCAAGGCCCATGGATTTTGGCCCTCAACAGCCTGATAATACCAGGCTACAGCAGCCCCACATTTGGCGCATCAAAAGATGTGCCAATTGTGGCACTTTACCCGGCTCTTCCCACTGCCCTGTAGCGGTGGCAAGTGGGGTAATAAGGGTTAATGTCACCGTTGATTGCACGGTGACAATAAGCCCGGTTAATAATGGAGAGGTGTCAATAAGACACCGATCCATTATTAATCCCAAAGTTATTAAATGTATAAAAAAAAGACAAAGCAAGAAAAAAGTATTTTAATGAAATAAAAGAGACAACACAGTTTTCATTTCTTTTATTGCACTCTCATTCCTGCGACGCCATCGATCTCCTGTAAAAAAAGAAAAAAAACAAACCAACAGTATACCACCTGTCCAACGCAGTCCATAGTAACGACAGTCCCACGACGATCCAGCTCTGCTACATCGCAATGACAGGCAGAGCCTGTCATCGCGACGCAGCACAGCTGATTACCTGCTTCCCCGGCGGTGACGTCATCGGACTGACTGCTTTACGGCCGGGATTACCCAGCAGTCACTGCAGTTATCGCGAGAAACTGCATGTGACCGCCGGGGAGAAGAGGATGGCGGCCATGAAGCAGTCCAGGACGTGACCGCCGGAGATCTTCTGCCAGGTAAGTGCCGCTGACTCCTGACAGACCCGACCGACGGACACTGACAGTGACAGACCTGACCGACGGACACAGACAGTGACAGTGACAAATCCGATTCCGGTATTCGATATGACGAAAATATCGGTATTCGGAATCGAAAGGCCGATACAGCTAATATCGGCCGATATCTGATATTTGCAGTATCGTATCGCTCAACACTATTGACAAGCCTTGTCAGACCACTTTGAAAAATCCGTCCCTTTTTTAGTCATGTCTGTGAGAGGTTTAACTATGGACGAAAAATTACGAATGAACTTCCGGTAGTAGTTAGCAAACCCCAGGAAACGTTGTAATGCCTTAAGATCCTCTGGCAGATCCCACTCAAGAACTGCCCGCACTTTCCCAGGGTCCATACGAAAACCGGATGCTGACACCAGGAACCCTAAAAACTGAAGTTCCTGTACGGCGAACATACACTTCTCCCATTTGGCGTACAGTTTATTATCCCGCAAGATCTGTAACACCTGCCTAACATGCTCCTGATGAGACACAAGATCCGGCGAGTAAATTAAGATATCATCCAGATATATGACCACAAACTGTCCCATTAGGTGGCAAAAGATGTCATTTACAAAGTGTTGAAACACCGCCGGGGCAATACTCAGACCAAATGGCATGACAAGGTTCTCATAATGCCCTTCCGGAGTGTTAAACGCCGTCTTCCACTCATCCCCCTCCTTCATCCTAATCAGATTGTACGCCCCCCTGAGATCCAACTTAGAGAACCATTTGGCACCCACGATCTGATTGAAGAGATCGGGAATAAGTGGGAGCGGATACGGATCTCGGACCGTAATCCGATTAAGCTCACGGAAATCCAGGCAAGGGCGTAGGCCTCCATCTTTTTTCTTCACAAAGAAGAACCCCGCGGCCACCGGGGAAGATGAAGGTCTAATATGCCCCTTAGCCAGACTCTCTGAAATATAATCCTTCATGGCCTGTCTCTCAGGACCAGAAAGGTTATACAACCTAGATTTCGGTAATTTGGCCCCAGGGAGCAAGTTAACAGCACAGTCATATTCGCGATGAGGAGGTAGTTCTTGACACCCTTTCTCTGAGAATACATCCTCAAAGTCCACCAGAAATGGAGGTAAGGCCCTAGGAGCGACCGCACCAATGACCGTTTTCATGCAGTTTTTATTACAGAATTCACTCCATTGGCTTATCTCTCTGGATTGCCAATTAATAACCGGGTTATGCTTAGTTAACCAAGGAAGGCCCAGCACTATAGGAGTGGGAAGACCCTCTAACACATAACAAGACAACTGTTCTTTATGTAACGCCCCCACTTGAAGATCTATGTTATGCACTGCTTGCAAAAAACTTCCCTGACCGAGAGGTCTGGCGTCGATCGAGAAGATGGGGACGGGTTTAGCCAACACACTCAATCGCATACCTTGAACCCGGGCAAAGCGAGCATCCACCAGATTAGCCCCGGCCCCACTATCCAGAAGAACAGATATCCTCTCAGTTCTCGCACCCACCACCACCTCCGCCGGTACGAGAAACTGAGACGAATTTAGGGACGAAATACTTACTCCCAGATTGCCGTCCACCACACAATCTGGGATCAATAGTTTTCCGGCGACTTCTCACTCTGCAAAGGACGGGATGGACACCCCCCAATAAAATGTCCCTTTTTCCCACAGAAGAAACAACTTCTTGTTTTGTGGCGCCCCACCGATCCCCTCCCCCGGAATGATGTCCCTCCAAATTGCATAGGCTCCTCTGGACTGACCAGGGGAACCTCCGTATAAGGGACCCTTGAGGAAGGTGGAGTCATCACAGGGGGTGAAGTTACCCCGCACCTCTCCCGAAGACGTCTGTCAAAACGAATAGCAAGGGCCATAGCGGCTTCCAGTGACGTGGGAGGGTCATACTGTGCCAGCACATCCTTTAATTTGTCAGATAACCCTTGACAAAACTGGCTCCTAAGAGCCGGGTCATTCCACTGGGTGTCCGTGGCCCACCTACGGAACTCTGAACAGAATTCCTCCGCCGGACGATCTCCCTGCTGTATCCTACGTAACTTAGATTCAGCAAGGGAGACCCGATCCGGGTCATCATATACAAGACCCAGAGCTGCAAAAAACCTATCCACTGACTGGAGAGCTGGGGCGCCCGGGGGGAGAGCGAACGCCCAGGATTGGGGGTCTCCTTGTAGGAGCGAGATGACAATCCCCACCCTTTGTTCTTCACTCCCAGATGACCGAGGTCGCAGCCGAAAGTACAATTTACATGCCTCCCGGAAAGCAAAAAACTTGTCCCGGCCCCCAGTGAATCTGTCAGGGAGAGCTACTTTAGGTTCAGGTCCGGCCTGCTCCGGGGGGTACAAAACCTTGGACTTAACGTCCGCCAGCTCCATGGACAAACTCTGCAACTGCCGAGCTATACTGACTACTGGATCCATGGTGACTGGAGAAAATCTTTATGGGTCGGTGAAAATGTCACGCTGTCTCTGCATACAGGAGGACCGGGGTCTATGCTGACCCTAAGCTGGGGTCCTGACTAATCCCTCTACCTGGAGGTACTGTTGATGGTACAGAGGTCCAGGCCGCCAGCGTAACCCTATCTCCTGTGAATCCCTGACCACTGTAATCTAGTCCTGAGAAGGACCCTGATTACCACAACAGGGAACGGGAAGGTAACTGCCTACACACAGTATAAGACGAACGAGACAGTACAAGGGGTAAAATAAAAGACACCTTGCATACAAAACTATCACTACAGAGGGAACACCAACGGGTAAGGAGATAAATAATAAAGCGAGGAGAGGAGAAAACCACAACAGGTAATCTTAGCTTTAGACTTCTCAATATGATCCGCTCTGCTGGTCTGCATGAATGCTTTCACCAACACTTCCCTAGCAGACAGGCAGGTATTTGAAGGAATCCAATTATCGCAACATTAATTGCAGCTGAGCGAGGCTGGTCTTGTCCAGCACAGAGAAAGGGAGAATTTAACTCTCTCACTGCCGAAAAACACTCAGCAGCAGAAACTCAGCTGTGAGAAGTCAGGGTGTGCAATCGCGACGATCTTCGCAGCGACACACCCGTGACAGTTAACAGCCGTGGGTGGATTGCGATTCCACCCGCGGCTGTTAGGGGCACATGGTAGCTGATCAAGTCAGCGGTCATCTGCCAGGAAATATGCGGGCTCAGCGCCGGATCCTGCATCAAAGGGAGGGAAAAGACCTATGACATATTTATATATCATATGTCATGAAGGTGTTGACAACCTTCAAGCCATATCACGATGTTAGTTAATTCCGTAGATGCTGGGTTACTGGTGGTAAAGGCACTTAAGGTGTAAAGCGGCAGGGATAAGAGATTTATAGCAGGATCATTACTATATATTACTGCGGTTAGCAGATCACCATTGGCACATAAAAGTACATGCAAATACTTAATTGGGTTAATAAAGTCTTTTATATATTTAGTAATAGAGTTGTATTATGATTTCAGTAATTCTGTATATGTAAATGTCCCACTCAGTCCTATAATATATAGCCTTGATAAAAGGGCCATCATTTTCGCACCATTTGCAGTCTGTGGCTGCTATAAACAGACCTGACTTTGGCCTTTAATGGTCTCTCCTCTCATTTCTCATCCACCAGCAATCACATTGATTACAGTCAGTAATCAGATCACAATATCATCTTACAGAACAGGTTTATAATGCAGAAGTAATCCTTGTGTTGAATGTCAGGAAATTAACTAACAGATGGAGAATTACAAAAAGTATGCAGATGAGGGAGAGACAAAGCTAAAGAACACGAAAACAAAGAGCGGCGAGGAAGAATTGGAAAGATAAGGAGGATGTTTTGGTGACACATAAATATGAAAAGTGCCTAATGATAAAGCAAAATTAAATTCTGGGCTTTGGAAAAGATACGTCTCCTATCATGTATCTTAATTAAAGTTGTTGATATGAAATAATTAGTAAATTACAATAATTAGGTCAAATATTTCTCAAATGTCTTGCAGTCTGTTAGCACAGATGAAATATTGCTATTTTAAAGGACGAATTTACCCCAGAAACAAGTCGTACGTCTGTATAAGTCCTAGTACAGCAATTAAAATGTTACCGGTATTGTACAACCCCTGGCAAAAATGATGGAATCACGGCCTTGGAGGATGTTCATTCAGTTGTTTTATTTTGATCACAGACGGCACAAAACTGAAGTCATTTCAAATGGCAACTTTCTGGCTTTAAGAAACACTAAAAGAAATCAAGAACAAAAAATGTGGTAGTCAGTAATGGTTCTTTTTTTTAACCAAGCATAGGGGAAAAATTATAGAATCACTCAATTCTGAGGGAAAAAATTATGGAATCATGAAAAACAAACAAGCAAAAAAACACTCCAACACATCACTGGTATTTTGTTGCACCACCTCTGGCTTATACAACAGCTTGCAGTCTCTGAGGCATGGACTTAATGAGTGTCACACAGTCTTCATCAATCTGCCTCCAACTTTCTCTGATTGCTGTTTCCAGATCAGCTCTGCAGGTTGGAGCCTTGTCATGGACCATTTTCTTCAGCTTCCACCAAAGATTTTCAATTGGATTGAGATCCGGACTATTTGCAGGCCATGACATTGACCTTATGTGTCATTTTTCAAGGAATGTTTTCACAGTTTTTGCTCTATGGCAGGATGCATTATCATCTTGAAAAATAATTTCATCATCCCCAAACATCCTTTCAATTGATGGGATAAGAAAAGTGTCCAAAATATCAACATAAACTTTTATGCATTTATTGAAGATGTAATGACAGCCATCTCCCCAGTGCCTTTACCTGACATGCAGCCCCATATCATCAATGACTGTGGAAATTTGCATGTTCTCTTCAGACAATCATCTTTATAAATCTCATTGGAACGGCACCAAACAAAAGTTCCAGCATCATCACCTTGCCCGATGCAGATTCGTGATTCATCACTGAATATGACTTACATCCAGTCATCCACAGTCCACGATTGCTTTTCCTTAGATCATTGTAACCTTGTTTTTTTCTGTTTAGGTGTTAATGATGGCTTTCGTTTAGCTTTTCTGTATGTAAATCCCATTTCCTTTAGGCGGTTTCTTACAGTTCGGTCACAGACGTTGACTCCAGTTTCCACCCATTCGTTCACTTGTTTTGTTGTGCATTTCCTGTTTTGGAGACATATTGCTTTAAGTTTCTGGTCTTGATGCTTTGATGTCTTCCTTGGTCTACCAGTATGTTTGCCTTTACCAACCTTCCCATGTTGTTTGTATTTGGTCCAGATTTTAGACACAGCTGACTGTGAACAACCAACATCTTTTGCAACATTGCGTGATGATTTACCCTCTTTTAAGAGTTTGATAATCCTCTCCTTTGTTTCAGTTGATGTCTCTCGTGTTGGAGCCATGATTCATTTCAGTCCACTTGGTGCAATAGCTCTGCAAGGTGTGATCACTCCTTTTTAGATGCAGACTAACGAGCAGATCTAATTTGATGCAGGTGTTAGTTTTGGGAATGAAAATTTACAGGGTGATTCCATAATTTTTCCCCTATGCTTGGTTAAAAAAAATAACCATTACTGACTACCACATTTTTTGTTCTTGATTTCTTTTAGTGTTTCTTAAAGCCAGAAAGTTGCCATTTGAAATGACTTCAGTTTTGTGCCATGTCTGTGATCTGCTTTTTTTCAACAAAATAAAACAACTGAATGGACATCCTCCAAGGCCGGTGATTCCATAATTTTTGCCAGGGGTTTAGTAATCCGATATTTCAGTGCTGAGAAATTAAGCTTTGAAATCACATTCAAATTAGCCAGGAAGAGCATTAGGGGCATGTCCATACATTCAATTGCACTTCCAGAATAAATGGCACATGAAGTTTGATTTTTCAGCTTTGGCAAATCGGATTACTACAATACAGATATCAATTTTATTGTTGTCCAAGGACCTATACAACCATACTATTAGTTTCATTAATAAGCACCTTCTCTTGAAAAAGCGACAGCGAAACGTGCGTCGGGGAAGTGTGGGGACTTTCAGCTTTACTACATGGGTAAGTGTCAGACTCCATTTCTGACATAGCATTATCAGTTGCTTTAAGTCACATGTGGGAACCTAGGATAGTGCACTAATATTCAAAACAACTGGTCAGTACTTACTATGTGCTGGCACACTAATTACCTGCATTTCTTTTTTCGCTTTACGTCCACTCCTAGGCATGTGGAGTTTCTCCACTTGTCTCACCACAGTTTGTGGTTGAGTCTCATACAGCACTCAGCACTTTCTGATACCTCACATTGTACGGTGTCTCCCTATCCCATAGATGACATCATTGATCCTCCTTTGTATAATAAATTAATTGTTTTGATACCTGATGTATTATGTTTGATACATGATTTTCTAAATAACATTTTCATGTTTTATTCCATCCTTTGTGGTTTATGGTTACTCCATTTGTTCTTTTGTACCAATGTACTCCACTTCCTTTACTTTATAAATATGGGGGAACAATACTCGTTTGAATAGATTCCCGACCCTCATAGAATTATAATGTGCACATTGAATATTGGGTTAATAGTTTCAGTAATAGAATAATCCCTTTAAATGAAGTCTACCCCTTTTTATAGGACATTTCAATACATTTTTTCTTATTTTTGTAGAGCGGGTACAAGACATACAAGTGCACTTAAATAAGAAAATATGGACAAAAGAGATAAGCGAATGTGCAAAACTCCTACATTTTGTGCTAAAGAAACATGTATATTGCAAATTAGAGAATGGAGACCACATTGCTGGAATAAGGATGAGGGATGAGCGAACGTGCTCTGATAAGGTGTTATCCAAGCATGCTCTGGTGCTAACCGAGTGTCAGCGGCGTGCTTGAATACTATGTTCGAGTCCACGCGGTTGCATGTCTGTTTGTTAGTCAATCCCTGCATGTGTTGTGGCTTTTGAACAGCAGTGAGACATACAGCCGCAGGGACGCAAACATAGTATTCAAGTACGCCGAAGATACTCTGTCAACACCCACGCATGCTCAGATAACACCTTATCCGAGCCCGTTCGCTCATCACTAGTAAGGATCCCTTTGTAGCTTACTTTATCTTCTAATGTCACATTCCCAATAGTTGACTTTATCATTTAAATTACTCTCTCTTTGAGCCATAGTGTTGGGCAGCTGTAAAAATAACTCCCATTCTAACAGTCTATATACTGTAGAGCAGTGATGGCGAACCTTGGCACTACAGCTGTTGGAGAACTACAACTCCCAGCATGCCTCAACTGCTGCAGGTTGCAAGGGCATGCTGAGAGTTGTAGTTTTACAACAGCTGGAGTGCCCAGGTTAGCCATCACTACTGTAGACAGTCTATGTAGGCAGCTACACCCCATCGACTGAGCAGCCTGGAAGAAGAGTTTCTCTGTTGAATCAGACCGCCCTGAGCCGGTGCCGGAGAAAACAAGTAGGTAGTTGTTAACCAGTTAGCAACTACCTGCCTGCCTGTTAATTTTTTGTTTCATAGTAAAAAAATAATTTATTCCTGGAAAACCCCTGTTAGGCATCGGGATTCTCCCGCTGTGCGTGATAGATTCCAGGTGCTGTTTGGTGCTGTGGTCTCCCACTTGGGCTCAGCTGCTGTGGTTGCTGCTCAGCACAGACGTCGGTCCCAGCGTCTTGCTCAGACACGTGGCAAATGTTTGGGTACTGCTGGCTCTACAGCCAAGTCTATGGTAAAGGCGCAGCCTTGCGCTCTGGAGTCTAAGTCCAGAGATCACCTTACTGAGCATGTCCGTGATGTGGCGCCTTATCATTGGTGTTTGGACGTCAGCTGCTCTGGTGAGGTGGCAGTTCCGGATTGGCCAGCAGGCGATGTCACGGCCGGCTGGGCGTGAGCGTTTGGGGGTGGAGCCTAGGGTATAAAAGGCTCTCAGCGGCGCACTAGTATCATTTACGTCTTTTGTGTGTGGGTGGATACTCGACCACTCTGTCTGCATGTTTTGTGTGTCTGTCTGTGCGCCGAGTCTGTACACGTTCGCATGCAGGTCACACACTTATGCGGTTTCGTACCCTCGAGCTATACTTCTCTGTGAGGTTAACAGGGTATTGCTCCTAGGGTCATATGAGTTATTCCGCTTGGCTCAGCATCTGTTTCGTCCATGTGTGCGGTTAGCACAGGTCAGTCACAGACCAAGCTCAACCCTTGTGCTGATTTCCCTGTGAAGGTGACAGGGTGTAGTGTTGTGAATGGGTTTGAGATGAGTTCTGAGCAGAGGCTCCCTCTGGTGGTTACTAGCGGTGCTAGTCTGTCCAGTGAAGATTGTGAGGACTGGGAATCAGGTGTTACTGACTGGTCTTATATAAGGGAGTCACCTTCCCATCAGGGTTGCCGGTGATCAATTGTTCTGGTCTGAATCCTTTATTCCAGTTTCCCTTGTAGCCTGCTGTGTCATGTCTGCATCTCCTGCTAACAGATAAGACATTTTCTTCTTTTGTGTTTGTGCTATATTTTTGCATTTTGTCCTGCACTTCTGTGGGGGCCTTCAGGGTCCCCTCCGGGGGCTTCTGCCCTCTCAGTTTTGTTCAGCCACTGATGTTTGTACTTTTGCTTTTTCCAGTTTTTTCAGTGGCTGCTGTTTTGATTTTGTTACACCAGAGAACTAATTTAGGTGGAAGAGGTTGTGTGATCTCAGGTGTTTTTGAAATTAGTAGAGTTGGTGCTTTTCAGGGTTTTCTGGGATTGCAGTAAGTACCCTTCCTATCCTTTTCTATTTAGTTAGTTTGGGCCCCAGCGTTTGCTCATACTATTTTCTTTCTGTGTCAGTATTTCATCTTGTCTAACCGCCATTACATGTTTGGGGGCTTTCTATTATCTTTGGGGTTCTGCTCCGGGGCAGATAGCTTTCCTATATCTATCTTTAGGTGTAGTTAGTTTCTCAGGCTGTGACGAGGCGTCTAGGACCAACGTAGGAACGCTCCACGGCTGCCTCTAGTTGTGGTGGTTAGTCAGGGTACTGCAATCTCATAGATTCCAACTGCTCTGGTGTATTGCCTTTTTTACCTGCACTCCTCAGCTACCGAAACATAACAGTATCACCGGCCCAAAATTTAAAATTGTATGGTACTCACAGAAGGGAAAAAATATTGTCAGAGTTGTCAGAGATATTTTTGTTTGTTGCATTTTTTTTTTTTTCCCTCTGTATCTCTGGGTGCTGGGGAGGATCTTTTCTCTCAATGGAGTTTGCACAGTTGTCTGGCCGTGTGGATCAGCTTGCCACTGAGGTTCGGAGTATTGCTATCTATCTTGCTGGGTTGCCTGTTGTGGAACCTAGGATTCCCATGCCAGATTTGTTTTTAGGGGATCGAGCTAAGTTTCAGAATTTCAAAAATAATTGTAAATTGTTTTTTGCCTTAAAATCTAAGTCCTCAGGGAACGCAGCGCAGCAGGTTCAAATTATCATCTCTCTCCTGCGCGGCGATCCTCAGGATTGGGCTTTTTCCCTGATACCTGGGAATCCTGTTTTGAGTGATGTTGATGCATTTTTTCAGGCCTTGGGGTTATTGTACGATGAGCCTAATGTCACTGATCAAGCTGAGAAAGCCTTGTTGGCATTAAATCAGGGGCTTGATGACGCTGAGTTATACTGTCAGAGATTCCGTAGGTGGGCAGTCCTGACCAAATGGAATGACGACGCTTTGGCAGCCCTTTTCCGGAAGGGTCTGTCAGATAATGTAAAGGATGTTATGGTGGGATTCCCTGTCCCCTCTGGTCTCAATGATTCTATGTCATTAGCGATTCAAATTGACAGACGTTTGCGTGAACGGAGAAGTATGCGTGGAATGGTGTTGCCTTGTGAACCAGCTTCTGAACCCATGCAGTGTGATAGAGTGGTGTCTGGGGCACAGCGTCATGAGTTTCGAAAGCGCAATGGGTTATGTTTCTACTGTGGTGATGCCTCTCATGCTATTTCAGTCTGCCCTAAGCGGGGAAGACGTTTTGCACGCTCAGTTGTCTTGGGTAGTGTTCAGACTAAGTTTTTATTAACTGTCACTCTGATATGCTCTCTGTCCTCATTTTCTGCTCAGGCTTTCGTTGATTCTGGAGCAGCTATTAACCTGATGGATTATGATTTTGCTAAACGTTGTGGATATCCCTTGATACCCCTACAGAAGTCTATTCCCCTACTGGGGATCGATTCTACCCCTTTGGCTGAGAATAAACCCCAGTTTTCTACTCAGGTGATAATGAGGGTTGAACCTGATCACCAGGAGTGCTGCAAATTTTTGGTTCTGTATAATCTGCATGACATTATCGTGCTGGGTTTTCCTTGGTTACAGTCTCATAATCCTGTTTTGGATTGGAAATCTGTGTCTGTAACCAGTTGGGGCTGCCAATGTGTTAATACCAACACTCCTGTTTTTTCTGCCTCCCCCCAGGCTCAGGATGTTCCTGACTTTTTGATTGATTTTTCTGATGTGTTTAGCGAAAGTAAATCTGCATCCTTGCCTCCCCATAGGAGCTATGACTGCGCTATTGAATTAGTGCCGGGTAGTAAATTCCCTAAAGGTCGCCTTTTTAACTTGTCTGTACCTGAACATGACGCTATGCGGTCTTATATCAAGGAATCATTGGAGAAGGGTCATATCAGACCATCCTCTTCACCCTTAGGTGCCGGTTTCTTCTTTGTGGCCAAAAAGGATGGTTCATTAAGGCCGTGTATTGATTATCGTCTCTTGAACAATATTACTGTGAAATATCAATACCCGTTACCTTGATTTCTGACCTGTTTTCCAGGGTGAAAAACGCTACTTGGTTTACCAAGCTTGACCTCAGGGGGGCGTATAACCTTATTCGCATTAAGCACGGGGATGAATGGAAGACGGCATTCAATACCCCTGAAGGGCATTTTGAGTACCTGGTGATGCCCTTTGGGCTCACTAATGCTCCTTCCGTCTTCCAGTCCTTCATGAATGACATTTTCAGGGATTTTGTGGACAAATTTCTGATTGTTTATTTGGATGATATCTTGATTTTTTCTAATGACTGGGACTCTCATGTGAAACATGTTCGAACTGTATTCCAGATTTTGAGAGAGAATGCTCTGTATGTGAAGGGATCAAAGTGTCTTTTTGGCGTACAGAGGATCTCATTTCTGGGATTCATTTTGTCCCCATCTGTTATTGAAATGGACCCGGTCAAGGTTCAGGCCATCTGTGATTGGGTCCAACCTACTTCATTAAAGGCTCTTCAGAGATTTTTGGGTTTTGCCAATTTTTATCGTAAATTTATTGGTAATTTCTCGGTTATTGTTAAACCATTAACTGATTTGACCAGAAAGGGTTCTGATGTGGTGAATTGGCCTCCTGAGGCAGTCTCTGCATTTCAGGAACTTAAGCAGAGATTCACTTCTGCTCCTGTTCTACGGCAGCCTGATGTTTCTCTGCCATTTCAGGTGGAGGTTGATGCCTCTGAAATTGGGGCAGGTGCCGTTTTGTCCCAAAAAGATCCAGAGACCTCTAAAAGTAACCCTTGTGCCTTTTTCTCTCGAAAATTTTCTCCTACTGAACGTAATTATGACGTGGGTAATCGGGAGTTATTGGCCATGAAGTGGGCTTTTGAAGAGTGGAGACATTGGCTGGAGGGAGCCAAACATCAGGTGGTGGTCCTTACGGACCATAAGAATCTGGTCTATCTGGAATCTGCCAAGCGACTCAATCCTAGACAGGCCAGGTTGGCCTTGTTTTTCACACGTTTTAATTTTGTGGTTTCCTTTCTTCCTGGCACTAAGAATGTTAAGGCGGATGCCCTCTCGAGGAGTTTCCTTGCGGACTCTCCTGAGTTATCTGATCCTTCTGTTATTTTGAAAGAGGGTGTAGTTCTTTCCGCCATCTCGCCCAATTTGAGACTTGCTCTGGAGGGGTGTCAGGAAGATAGGCCCGAGTGCTGCCCTGTTGGAAAATTGTTTGTCCCGGACCAGTGGAAAAAGAGTGTGATGTCTGAGATTCATTGTTCCGCGTTGGCTGGGAATCCCGGAATTTTTGGTACCAGAGACTTGGTTAGTCGGTCCTTTTGGTGGCCTACCTTGTCTCGTGATGTCAGGGAATTTGTGCAGTCCTGCGGGACTTGCTCTCGCTCCAAGCCTTGCTCTCGCTCTAGTGGTTTGTTGATGCCATTGCCTGTGCCCAAGAGACCATGGACCCATATCTCTATGGATTTCATTTCTGACCTTCCTGTTTCTCAGAGAATGACCACCATCTGGGTAATTTGTGATAGGTTTTCCAAGATGATACATCTTGTGCCATTACCTAAGTTGCCTTCCTCCTCTGAATTGGTGCCGTTGTTCCTTCAGCACGTGGTTCATTTACACGGCATTCCTGAGAACATTGTGTCTGACAGAGGAGTCCAGTTTGTTTCCAGATTTTGGAGGACTTTTTGTTCTAAACTGGGTGTTCAATTGTCTTTCTCCTCGGCATTTCATCCTCAGACCAATGGTCAAACTGGGAGAACAAACCAGACATTGGAGACTTATCTAAGGTGCTTTGTGTCTGCTGATCAGGATGACTGGGTCTCTTTTTTGCCTTTGGCTGAGTTTGCTCTTAATAATAGGGCTAGCTCTGCTACTTTGATGTCTCCGTTTT
The DNA here is from genome assembly GCA_033576555.1 of Oophaga sylvatica. Taxonomy (NCBI): domain Eukaryota; kingdom Metazoa; phylum Chordata; class Amphibia; order Anura; family Dendrobatidae; genus Oophaga; species Oophaga sylvatica. The sequence goes on along the minus strand of JARQOD010000006.1, from coordinate 8,306,783 downwards.
TCTGTAATTCTGGGTTTCACCCTCGATTTTCTTCAGGACAGACGGAGGCTTCTGTCTGTCCAGGTGTTGACTCTGTTGTGGAGCGTATGCAACTGATTTGGGACCAGGTAGTGGAGAGGTTGTCCCTCTCTCAGGAGAGGGCCCAGCGGTTTGCTAACCGGCATAGGACTGATGGTCCTCGGTTTAAAGTGGGGGACTTGGTCTGGTTGTCCTCAAAGAATATTCCTATGAGAGTAGCATCTCCTAAATTTAAGCCTAGGTTCATTGGACCTTATAAGATCATGGAGATTATTAATCCTGTTTCTTTTCGTTTGCTTCTTCCAGGGACATTTAAGATCCATAACGTGTTCCACAAGTCCTTGTTGAAGAGGTTTGATCAATTGTTCTGGTCTGAATCCTTTATTCCAGTTTCCCTTGTAGCCTGCTGTGTCGTGTCTGCATCTCCTGCTAACAGATAAGACATTTTCTTCTTTTGTGTTTGTGCTATATTTTTGCATTTTGTCCTGCACTTCTGTGGGGGCCTTCAGGGTCCCCTCCGGGGGCTTCTGCCCTCTCAGTTTTGTTCAGCCACTGATGTTTGTACTTTTGCTTTTTCCAGTTTTTTCAGTGGCTGCTGTTTTGATTTTGTTACACCAGAGAACTAATTTAGGTGGTAGAGGTCGTGTGATCTCAGGTGTTTTTGAAATTAGTAGAGTTGGTGCTTTTCAGGGTTTTCTGGGATTGCAGTAAGTACCCTTCCTATCCTTTTCTATTTAGTTAGTTTGGGCCCCAGCGTTTGCTCATACTATTTTCTTTCTGTGTCAGTATTTCATCTTGTCTAACCGCCATTACATGTTTGGGGGCTTTCTATTATCTTTGGGGTTCTGCTCCGGGGCAGATAGCTTTCCTATATCTATCTTTAGGTGTAGTTAGTTTCTCAGGCTGTGACGAGGCGTCTAGGACCAACGTAGGAACGCTCCACGGCTGCCTCTAGTTGTGGTGGTTAGTCAGGGTACTGCAATCTCATAGATTCCAACTGCTCTGGTGTATTGCCTTTTTTACCTGCACTCCTCAGCTACCGAAACATAACAGTGTAATACTTCGCACACTTGGGGTAGTTTCTCTCTGTGAAGTTAACAGCTGGGTACTGTGCGTTCTGTTCACACTGTGTGGAGTTAACACAGTCTAAGTTGAACGCTCGCTGTCCCGTTCCGTCATTGCTCACTAGCAGCAGGTTACATCTCTGCACGATTGCACTTTATTTATTATTTTTTATTTAGTGCAATCCGCCATTCCTAACAACCCCTTTAATGAACAATGATGTTGTGCCTTATGTAAAAAAGATGGGCTTAAAGACGACCATAGATATGTAGTTTTTTTTTTACCTCTGTTCTCCTGAATCCGTCGTTATTTTTCTTTCGTTCCTGCTCCTCTCCATTCCTGAGATATGGCCTCCTCATTTTTGTATATCAATCTATCATTTTTATCCAAAAGGGTGTGATCCTCAGCTTTGCTCTGTGGGCGTATCCCTGAGGATCACACCCCATTGGCTAACAAGAGTAGATTGTTATACCTAAAAGAGAGGGTCGTATCTCAGGAACGGAGAGGCGCAGAAATAAAAATAGCGCTGGATTCGAGAGAACAGCGGCATTTACACCAGGTTAATCTCCAACCATTATTGGGTGGTCCCTTTTGGTGTGGTGGATCTACAGGGTCGCATTAGAGGATGGCCAGGCTGGACTGGGGTCGGGACTTATGTGTCCCTGGATTGCTACTAACAGAGTTAGTAAGAATGGGATGGCCATATACATGGACCGAAACAGCAGAAAGGGACCCTTGTTCCAGAACAGCATATGGGCCCTTCGCAGTCCAAAGGCTCATCATCTTGAACAATTCCCTCTGCTTTATATGTGGTAGTGGTAGTGGCCACCTGACCTCTTGGGTCCTTATGCAGTTGTTTAGGTTGCACAATGCAATGTCTGCTCATGGCCATGTATGAATGTTATGTCATTATGGATGCAGTGATATCCGTGGAACTGACGCCTATGGGAACTCAAAGGCCACTGTAGAACCCACTAGTGATCGTGGGAACCCTGGTATAAATGTTGCTCTGGGGCCAAGGAACTTCAAGGGACTCTTCTGTTTATTCAGTTCACCATCATTACCTAAGGACTGTAAAAAACAAAGTTTTGCCAAAACTCCTGAATAAAGTGAAGTCCTATTTATCTCCGGCAGATCTCAGTGGAATGAGCTCCGCAGGAGGTTTGTAATCAAATTGTTAAAGAACTATTAAACCTTTGTCATTTTTTAATTTGTGAATTAAACCTACAAATGGATTAAAACTTATTTGCAATGAAGTGAAACCACTTGATAGAAAAACAAATAGAAACGGCCATTTAAGACTAGCAATTTCTAAGTGAAACCATTAAAAAGCACATTAGGAGCAGTCTGTGAGCGCCGTACAGGAGGAGCGAGGCAGAAGGCTATTATCCCCTAGAAAGTGACAAGGAATCAGCATGTAACAAATGTGGTGATCCTGCAAAAGCTGCGGCATTCATCGTACAAAGAGCAGAGAAAACCAAACTAAAAATACCAATACAGCCAGCCTCCGCCATATGAAGCAAGGCTCTGTAAAGAGGCGAAATACTTAAAAGCCAAATCACACATACTGTACAAAAAAGATATAGTTGAGCAGAAACCGGCACATATATAGAAACATACATCGACAGAAACACGCACAAATCTATGGAAACATGCACACACTAGAGATGATCAAATCATTTGATGCGAATCACAGGAACTCCAATTAGCCTGAAAATATGTGTGTAACTGTCTGATGTCTCAAAGGACTGTAACCTTTCAAGCTCTGTAATGAAAACACTGCCTTAGTAATGTTGAAGTGACCATACCATAAAAAAGGTTACCTAGTAGTTTTTAATGGTGCAAAAATCATACCTATTAGTCATTTGTGATCTGACAGACAGTCCTTCACAAAATACTGACTCAAACTGATGGTGTCACTGTCAGAGGTAACATCATCCTGCTATGCCTGAGACTAGTGATACGGCTATACACCCTACTGCTCTCCACTTCTTCCTGATTTATATGCTTACAGAAGACAAAAAGGAATGATTAGGACCTGCATTTGGTAGTACTACTGCCCAAACGGCTGCTGCCGGTGCTGATGGTGTGTCTGATGTTGCTTGTGGCTCCCATATTCTTGGCTATGGTATGGAGTCTTCTTTCTTTAAAACAACCGCATCCATTGTCATTGCCACTTTTTATTACCATATATTTAGATTAGAATTAATTTTTGACAATATTTTTACCTACAATTATTCAACTATTGCCAAAAGGGATGTAATGTTTAATGTTAGGTAGGTACAGGTACAGAAAGCCAAATGAGTCAAAAGGCCACAATATAGGTGTGATGTGTTTGGTGGTCAAATTGAACTAGTAAAACAGTTGTGCTAAAACAGACAAGTACAGTTAAAAATCAACTTTTTTTTACAGATTTTTCTAAATTCAGCCCCCTTTCTAAAAATGCTAAGTAGGTAAACTTCCAAAAATCCAGCACCAGCAACAAGGCGCTGTATTGATGTTGCATGTATGGATGTACAATTTCATTAGTGAAACAGATGTGCAAAAAAGTATTGTTTGCAACACGCACACTTTATGATCTATAAAATCAGTTATATATGGATTTTCAGAATGTTTAGCATTTTTTAAAAAACAATTATTTCTTCCCTTGTAGCAAGTAATCATACTGCATCTGACTGACCCTGATTTCAGATTTATTTTTCTTTACCATTAAGGTAGCATGCTGTTGCTTTCTAGTGCATTAAGAATTAAAAGCAATTCAAAGTCAGCAGGACAGATGCCAGCCACACCATATCACTGATTAATCACACTGAGTCTGGCACTGCTGCTTGCACTTCTCCTATCTCTTTTTCTATTAATTGAATCTCTGCAACTTTTCAGACTGGTATTGTCATCTTCACAACACATTACTAACACAATATGTTAGGACTTTCACCTCACTGTTGCTGAGCTGTGAGCTTTGACATCTTCTCACTATCCTAAATCACCTTAAAATGGCTGCTGAATTCCCTGCCACGGCTTTTATACAGGCTACTATAGTCCTGATTGGTTGTGCTAAACCATGTAACCTTATAGCTCCAAGTCATTATAGGAAAAACTGCCCAGTCAAGCCTGAGATCAATTCAGCCTCCTGTGACTGATGCAATCTTCGGCAATTTGCAAAAAATCAGCAAGCTTTTTTTTTTTAATTCTTCTGAATCGAGTCGCACATTAATGCAATTTTCCGGGACCTGCGAATTTAATAAAATTCAACTTTAATCATCTCTAATACATACCTATACAATCATACATAAATTTAACATAGAAACAGGAAGTGTAGAAACATGCACACACCTATGGAAATATACACATAAACACAAAAACTTACAGAGGCACACATTGATAGAAACATATGCGTACCTATAATAACATTCACATCTATAGAAACATTCCTAAATGTATAGAAACATAAAGATAAATGTAAATGACTGTCTATAGAAAAATACTAAAGGTTGAAATAAATAATTCCATGCACTAGCGGGATCTTCTTTCATACAGATTTACTCTGCTCCCATTGTACTCTCTAATAAATGTGTATACAGTAAGCTCCCCCTAGTGGTGACTACAGGAGCTCCGTTTCTTTTTTATCATGCAACTTTATAGCTTTGTGCAGAAACGCAGAAAAATTGAAGTTTTGCAAAAGAAAACAAAGCCCTGATCCACATAAAGATATTTTATGAAATCGTCGTAAATGGGATCTAAGGGGAATAAAAAATGTCTAGATTAAGTCCTGTGGTTGCACAGCCTTCTTCTCCCAGTGATTGACAACAAGTTCACATTTACGGATTTTGATTCATATCTGGGTCAAGAAATATTTTCTGTTGTAAACGATTCTTTTAGCCCCAGAGGATGACAGCTTCAACAATTTTGACACAGACCTTATGTACCATGATACATACCAGAAAAAAAGCAAGAAAACAGCATCACTATATTTGACCATTTTTTTAATAAGGAGCTTAGTCTCGGAATCCTTAGGAGTAAGTTCTGAGAGTTTAGAATCCATGTATACAGAAAATCTGCACACCTTCCTATAGTGACATCATAACCTTCATGGTTCCTCTGGTTCTTATTAAGGAGGTCCGGTCTTAAAAGCAAAGCTTTATGGGATAACAAGAATGCAAATTATCTCTTTTCCAGAAGAAAGAGAGCTGTCTCTCTAGTGCCAGTTATTGTTGACTGCCACCCTATCATATAATGTCCAACCCTTAACGAAAAATATTTAGACTTGAGAGTCCTCACCCCTTAACGAGCATTGCTGTTATTGTAGGTTATTTGTGACTTTGTCTCTTTAAAAAAAAGCCCTAGGAATAATTGTCGGAAAGTGAGTCCAAGCATGGGTCTAATGTAGGATCTTCTGAGATACTGATGGGCCAGATCCTCAGTGATGTGATGCTACTAATAAATGTTCTTCCTTACCTAACCTTGTGGCTCCACAGATCTTGGGATGAGTGATAAGATAGAAAAAAAACAAGATGATTTCATGGTACTCTGTAAGAAGATACTTATGCTATGAGTTTAATATGTGGTAAGGATGAGCAAATCTGCAAGCATCTTAGTTCACAGATTTGCTCCAATTTTTCCCAGGAAATTTTTGTGCACTGGGGTCCTTCCAGTCACCTGGCCATCAACATTTCTACACAGTTCTCCACCTCGACCGCTCCGTTACGGTCTTCAGTTTTCTTCCTACGTCCCATCCGATCTTTGTCACCTCCAGCGTTGACAATGCCTCATGCAATGCACAAATCTGAAATTTATTTTTATATTGTATTTGACTTCGATTTACCTCAAGTTGATTCGTTCCTCTCTAGAAACCACCCAGTAATTGTGATGATGGTAACAACTTGTCGAGTGTCTTACTCGCATGTCACAATAATGTGTTGAATTTGGAGAAATGAGAGTCCTTAAAGAACTATTCCACCCAAATAACAAGTTATCTCCACTCTGTGAAATAGGGGATAACTTGCTGAACATTAGAGGTCTGACCTCTGGGGCCATCACTAATCAAAGATCGAGGATCTGCAATCCCTTCCTAAATAGTACAGGGTGCACATGCTCCAACAGTCCCATAGACAATGAATGGAGCCGAGGTCAAGCATTCGCTTCTTCACTCCATTCAAGATGGGACTGCAGAGCTCCATTCCCAGAGTGTCATAGAATCCTAGAATGGTAGAGTTGGAAGGGACCTCCAGGGTCATTGTGTCCAACCCCCTGCTCAATGCAGGATTCACTAAACCATCTCAGACAGATGTCTGTCCAGCCTCGGTGTGAAGACTTCCATTGAAGGAGAACTCACCACCTCTCATGGCAGCCTGTTCCACTCATTTATCGCCCTCACTGTCAAAAAGTATTTTCTAAAATCTAATCTGTGTCTTCTCCCTTTCAGTTTCATTCCAATGCTTCTTGTGTTTCCATGTGCAAATGAGAATAATGATCTTGTCCTGATCTTTGGATTGTTGGGGGTTCCAGTGGACAGACCCCCAACAATCAACAAGTTATTCCCAATTTGATGTACAGAGAATAACTTGCTTTTTTGGGAAAAAACTCCTTTAGTGAAATGTACAGAAAGGTAAGGGTGGACACATCTGTAAAGTGTAGTGTCTCATCATACTTTGGCACCTCTCTAATCTTGCCTTAATATTTGTGGGCTTTATATTTTGTTAGTCCCATGCTATGGTCGACCCTTGACCGTCACAAAATGGCTATTGACTGCGCATCAGTTTTGCCTGTATTTTGGTTCTCAGGTTTCTTAAAATTTATGAGCAAGGAATACTTGTAGTACTAGAAAACAGAAGTTGAGTAAACATTTCAGTAAATTTTGATGTGTTGGCAGAAATCCAACCAGAGAAGGAGAACATTTAAACTCCATTCAAGTGTTGTGCCTGGTGAAATTCAATGCCAAAATCCCAGTGCCTAAAGGCATTGGTACTAACGAGAGGACCAAAGTAACTTCAAGTATGAACACAGTATGGCACCTTCTTAATTTATACCTCTTTTTCATTAGCTGCCGACACTTACAGTAGCACTAACCTGGAATGATGACATCCCATGGACAACTTTCAATAAGTTAATAATGTAAACGTAACTTTTTGTGCCAGTGGTTTTACTGATGATTTCCTATAGTCATACCCGTTGACTAGAGACTTGGTTTTGAAAAAATATATATTTTGTCCCTTCTTCTGACTCTTCAAGCTTCTATCCATCAAAATGATCCATTATTCATATCTGATAGAACATGATCTGCTACTCATCATTTTTTTCTTGATAACGTATTTACGATGTCTATGAACCAAACTTCTTGGCTCAGCAACTTTTGCCTCGGAGTAAAATTCTGACATCGTTTATAGCATTCTAATATGAAATTCAAACTTGGATTCACTTGTAGTTTAGCTTCTCAGAGCTATGGCTGGATCATCAATGGTCTAATGTTATGACCTTCAATAAAAACCAAGAAAAATGTTTCTAGTCAAGTGAAATCCCTACTTCAAGTCCTACATCTGTGAAAGTACTCTAAATCTCTAAAGACATGTCCTCCAGTCCTCACCTTATCTCAAGACAAGTTTGGCAAGATGATCGACTGTAAAAAAATATCTAATTTTGTGACACTATCGGGATATATTTATGTTTTATGTATCTGTGGCCACCCAAAAGTTGTGGTGTTAATTGGAGATAGTTGTGCTAGCATGTCAAAGTAAGGTATCGCACTCTATCTAGGAAATTTAGGGCGAGGTAAGGTAGAACATATCTGTATCTGCAGGTAGCGATATTTTGACCACTTGGACTCCTCTAAAGCAGAAAAGTTGTCATCCTTTCGGCAAAATGACAGGCTCTTACTAATGGTCTTTTGAATAACCCTTGACAAGTTTGGATTCTGCTGAGTTCTAGGAGATCTAGTTAGCTCTGGGATGCAGAGAGGATGATGGATTTCCCTGTGACTGGGCTAATATGCCAGCCCAAGTTACAGGGGAAATCAGCTATAAAAAAATTAAACTTTGAAATACCCTATAAAAAGATCTTTAATGACCTTATGAGTACAGAGTGTATGAAATGAATGAATAATAAAAAAATAATGTTTTTTACTAGGTCCATTCCCTTTGAAAAAAAGCAACAAAAACCATATGTCTGATATATAAAATTGTTAACGATAAGGGAATAAAATATATATAGATATATAAAAAAAATAAAAACAGACATGTATTTCCTTTACTTTTACCCCTAATATCATCTGATTAAAAAAAAATGATCATGACATAATGATGCAAAATATATTTAAATATTAGAAAGAGAACATTTTTTACAGTTCTTAAATATCTTGCATAAAAAAACCCTGAAAATTTACATAGTCATTATTGGGGAAAAATTGCCTGGTGTTGAACTAGCTAAAATCAGATGAGGAATATCTGTCATGGTTCCATTAAAAATGGAAAATGTGACATGAACACAGCCTAATAATGCCATTTAAGAGGCAGTCTGGAATTTGTTATAGGCTGTAGCTAATTTTACCAGAAATTTTCCTTGTATTTTTATGACTTCTCGCTCTGTATTTGGCTATTCACTCTGCGTTGCGGCTTACATTTTTCAAAACTGCACGACAGGACAAATTTAGAAAAAAAAAAAACATTACTAACACTGTCACAAAAAATGGATAGAATTCTGAAATATTCATGGAGCACAAAGCGGCGCTCAGACTGCATCATTATTTACACACTTATCTCAATGCCCAGATTTCTTTTTTGAAATTCTTTAATGTGAGTACATCACGTTGGAATCCGGTGTAATTCCCCGCTGTACTTCACGTTTAATCTGCAACGTTTAACAAAATACTTCATAAAAATTTTTAAAAAATTAAATTAAAAAAGTCTCAATATTTCTATTATCTCAGACAAAATGGATAAAAATATTTCCCGTTCTAAAATCAGGCAATAATTCTTTAGCCTACGGAATTACGAGCGGTGACAGCAGCTGCGATTACATGAAAAATAGTCATATCTGATTATTCCTGATTTGAGATACTTGAATTTAAACTCTGGAAAGGATTGTCGTTTGTTTTCAAACACAAATGAGATGTTGAGTGCTTTAAAGGATGTGAAGATATTCAATACCCTTGATTCATCCTCTACTTCCCATCAATTTCACGCTTCCCGTCAAGCTTGAGGAAAATACATAGAATTACGGGGTGAATTTTTTTCTCAATATTATTAATAATCTTTGTTATTTTTTTCATAAACCCAAATAATTGTCTTTTGATTTAAAAAGGATCTATCACTAGGTCAAAAGTGGCCAGCTTTTGCTCGTATTTTATTTCTACTGTTCCTCTCAATAATTCATATTTCTTTTTTTTATTTGCTCAATGATTTAAGAGTTATTAATTTGCCTTTTCATATAGTGTTATTTTTTTGTGGCTTTAACAAGAGGGTGTGACTCACAGATCCTCAGGGGTGTGTCCATAGGATGCTTTACATCATTATCTTATGAACACCGCCCCCTTGGTAAAGACCATAAAAAATCACGAAAAAAAAATGGCATATATCTCTGGAATAGAAATAAATAATGGAATAGTGAGCAGAGCAGTAGGAATAACGTGGGAATAAAGAACAGCCACTTTTGACCTGATCACAGGTCCTTTTTAAAAGGGTTGTCTACTTTATTTTTCATTTCAGAAAATTAAAAATAAAATTCACTAATCTACCGATCCTCCATAGCGCTGCACTAGATCCTTACCGGTCTTCCTGCCTCTTCTTTAGAAGGGAATGGACATGTGGCCACTGAAGCCGGTCAGTGACTCTATACATCTAGTTGTGGTCGTATAGACTCATGACCACTATAATATATCCAAAAAAACTGATCTAGATAAATGGCACTTCCTACCATATACACATATCAAAAGAGAAACTGGAAGCATATAGCCATAAAATATTAACACTTTATTAATGTAACAAATATACAAAAGACAAAAAGATGTGTTACTAAGCAGCTGATGACGCTGTCTGACGACGCTGCACGTTGCCCTAGAAACGTACCCAGCCTGATTCACTGTAGTTCCTCTCTCGTCCTGACGTGTCGGATGAAGGAGTGGCTCGGTGATGGGGGATGCACTCTGGAGCAGCGTCACACGCCGATAGTTTCACTTCACAGCTGTGGTGATTGTGAGGTGAATACATATGGAGGGGACACATATATAAGACCACATGAGACACTTAGACCACATCTACTTACCCTTGGACGAAGCTAACGCGAAACGCGCGTCGGGGACCGCGCTATATAAGGTCGTATGAGTTCATGCTTAGATTACTTATACTTATAGTTGCCTAGATGGGATATGAAGGAAACTAGATGGGAGACTATCTGCTCTCTGCACTGATGCACTTTATATTATACTGTTACATGTCTATCCACATCTGATGGCTTATTCCTGTCTTATTTTGCATATGTAGCTATAGGCCCACTCCCATATGTTGGAGACACATTGCGTATATCATTTAACATATCACATGATTAGGAGTGGTCCATGTTTATGGATTTGTGACACGGGTCATTAGATATCTGTATACTGCATTTGGCTATTCAAGCTATTTACCAATGCTTAGGGAGTGTATGTACATATACTGATGTATCTGAATACTGTTTATCCCTGATGTGGGCAGGAGTATATGCTGTGGCAACTTACATTTCAACAGATCATGCGTGTATTATGTTTTCATATGTACCTTATATTAGCATAATTGGATATTCATCTCATTTTATCTTTTTGTCTTTTGTATATTTGTTAGATTAATAAAGTGTTAATATTTTATGGCTATATGCTTCCAGGTTCTCTTTTGATATGTGTCATGACCACTATAGCCAATTAGCAGCCAAAATAATGACCCATTGGTCACCGCTGCAACCACTTATTAGCTGATTTGGTCACATACGTGTTCCTGCTAGTAGAGCAAGTAAGGTGCAAACAGCTGATCATCGAGGAGCCAAGTGTCGGAGAACGCTTACTTTGAGCCACTAAAGGATCTTCACACAAGCTGATCCTTGAGGTGCTGGGCATCCCCATATATATCCTAAGGATAGGTCATAGTGAACCCTTTTACCAAATTCAGAAAAAGTAACAGCGAAAACCTAGAAATCAGTGATTAGGACAAATGGAGGTAAATATGTCAGTCCAAAGTCATGAGCTACGTTCAGCACATCTCCCTGTACTTCAGAGCTCATGAGAGATTTAAGGGTTACAAATATTACAAAGTCCAGTGTTTCACTCAATCACTAACATTAAGAGGCACAAAAAGAATGTTCTGTCCACTCCTACCAAACCATCCAATCCATCCAAAGCACCACCCCAGCCAAACCACTAACAGCAACAATACAAGCTGAAGGGCAACAAGCCCATCATTTGGTTACAGAACAAGTCCTGAATTTTTTCTCATTGGAGTAATTTTTGTAAGTATGTAGGTTTTATTGTAAAATAATCCTGAACATTTACTTTTTAAATGAAAAGTAATAATTTCTTTTATCTCTCTTTCCTTTTCCTCTTTTTCTATTTTTCTTTAGTCTATTCTTTCTTTCTTTTTTCTCTCTTTCTTTCCTTTTTCATTCTTTCTTTTTCCTTCCAGCCTTTTGATTTTTTTCTTCTTTCCTCCTTTTTCTTTCTTTCTTTCTCTTTTTTTCTTCCTTCCATTTTGTCTCTATCATTCTTTCTTTCTTTCCTTCCTTCCTTTTTCTGTTTCTTATTTTCTTTCTTTTTTCCTTTCTTGCTTATCTTATCTTATCTTTTTTCTTTCTCTTTCTATTTTTCTTTCTTTTATCTATCATTCATCCTTTCTTTCATGTATCCTTTCTTTCTTCCTTCTTTCCTTCTTTCCTTCCTTCCTTCCTTGCTTTTTCCTTAAAATTTTAAGTAGCACTCAATGAAATACTCAATGTAAAATATTTGAAAATTTCTTTGCTCATTGGATACAGTAAAGATGTATATCTTTGTACCGTGTTAGCCAGTAAAACCACTGAGGACTCTCAACTCTAAAAAAAACAACCACTGAGGACTCTCAACTCTAAAAAAAACAGTTAGCCATTAAAAGGTATCAACCACTGAGGACTCTCAACTCTAAATATTTTTCTTTGCTCATTGGAGAAATGCAACGTTTCTTCTCAGACTTGGTCAACCTTAATCACTAAAGATAAGAAAAACCAGCTCACCTTAATGGCCTGTGGTGTGGGGAAGCAAGGAAACCGAGGAGTCATCACGTGTAATCCATAGGAAAAAAAAAGGAAGAGAAAATCCAGCTTCCAAAAAATATCCAAAGTTATTTAAGATAAAATCAGAGTTTTATGGGACAAAGCTCATATAATGTGAACACTAGCTATGCGTTTCGAACAGTGAATGTTCTTTCTCAAAGCTTTGAGAACTCTGATTTTATCTTAAATAAATTTGGATATTTTTTGGAAGCTGGATTTTCTCTTTCTTTTTTAACCTTAATCACTCCCTGGAGTGCGGGGTACATTTTTTTGGATTTTCTATTCATTCAGTGGTTGTTGGATCACAACCTGTGGACAGGCACCGACTGCTTCATTATCCACTCGTGGTGCCTCTTTTTTGTGTTCTACCTATATGTTTATTATATATCTTTCTCATATCTATCATATATTTATAGATATGAATAGAAACATAAAACTATTGAACTCCAAGTATAAAGATACAAAGTTAAGGACGTCATTGTAAGTGTGATTATGTTTATTTCCTCATTATTGTGTAGTTTCACACCAGGGCATTTACCTGCCTTTTATCAATTTACTTATGACATTGAGTTTTGCGGACTGATGGGCTGCCACTGAGATAAATGTAAAGATTTACCTTCAGTATTAGTTGTAGAGGTTTTGGTTGGGAGTTTCAGATCTGTGCTCCCTGCTGCGGAACATTCTATGCTAAGGCTCGCTCACTATTGAGACAAGAGCTTTTCACTGCCATTGTTTGGATGAATAGACTCTGAGGCAACAGGATCATTATGGCGCATTGCTTCAATTCATCCCTTTAGAAAGCGAGAAAGTGGGGCTGCATTGTATTCTGGGGCTGCACAAAAGCCGGACATCGGAAATGTGTTATTTCAGAAGGTAGCATACATTAGATATTGTTTAATAATATTATATTATCACTCTGCAAAGCTAAATAAAGGCTAAAACCTATTTACAATGGATTTGTCAAAATGGATGTCAAATTGTTAGTGGAACTTTTTAGGAACATTTTTCAAGTGGTTAAAATGACCTCATTGAAGAACCATCAGCATTCACGATATGAAGAACCATTTATATTTAGGATATGTAGAACCATCAACATTCACGATATGTAGAACCATTTATATTTAGGATATGTAGAACCATCAACATTCACGATATGAAAAACCATTTATATTTAGGATATGTAGAACCATCTGAATTTAGGATATAAAGAATAAGAACCATCTAGATTTAGGGTTTGAAGAGCCATCAACATTCATAATAAGAAGCTTCTAAATTTAGGACTCATAGTACCATCAACATTCAGGATTTGAAGAACTATCAATGTTTAGGATATGTACAACCATCTGCATTTAGGAAACTATCTAGGTTTAGCATATGAAGAACCATCTATATTTGTGTTGTAAAGAACCATGATGAACAATCAAGATATGTAGAACTATCAACATCTAAGATATGAAGAACCATCTGCATTTATAATATGAAGAACCATCTACATTCAGGATATGAAGAACCGTAGACATTTAGGATATGAAGAACTATCAATTTTTAGGATATGAAGAACTATCAACAATCAGGATATGAAGAACCATCAACAATCTCTATAGTATAGTATATTATAATTTATATGCCCCCCCATAAATTATTTTTAGGCACTTCTATTATTATAATTACTGGGTGACACTCCCTAAATAATATTTATTTTCTACATGATGGCCTATCTATTTATAGCCCTCAAATATTGCTGCATGTATTTCTGATGTGCGCATTTATCATGAGTTCCTTATTTTCAGCGCACTGTTTCAGATATCACTTCAACCATGGCCAAATATGCGTACATAGGGCACAAAGACTTTCCTTTATGCGTTCCAACCAGGAACGCACTGTCAATCTTGGACTGAGCAACATCCCTTACCAGACATGCACTCAAGAGGTTCACCTTAGTCAGGGTGCATTCTGCTGGGCGAACGCATACTCTTCCGAACATGCGCACTAATCAGGCACTGTTTACAACATACTATCCCTCCGGACTTACGCACTATTACCGTGAGTGGCTGGGCTCCACTCTGGTTATGCGCTGCACTCTGGCTGTGCGCTCCAATCTGGCAGTGCACTCCACTCTGGCTGTGCACTCCACACTGGCTGAGCACTCCACACTGGCTGTGCGTTCCACTCTGGCTGTGTATTCCACTCTGGCTGTTCTCTCCACGCTGGCTGTCTTATGCACTATTTCCTTGAGTGCCTGGGCTCCACTCTGGCTGTGCACTTTACTCTGGCTGCACACTCCACTGTGGCTGAACGCTCCACTCCAGCTGAGCACTACACTCTAGCTGAGCACTCCACTCTGGCTGAGCACTCCACTCTGGCTGTGCACTCCACTCTGGCTGTGTGCTCCACTCTGGCTGTGCTCTCCACTCTGGCTGTGCTCTCCATTTTCGCTGTGTGCTCCATGCTTTCTGTGCGCTCCACTCTGGCTGTGTGCTCCATGCTTGCTGTGCGCTCCACTCTGGCTGTGTGCTCCACTCTGACTGTGCTCTCCACTCTGGCTGTGCTCTCCATTCTCGCTGTGTGCTCCATGCTGGCTGTGCGCTCCACTCTGGCTGTGTGCTCCACTCTGGCTGTGTGCTCCACTCTGGCTGTGTGCTCCACTCTGACTGTGCTCTCCACTCTGGCTGTGTGCTCCACTCTGGCTGTGTGCTCCACTCTGCCTGTGCTCTTCACTCTGGCTGTGCTCTCTATTCTGGCTGTGTGCTCCTTGCTGGCTGTGCGCTCCACTCTGGCTGTGTGCTTCACTCTAGCTGAGCGCTTCACTTTGACATAGTAACATAGTTATCAAGGCCGAAAAAAGACATCTGTCCATCCAGTTCAGCCTATATTCCGGCAGAATAAATCCCCAGATCTACATTGTTGTAAAGAACCTAATAACTTTAAGATACAATATTGTTACTCTCCAGGAAGATATCCAGGCCTCTTTTGAACCCCTCGACTGAGTTCGCCATCACCACCTCCTTAGGCAAGGAATTCCAGATTCTCACTGCCCTAACAGTAAAGAATCCTCTTCTATGTTGGTGGAAAAACCTTCTCTCCTCCAGATGCAGAGAATGCCCCCTTGTGACTGTCACCTTCCTTGGTATAAGCAGATCCTCTGAGAGATATTTGTGTTGTCCCCTTATATACTTATACATGGTTATTAGATCGCCCCTAAGTCGTCTTTTTTTCTAGACTAAATAATCCTAATTTTGCTAATCTCTCTGGGTATTGTAGTTCCCCATCCCCTTTATTAATTTTGTTGCCCTCCTTTATACTCGTTCTAGTTCCATTTTATCCTTCCTGAGCACCGGTGCCCAACACTGTACACAGTACTCCATGTGCGGTCTAACCAGGGATTTGTACAGAGGCAGTATAATGCTCTCATCACGTGTAACCAGACCTCTTTTAATGCACCCCATGATCCTGTTTGCCTTGGCAGCCGCTGCCTGGCACTGGCTGCTCCAGGTAAGTTTATCATTAACTAGGATCCCCAAGTCCTTCTCCATGTCAGATTTACCCAGTGGTTTCCCGTTCAGTGTGTAATGGTGATATTGATTCCTTCTTCCCATGTGTACAACCTTACATTTTTCATTGTTTAAACCCCATCTGTCATCTTTCGGCCCAAGTTTACAACTTATCCAGATCCATCTGTAGCAGGATACTATCTACTCTTGTATTGACTGCTTTACATAGTTTTGTATCATCTGCAAATATCAATATTTTACTGTGTAAACCTTCTACCAGATCGTTAATAAATATGTTGATATATATCTGACTGAGCGCTCCACTCTGGCTCTGCTCTCCACTCTGGCTGTGCGCCCCATTCTGGCTGTGCTCTCCACTCTAGCTGAGTGCTCCACTCTAGTTGTGCTCGCCACTCTAGCTCAGCGCTCCACTCTGGCTCTGCGCTCCACTCTGGCTGTGTGATCCACTCTAGCTGAGCGATCCACTCTGGCTTTGCACTCCACTCTGTCTGTGTGATCCACTCTGGCTGTGCACTCCACTTTGGCTGTTTGCTCCACTCTGACTGAGTGCACCACTTTGACTCAGTGTTTCACTCTGACTAAGTGTTCCACTCTAGTTCTGCGCTCCACTCTAGCTGAGTACTCCTCTCTGGCTGTGCGCTCCACTCTAGCTGAGTGCTCCTCTCTGGCTGTGCGTTCCACTCTGGCTGTGTGATCCACTCTGGCTGTGCACTCCACTTTGGCTGTTTGCTCCACTCTGACTGTGTGCACCACTTTGACTGAGTGTTCCACTCTGACTAAGTGTTCCACTCTGGCTCGGCGCTCCACTCTAGCTGAGTGCTCCTCTCTGGCTGTGCGCTCCACTCTAGCTGAGTACTCCACTCTAGTTGTGCTCGCCACTCTAGCTCAGCGCTCCACTCTGGCTCTGCGCTCCACTCTGGCTGTTTGCTTCACTCTGACTGAGTGCACCACTTTGACTGAGTGTTCCACTCTAAGTGTTCCACTCTGGCTCAGCGCTCCACTCTAGCTGAGTGCTCCTCTCTGGCAGTGCGCTCCACTCTAGCTGAGTACTCCACTCTAGTTGTGCTCGCCACTCTAGCTCAGCGCTCCACTCTGGCTCAGCGCTCCACTCTAGCTGAGTACTCCTCTCTGGCTGTGCGCTCCACTCTAGCTGAGTGCTCCTCTCTGGTTGTGCTCTCCACTCTGACTGAGCAGTCCACTGGCTTTTTCTGGATATCAGCATTACTAGCGCATGACTATTGATGAGGAGACCTCTATTGATTCATCTATATAGCACTTGTGCAGCATATCAACTATATCCTTTATTATATGGGAGTAACCTAACTTCATGGTGGGTGTGGTTAGTAATTAAGGTGGGCTATCTAGTCTGGATATCCTCCTAATCAGACATACATTGCTGGGCATACCTCTGTGTTGTGAATGTTTTGGAAATGAATTCTGAGCAGAAGCTCCCTCTGGTGGTTGCAAACAGTACTGAACCATTCAATGAGGATTGGCAATCAGGATTCACAGACTGGCTTGATATAAGGGAGGTTCCCTCCCATCATGGTTGCCGGTGATCAATTGTTCTTGTCTCAACTGTGGTTCCTGGTTCACTTGGAAGCTTGCTGAGTCTTGCCTCTTCTTCTGCTTTCAGATAAGATAATTTCTGTTTTTGTTTTTGTGCTTTCCATTTGCATATTTCTCTGCATTTCTGTGAGGTTAGCCAGGTTCCCCCCCCTGGGGGGGCTTGGGCTCCTCTCGGTTCCGCTGGAGCCACTGTTGTTTGTTCATATGCCTTTTCCAGTTTTTTCAGTGGCTGCGGCTTAGTTTTGTTACACCAGAGAACTGATTTAGGTGGTAGAGGTCGTGTGATCTCAGGTGTTTTTGCAATTAGTAGCATTGGCATTTTTTAGGGTTTTTTTTGGATTGCAGTGAGTATCCTTTCTATCCTTTTCTGTCTAGGCAGATTGGGCCCCAGCGTTTGCTCATACTATTTTCTGTCTGTGTCTGTATTTCCTCTTGTCTAACCGCCATTACATGTTTGGGGGCTTCCTATCTTCTTTGGGGATCTGCTCTGGGGCAGATAGCTTTCCTCTTTCTATCTTTAGGTGTAGTTAATCTCTCAGGCTGTGACGAGGCGTCTAGGACCAACGTAGGAACGCTCCACGGCTGCCTTTAGTTGTGGTGGTTGGTCAGGGTACTGCAATCCAATAGATTCCAACCTCTCTGGTGTATTGCCGTTTTTGCCTGCTCTCCTCAGCTACCAAAACATAACAGTATCACCGGCCACCATGATGGGAGGGAACCTCCCTTATATCAAGCCAGTCTGTGAATCCTGATTGCCAATCCTCATTGAATAGTTCAGTACTGTTTGTAACCACCAGAGGGAGCTTCTGCTCAGAATTCATTTCCAAAACATTCACAACAGTAATCTATTGGATTGCAGTACCCTGACTAACCACCACAACTAAAGGCAGCCGTGGAGCGTTCCTACGTTGGTCCTAGATGCCTCGTCACAGCCTGAGAGATTAACTGCACCTAAAGATAGAAAGAGGAAAGCTATCTGCCCCGGAGCAGATCCCCAAAGAACATAGGAAGCCCCCAAACATGTAATGGCGGTTAGACAAGAGGAAATACAGACACAGACAGAAAATAGTATGAGCAAACGCTGGGCCCAATCTGCCTAGACAGAAAAGGATAGAAAGGATACTCACTGCAATCCAAAAAAAACCCTAAAAAATGCCAACGCTACTAATTGCAAAAACACCTGAGATCACACGACCTCTACCACCTAAATCAGTTCTCTGGTGTAACAAAACTAAGCCGCAGCCACTGAAAAAACTGGAAAAGGCAAATGAACAAACAACAGTGGCTCCAGCGGAACCGAGAGGAGCCCAAGCCCCCCAGGGGGGGGGGAACCTGGCTAACCTCACAGAAATTCAGAGAAATATGCAAATGGCAAGCACAAAAACAAAAACAGAAAATATCTTATCTGAAAGCAGAAGAAGAGGCAAGACTCAGCAAGCTTCCAAGTGAACCAGGAACCACAGTTGAGACAAGAACAATTGATCACCGGCAACCATGATGGGAGGGAACCTCCCTTATATCAAGCCAGTCTGTGAATCCTGATTGCCAATCCTCATTGAATGGTTCAGTACTGTTTGTAACCACCAGAGAGAGCTTCTGCTCAGAATTCATTTCCAAAACATTCACAACACCTCTGGATATCTTGATCTAACACCAGCCACCTGAGGACCCTGATGGGGAAACGCGTCGAGCTATTTAACACAAGTGTTGATAAGTATTGATTTTTATGCCTTAGTTTGCTTTGTTACTTTGATAATTTGTTACTTATGATCATAAGCCTCTTTATCTTTCACCATATATAATACAAAGGTAATGTTTGCACTTTAGGTGAGAAGGCTTGTTTTAGGGCATTCTAGGGACAGCCGCTGAAGTGCTCGGGCATCATTATAGATATATATTAGGGTGACAACCACCACAGTTAGACAGTTTCAGACTTTTAGGACTATATCTAGGGTCATAAAGGCTTTCTATCACTTGTCTGGATTTTAGAGCAATATTGCATCCTTCTATCTATTTATATCATTGTTTTATGTCTGTGTTTGTATGTCACTGACATGTTTTTAAGGTATATCTAGTAAACTTTGTTTTTAAGGTTTTTTTTTTCTAATGTTAGCACTCTACCTTTGTACCCCTATGTTTGGAGCGAATTTTGGTTAACTATAGCCATGTATAATGCAGACTAGTCATGGAGAACAGCCATGTAGGATAATTACAGTATGCAGAATTTTTATTTGGGGAAAAAATGGTTATTTGTCAATGCAGGATAGTAAATGTTTGAAAGTCAAGTTAGTTAGTCGTAGTCCTGTAAAAGTGTTATGTCAGAATAGGATAGCGCATTTCTATAAATTGGTCATGTAAGATAATTATAAGTGATGAGTGCAAGTGCTCGTTACTCGAGTTTGCCTTGAGTGCTCGGCTATTCAGTATCGCGGGTGCTTGATGAAATGTTCGAGTCCCTGCGCTCGCATGTTTTACAGCTACTAGACAGCCATAAAACATGCGGGAGTTGCCCATGTATGTCAGGCAATCTCTGCATGTTTTGTGGCTGTCTAGCAGCCAATAAGCATGCGGGGATTGCCTGACAGTCACTGTAAGGCCGTAGAAATCTTGGTAATGGTATTACTGTGATTTGCTGGCCGCAATACCTCATGATAGGTTATAAAAAGGCAGGCGCCACCACGCTCGGCTCACTGATGCCATTGGAAAGCTCAGGGACAGATCTGATTGGAGGGAGAGCAGTTATTCAGGGCAGTGTATGCACCGTTGAACTTATTAGAAACCTCTAGTGTTGATGCTAGTGCTGATGCTGAACCATCATACTAACAGTCCTTCTAAGGGATGCTTTCCCCAAACCACCGAGGCCCAAACCCGAACCCAGGGCGCGGCCTTCAATGCTGGGGTTTTTGCAGAATGCGTACAGGAGAACCAGGATCCAGCAACTGGTGAGAAGACTGCGGGGCCTAGGCTGGATGGAAGAGAGGAGGTGAGCAAGGACCTACACCTCGGTGGCTCTGGCACTACCCAAAGCTTTGTCACTTACAGTCAGGCACCTGGGAATCAGGCTCCAGGAAACAGGTGGAGGTAGTCCCCCCCAGCCTTCCGAGGAAGGAGAAGAAGAAGGACACCAAAAGAGGATTTTGCTCTACAAGGCGCAGGTGTGCCTGTTGCACAGTAAAGAACCGTTGAGGAACTGTTCTGCTCTCATGAGGGCAGGAGGCCTTAAAGTGTGCCGGGGATCATGTGCCGGGGATGTTTGCCAGGACTGCCAGAAGAGTTTATGTTTTCCCCCTTCCAGTTTATTTTTGCTCACACTTCCACATACCCCTGCTGGTTTAAAGGACTCATATGTTATATAGATTCATTAATAATAATAATTTTATTTCTATAGCGCCAACATATTCCGCAGCACTTTACATTATAGAGGGGACTTGTACAGACAATAGACATTACAGCATAACAATAAACACAGATCAAAGTAGATACCAAGAGGAATGAGGGCCCTGCTCGTAAGCTTACAATCTATGAGGAAAAAGGGGAGACACGAAAGGTGGATGGTAACAATTGCTTTCATTGTCATTACACACAGAGTGATCTATTTCACGCATTTATTTCAGTTAATGTTGATGATTATGAAAAACCCAAAAGTCATTATCTCAGTAAATTAGAAAACTTTATAACACCAGCTTGAATGATGTTCAGTAAATGCACTCAATACTTGGTCAGGCTCCTTTTGCATCAATTACTGCGTCAATGCGGCGTGGCATGGAGGCGATCAGCCTGTGGCACTGCTGAGGGGTTATGGAAGCCCAGGTTGCTTTGATAGCAGCCTTCAGCTCGTCTGCATTGTTGGGTCTGGTGTCTCATCTTCCTCTTGACAATACTCCATAGATTTTCTATGAGGTTAATGTCAGGCGAGTTTGCTGCCAATCAAGCACAGTGATACTGTTGTTTGTACACCAGGTATTGGTACTTTTGGCAGTGTGGACAGGGGCCAAGTCGTGCTGGAGAATGAAATTTCCATCTCTAAAAAGCTTGTCGGCAGAGGGAAGCATGAAGTGCTCTAAAATTTCCCGGTAGACGGTTGCAATGACTTTGGTCTTGATAAAACACAGTGGACCTACACCAGCAGATGACATGGCTCCCCAAACCATCACTGATGGTGGAGACTTCACACTAGACCTCCAGCAGCTTGGATTGTGGTCTCTCCACTCTTCCTCCAGACTCTGGGACCTTGATTTCCAAATAAAATGCAAAATTTACTTTAATCTGAAAACAACACCTAGGACCTCTAACAACAGTCCAGTTCTTTTTCTCCTTGGCCCAGGTAAGATGCTTCTGGCGTTGTCTATTGGTCATGAGTGGCTTGACACAAGGAATGCGAGCCATGTCCTGGATACGTCTGTGTGTGGTGGCTCTTGAAGCAATGACTCCAGCAGCGTCCACTCCTTGTGAATCTCCCCCAAATTTTTGAATGGCCTTTTCGTAACAATCCTTTCAGGGCTGCGGTTATCCCGGTTGCTTGGGCACCTTTTTCTACTACACTTTTTTCCTTCCACTCAACTCTCCATTAATATGGTTGTATACAGCACTCTGTGAACAGCCAGCTTCTTTTGTGGCTTCCCCTCCTTGTGGAGTGTGTCAATGACTGCCTTCTGGACATCTGTCAAGTCAGCAATCTTCCCCATGATTGTGGAGCCTACTGAAACAGACTAAGGGACGTTTTAAAACACTTAGGAAGCCTTTACAGGTGTTTTTTGTTAATTATTCTAATTTATTGAGATAATGACTTTTGGGTTTTCATTGGCTGTAAACCATAATCATCAACATTAACAGAAATAAACACGTGAAATAGATCACTCTGTGTGTAATGACTAATTTTTTGTATTGAAGAACAGAAATAATTTAACTTTTTGATTATATTCTAATTTTGTGAAAAACACCTGTATCTATTGGGTTATGTAGTTTAGCCATCTAATATAATCATGTAGGATAGTCATGTATCAAAGTCATGAAGATAGTCATGCAGTACAGTATAGTCAAGCAGGATAGTCATGTATTAATATCCTACAGATTAGCCATGAAGTATAGTCATGCTTGATAGCCATGTAAAAAACTCATGTAGGATAGTCATTAACATGGGCGTACCCAGGATCAAAACTAGGGGGGGCAAGCCAATGTCGCATTTTATACAGGTTACATCATATACACTGTACATTATCCTGCATATTAGGTATGGAGCATTGTAACTGTTGTATATTGTATAATACAGCAGTGTATGTGACACTACGCTGTATATACCATATATTATACATGGCAGTCGCGCTCATGTCAGGAGCGGTACCAGCAAGTCCGAGTATTGTGGTGCGATCCTCGCATGAGTTAAACGGCCGTCTGTCTATGCCCTTGTTATAATAATACTGAAATATTAATCTATTATTAAAGTATTAAGGAGCTCACAAGTAAAAAAAAAAGCCCCCTACCTCCCCTGTCCCCCACCCACACCCCAACAGCCCATCGTCTCACATGCACCCCTTAGTGTTCTGTCCCACTGACCCCACAATACCCCATCCTCTCACATGCACCCCTCAGTGCTCTGTTGCCCCTCCCCACTTCAGCCCCCACAATACCCCCATCCTCTCACAGTAGACCCCCAGTGCTCTAGCCCCACAATACCCCCATCCTCTTACATTCAACCCCAGTGACCTGTCCACCCTCGATCACAATACCCCATCCTCTCACATCAACCCCTGTGCGCCAGCCCCCACAATATCCCCATCCTCTCACATTCACCAACCAGTGCCCTGTATCCCCTCCCCCACAATACCCCATCCTCTCACATTCACTCTCTGTGCCCTGTTGCCCCTCCCCCACTTCAGCCCCCACAATACCCCCATCCTCTCACATTAACCCCCCCAGTGCCCTAGCCCCCACAATACCCCCATCCTCTCACATTAACCCCCCCAGTGCCCTAGCCCCCACAATACCCCCATCCTCTTACATTCACCCCAGTGCCCTGTACCCCTCCCCCACTGTACCCCCATCCTCTCACATTCCCCCACAGTGACCATGACATGCCTAAGCAGAATGAATTTAATAAATTCCATCCCCTCTTACCATGAAGCTTGCAGGCAGTGGCTGAGGCAGGATCAGGAAGTGTCCAGTGTCTGCACACAGAGGGCACTAGGACCCAGTGTGGCTGAGACAACCAGAGCCTGCAGGGCAGAAAGTGAAACTACAGCTGCTGCGGCCAGGAAGGAACGAAGAAGCTCCTCTGGTGAGACAGCAGCTCTGTGCACTGCGCACACAGACAGGCAGAGGGAGCCAGCATTGTGCTGCTCTCTCCGCTCTCTTTCATTGTGTGCCCCTGCTTCTAGGGGGAGGCACTTGCCCCCCCTGCCCCACGGTGGGTACGCCCATGGTCATTAAGTATAGTCATGCAGGATAGCCATGTATTGAAGTCATGTAGGATAGTCATGACACATAGTCATTCAGGATAGCCATGTATTAATGCCATGTGTTAAAGTCATGTAGAATAGTCATGCAGGATATTCATGTATTAAACTTGTGCTGGAAAACCATGTAGAGTAATGGTGTAGCATAGTCTTGTATTAGGGTTATACAGCTTAGCCATGTAGTATAATCATGTAGGATAGCCATGTATCAAATTCATGTAAAATAATCATGAAGTATAGTTATGCAGGATAGCCATGGATTAAAATAATATATTGTAGTCATGTAGTATAATCACACAGGATAGCCATATATTAAAGTGTTGTAGGATAGCCATGAAGTATAGGCATGTAGGATAGCCATTTATTAAAGTCATGTAGGATAGTCCTGAAGTACAGTCATGCAGAATAGCCATGTAGGATAGTCCTGAAGTACAGTCATGCAGGATAGCCATGTGTTAATGCCATGTAGTTTAGTCAAGCAGGATAGACACGTAATAAAGGCATATAGGATAGTCATGAAGTATAGTCATTCAGGATAGGCATGTAGTACAATAATATAGAATAGTCATGCTGGACAGCCATGTATTAGTTATGTAGGATAGTCATGAAGTATAGCCATGTATATTTTATGCAGGATAGCCATGCATAGTCATGCAGGATAGCTATGTAAGATGTGTATGATGTAACATGTGCCTTATAGGGATAACTCTAAGCACTAAAGAGACTTTAAGCAAATTCTCAGTTTTCAACGTCAGCAAAGTGTATAATAATTAACCATACAGTAAAGATGTATATCTTTGTACCGTGTTAGCCAGTAGATAGAAAGTTCTATAAAGATGCGGTACATTCTGGTATCCTCCATTTTGATACAGTAAAGATGTATATCTTTGTACCGTGTTAGCCATTAATAATTAACCATTCAGTTTCCAGCACCTTATAATATTGATTTCTTAATCTGAATACTTAGGGCCTTTTTTGTTGACCTCCATAGTTTGCCATTTCGGAGGCACTTATGGATGTTAATTAGCAGCCATTAACTTCTACAAGACGCACTACTTCCAACCAGACCCGGTGACTGGCGGCTTCAGTTGATGTGCATTCGGTTGACGTCCATCCGGTTGATATGCATTCAGTTGACGTGCATTCGGTTGACGTGCATCCGGTTGATGTGCATTCAGTTGGCGTGCATTCGGTTGACGTGCATTTGGATGACGTGCATTCGGTTGAGGTGCATCTGGTTGATGTGTATTCGGTTGATGTGCGTTCGGTTGAGGTGCATTCGGTTGAGGTGCATTTGGTTGACATGCATTCAGTTGATGTGCATTAGTTTGACGTGCATTCGGTTGAGGTGCATTCAGTTGACGTGCACTCGGTTGACGTGCACTTGATTGACGTGTATTCAGTTGACGTGCATTTGGTTGAGGTGCATTCTATTGACGTGCATTCGGTTGAGGTGCATTCAGTTGAAGTGCACTCGGTTGACGTGCACTTGATTGACGTGTATTCAGTTGACGTGCATTTGGTTGAGGTGCATTCTATTGACGTGCATTCGGTTGAGGTGCATTCGGTTGAGGTGCATTCGGTTGAGGTGCATTTGGTTGAGGTGCATTTGGTTGAGGTGCTTTCAGTTGACGTGCATTCGGTTGATGTGCATCCCATGAGCTGTCTTATGAAGCTTCATTACTTCTTGAACTGGTAGCATTGGATACTCAGTAGGACCATTACTACCTAATACTTACTAACATTGAGCTTAATATTACGCCTGCAGACTTGTCTAAAGTTGATAAAAGTGCTGATATTAATTTGCAATGCATTGGTGTGGACTGATGGACAATATCACCTTAATATTTTGCATAATTATTAACGAGTGAATAAAAAACCTTCTAATGCACAGTGACAATGCGGCACAGCAATAAATCTTCTGTGAGTGAGAGGTTTAATGATGTGTGAAATCATTGCTTACCTGGAGGTTCTGGTGAACGTGTCCCCCACTGTCCTCGATATGTATAGATAGTCGCTGTAGGTGCACTCGTGTTGGACTAATTACAGGTGTAATTTTGTGAACAATCTGTCTCACGCATTTTTAATATATTTTTTTTTATAAAGGAATTGTTCATTCCTGCTATTTTATTACAGCCTTTTACTTTAGACATTGATCCCAGAAATCAAAGAAAAAACATTTTGTGTTGATTCCTTCCACAATATATCTGCTTTTGTGACTTGATAAATCACACAGTGTTGTCTACCTGTAACCACCACTAGATGGTGCTAAGTGCAGATGGATTTATACAGCAAGTGGGATCTGTATACATCTGTATACACAGAGCTCCACCTAGTGGCAGCTGCAGGTAGCTTCCATATGGGAAAGCAATTGATCTATGGAACTCATAGCAATCACTGTGGTAGATGCCTCAAACTTTTACCATATGTCAGTGTGTTATAGGATCACGTTGGTGGCAGACTAAGTTTCCAGTAAAGAAGACATCCATTTTAATATTAATTATAATTTAAAAAATATTTTTCTCTTAAAGGGATTGTACATTATTTATGCAACCCCTTCTCAATTACTAAGTTCATCCCTATAACTTAAAACAGCATGTACTCACTTCTGGTGCCGATGCTGTTCCAGCAACATAATATAATAATGAAAAACGGATTTACATCATATAGTAAGCGTAAACAAGTGATAAAGTACCGTGCAGCTGAAGATGAAATCACTTCTGGTGACGCGCTCCTTGAACCGCACGCTGAGACGCATGAGGCTCAATGATAGAGCGGGCCCAAAAATGTACAGCGCAACGGATCCCACGCAAGCGCACTGCAAGAAGAAAACGATATAGATAATTTAAAGTGATGAAGCGCAAAGACGTAATAAAAAATAAATAAGAAATGGGCTGTATTTGACTCTAAATTTATCAGCAACAGTCCCGGTAACAAATATAACAGTGCCAGAAAATAAGGGAGATAACAAAGGTGATGACCGAAAAAAGTGCGGATTAAAGATCCATTTAATAAGGTCTAATAATAAGGCCGTAATATAACAAGCAAATTCTGTATCAATACATAAGACCAAAGTGACTTAATGCAAGATAAAAATTACACATAATAAATAAAATATAATATCAAGCGATAAAGTGCAAAAATCTTCGATCCCACAATAATCTAAGCATGCCTGACTCCGATCCTCCTTAATAGATAAAAGGGATCATGCAGTCCAAGATTCATGGATTACAAAAGGATACTTCATATACTGTATATACTAAATGTGACAATAGAAAATCTTAAAATAGATTAAACTTTAATATAAAGTGATGAAGTGCAAAAATCTTCAATTTCACAATAACCTAAGCATGCTTGACTCAGGTCTTCCTCAATAAATGAAAAGGATCTTAAAGTCCAAAATCCATGGATTACTATAGGATAATCTTCCTATAAGAAAGGGCGCGACCAATTAGCGACGCGGGATTTCTGTTACAGACAGAATTAGACGATTATATAGTAGATGTGCCTAAATGTGGCCACCTAGTGGCTGTAATATGAAGGCATTTTCTAGCATGTTAGGTTACTATATACAATTTAGGGTTTTTCAGAGAGACTGGAGACTTTAACAAAATTTGAGAAAAGATCATGGGGCTATGAATGTAATGATTTCAGTATCATTAGCTTCTTTAGAGGAATATTGGCTCCTATTTGGTAGCTGATGGGGCATGGCATGATTTTCATTCATTCAGCGGCACATGCAGTGCAAGCCAAAATATTTTAATTCAAACATACATTGCCATATACGTATAAAACCTTTGTAAGATAACTGTTTTAGGATGAAATACCAACCAATATTGAGCCTATTGGATTGAGTGCTTATCCTGTTTTACTTCAGATGTGTGCATGATTTCCATGACTAGATATATTTTTGTAGGAAATTATCTTAAAGGGGTCCTTGCATTTGCCATACACACGTATTTTTTTTTTTAACCTGGTGTAAATGCCGCTGTTCTCCTGAATCCGGCGTTGTTTTTCTTTTGTTCCTGCACCTCTCGGTTCTTGAGATATGGCTCCTTCTTCCTAGTATAGGAAGTATAGGTTCGATCCTGAAGAAGACACCCACTGAGAAGAATTGAGAACCGCACACACTTAGATATTAAAACTTGTTTTATATACAGGGAAAAAGGAGCCATATCTCAGGAACGGAGAGGCGCAGGAAGAAAAGAAAAACATCGTCGGATTCAGGAGAACAGCAGCATTTACACCGGGTAAAAAAAATTTACATATTTACTGAAAGTGACAAGTTGTCTTTAAATCCCAATTACATAGCTAGTTTATGTAAACATGTTACATGTGGCAAAAGGACTAAGGGAAGCACAGAAAATCTATGAACCAGTAAAACTGAATTCTACTCTCTTCATAATGAACTTATTGTCTGGTGTCTTACTAGTGATCTGCTGTAATCTGGGAGGGAACGAGGAAGAAAGTGTTCAAGTTCCCTGCAGTGCCACTACAGGAGAGATGAGGAATTACACCGTCTCCTCTGATATCAGAAAATCAGCAGACTCGTTGTGTACTGCATGGACAGGGCAGTGCCTCCAGATCAGGAGACAGAGCCACCCTTTAGCTTTGCTTATACATGCAATTCCCTAATAGGGAACATCTTTAACTGAGAATCTCCACCATTTAATCTAAGATAAACTTATCTAAGTCTTTTTTCAGTCAAGAGAGAAGACAACTTTTAATATAGCTTCTCCTGGATTTCTAGAAAGAGATCAGAATTTATGAGCTGTTCCAGTCTCTGTCTAGGACCATTTGGTGACTGGCATAGGCTAATACTCAGCAGATGGCAGAGTCCAAATACCCATGATAACAGCGGCTATTATTTTCAGGGATGTCAGTTGATAGCCCTTTATGTAGAAAAATACAAGACGTGTTCAAAAAAGAATTAACACTTTCAGAATTTTTGGTCTTCAGGATCATGCAAAAAAAAATGTTTTTTACCTTGGCATTCAGAATTTTTCTTTGTATCAGTGCCACTATAGATGTGTTCTTAATTATTTATCCTTGTCTTTGACTCCACATACATCAACTTAAGTAAAACCAGATGAGCATCTTTGGATAAAGAATATATAATTTGTGATACTCTGTTGGGAGAGGTTTATGATACGTTTGTATTGGATGTATGTGGCCACCCAGTAGTTGAGATGTGTATTGCAGCCCTTCAACAATTTTGCTATCAAGTCCTTATACTATGTGGAGATTGTATTGTCAGAAAGTAGAGTCCTAATGAAATTTGTCAATTAGTAATGGTGGACTGTATACTGTATATTCACATGTAATTCTGAATAAAGGGGTTGCCTACGACTAAGATTTTGATGGTCAATCTTTTGGATAGGTTATCAATATGAAAACGCTAGTGATATGTACCTGTCTTGGTTCCAGGGCAGGACTCTGCTCCTTCCGCCTATTGAGGCTGCCCTTTGCTAAGCTCTATGTTATCTTTCACCACTTACCTGGTGTATTCTAGTGACATCATCACCCAAATCCTTTTAAGTCTCATTCTGACAAGTCTCTGGGGCTGAGTATTGACTAAGCTTTCTGTTCAGTTACCATGCGTCTAGGATTTATTAATCATATCAGCAAACTCCTGTCTTTTCTTCAATCTCCATCTGCTTTCTGGCATAGGCCTACAAGTTAACTCTTCACCTGATGTAAGTGTTTGGTGATTTGTGACTATACCGCTGACCGTCACCTACCATTAACCGTTCAGAATATTATTGCCTGCAGTTCTAATCACCGGCCTCAGAAGGACAATGTTTCCTCTGTAACTCCTCAGCAATATCAGTCCCTACTACAGTGCTATACATCACGTGCAGAGCCGAAATACCACAACTTCATACACTACTGTATGTAGTGGCCTTCTTGGATACTGCAGTACCTGAGAATGGCCACTGCACAGAGCATGGAGCTGTTGTGTTACGGCTCCCTACACTTCATTTCTGGCAGCCACGAGAATATGTAAGATTTTCATGGATAGTCCGATTGAATTGTCTGGTACACTTTACCTAATATGTTTATTTATTAGGGACCTGGCAATAGTGGAAATTCGCCATAATTCACTATTTTATTTGTTCTGA
The DNA here is from genome assembly GCA_033576555.1 of Oophaga sylvatica. Taxonomy (NCBI): domain Eukaryota; kingdom Metazoa; phylum Chordata; class Amphibia; order Anura; family Dendrobatidae; genus Oophaga; species Oophaga sylvatica. The sequence goes on along the minus strand of JARQOD010000006.1, from coordinate 8,276,792 downwards.
CTTGAAGTATTTTGAGAAGAACCTTGTCATTTGTATCAATTCTATTAAACAGTAGAACAATCGATCTGTCGGGTGGGAAGCTTAGCGACCGCTTCATTTCGCGGCCTCTCTCTCGTCACGGCGTCCGTTAAGCCGCTTCATTCAGGCTCAAACAAATAAAGATTGTGTTTATTTTATAAAGCTTAAATTAAATTTCTCCTACTTGGAGCTCTTATCCGGGTCTGCGGCTCCCACACTTGTCTTTACACACACAGTATAGTGAATGCGCTCTCATTTATTAAAATCTCAAGGAGAAAATTATGATAATCCAGTGCTGAGGACCAAAGAGACTGTGCTCTTTCTAGAAAATTAATTAGATCATGTTTGAATACTCATATTTCTCTTTTGTATTTAGCTATGCGAAAATAGTTCTCCTTGATTGCCTTGGGGTTTAGGGATGACCTACTACCGACCCAATTAAAAAAATACACAACAAAGCGGCTAATTTTCCGAGCTACCAGTCAGTCAGTTTATCACTTTCCTACTTACGTAGTTTTTAAAAGAATGTTATCACTTGGAAAATCGATTATGAAAAAGTCAGCCGAGATAAGTGATTTTTTTTTTTTTTTTTGATGCGTAGTATAAGAAAATGTACTGATGTAACGGGACTGAATTGATCATTTAGAAAGATATTCCCTTTATCACTCATTGACCTCTTCTATACAGATACTCCATGTACTGAAGTGGTGGTCACCCAGACAGGAGAGTATCCCCCATTCCCTTCTAGTTCTTTCCTGGACGCAAGTTGAATTTCGTGATTACTTTGGGATCATTTTGATAATTGGGGAGTCAGTCATTGAATATGCAAACTGCCTCTTCAGAGAGAAAGAGGACATGAACTCAAGAGCCACCTATTGGAAGTAGCGATCCTAAAAGTCAATATCGACCCTTTAACGAACCTTGTCACATGACTTAGGATAAAATCCAAACCAGAATCTTAATTTGCAGACACGTGTTGCCATTCATAAGGGCAAAGCATGAGATCTGACTTGGCTGTATGCTTTGCACTGAGGAGGGGAAACAACCCGAAACATGTTTCTGCAAATTGAAATTCCGGTTTGGCTTTTATCCTAAGTCAGAAGCTTTTCGTTGAATTTAACGTATCTTGCGGCTGCTGTGCGCCACCAAATCACCCCAGTCAGAGATTAGGTGACGTTTGTGTCTTAGTTTAAACCACTTTTGTGGTTTAATAAGCTGGCCTCACTCAACAATGCCCCCTTCCAACGAAGCTCTGCTGAAAAAAGTTGATGTTGCTGGCCAGGACTGATGCAACGATGCCAAAAGTCGACCTGCAAGTTGCACAAACATTTTGCTGCATTTGAAACAGTTTTAGGTAAAAAAAAAACTGCCATAAACTGATCGATGAACTGGCCCCATTGTGTCCTATGGAACTAGATAATTTGAATACCGAATTCTGGTTTACAGTTTTGTGCTATAGATGCCCGAGTGATCAAGAATTAAGATTGTTGGGACTTTTGTACAGGTTTATCTATTGGTAGACACAGATAGAAGAGGCCCCTGTGCAATAGGAATATAAGGGCCCAATATCTCATCATAATGCACAATTTCACCTGCTTTGGAGGTGGATGTGGCCCCCTTACCTGTTGTAACCCTGGCACCAATGATATGTGCCCCTGGGTTTATCCCTAATAGTGGTCAGTAGTGTTGAAGAATATGGACTTTTCATTTTTATTTAAATCCATGTATTTTTGGTTAAAAAGCATTTTTATTATATGGTTTCAACAAAATGTTTGCACTGTTCAACTTCTACAGCCTCTATGTATAATAGTGCAAGCAGACGGAAGAATGATTTACTAGTGAATCCGACAGTCTGACTGCACGATCTGTGACCCTTATTCTCCTTTCTTAAATGACCCTTTAAGCCAATTTATGACAATGTCACAGTTCAACTGTCTATGGATCATTAAGGGGCTTTTTTCTCGAGGTTTTGCCAACTTATCTAAGAGCATCATGATGTAGGGCAGGGATGTCAAAGTCAAACACACCGAGGGCCAAAAAAAAAAATTTGCTACAAGCCGAGGGCCGGACTGACGCCGGCCCTGCTACCGGTGCATTGTGGGAAATGTAGTGTTGGTGCCAGGGCCGGCTCCAGGTTTTTATGGGCCCCGGGCGAAAGAGCCTCAGTGGGCCCCTTTAACACAGACCACGATTCATGATGCACAGATACAGCAGAGAAATATGGGTATAGTACAATGCCAAATACTTCACTTCTTCCATTACATGAGTGATATCTATTGTAAATTGTACAATAGCTCAAAAACCGCCAAATCCTCACAGCGCACAGAACAGACTGGACAGTACAGTCCTCCATACAATATTATGGGCACCACAGTCTCCCCTCATCACCCATATAATACCCCATGCAGGATGTCACCCCTCCATCCCCCATATAATGCTCCATACAGAATACTGGACCCAATATAATGCTCTATACAGGATACTGGACCCAATATAATGCTCCATACAGGATACTGTACCCAATATAATGCTCCATACAGGATACTGGACCCAATATAATGCTCCATACAGGATACTGGTCCCCATATAATGCTCCATACAGGATACTGGTCCCCATATAATGCTCCATACAAAATATGGAGCTCTCCTCTGCGCTGTACTGCGTTCTGCACTGTTACAGCTCAGGAAAGGGCGCTGTGGAAAGACTCCCCATTATCATCATGATTGTCTCCCCATCATCATCAATGCCTGCCCATTATCATCATCATTGCCTCCCCATCATCATCATGGCCTCCCCATTATCATCAATGCCTGCCCATCATCATCATCTCCTCCCCATCATCATCAATGCCTGCCCATCATCATCTTCTCCCCATCATCAATGCCTGCCCATTATCATCATCTTCTCCCCATCATCATCAATGCCTCCCCATTATCAGCAATGCCTGCCCATTATCATCTTCTCCCCATCATCACCAATGCCTCCCCATTATCAGCAATGCCTGCCCATTATCATCTTCTCCCCATCATCATCATCAATGCCTCCCCATTATCAGCAATGCCTGCCCATCATCACACACAGACAGCACACAAGCACTCTCTCACATACTTATACACACACACACACACACACAAAGCACCGCGCTACATACACACAGACACACACAGAGACCTACACACACACGTCTTACCTGTCCGACGTCCACGCGCTCTGTGCCACAGCCGGCCGCTGAATGATGACGTCATTCAGCGGCCTGCTGTGAGAGGAAGCACCGGCGCCCCCTGGAGCCCGGAGCTGCGGCAGCGGAGGCACGGGAGAGGTAAGTATTGTGCCAGCTGATGCCGGGGCCCTGAGCAAGCGGGGGGGGGGCCCAGTGGCGGCGCTGACACCGCTCTCCTCCGCTAACGGACGGGGGGGTGCCAGACTGCGAGTGGGCCCCCCCGCTGCTCAGGGCCCTGGCACTTGCCCGGGTGTGCCGGGTGCTGACGCCGGCCCTGGTTGGTGCGTGCAAAACACCAGCAGGCGGCTGTGGCCTGCGGGCCGGATCTAATAGTAATTAAATATCATCCAGGGGGCCATAGATAATCAATTCGCGGGCCGGATCTGGCCCGCGGGCCTTGACTTTGACATATGGGATGTAGGGACAGATACCCTGATTCCTATTATATGTCACTTACTGGGCTGCTTGCTGTTGTTTTTATAAAATCACTGAATTATCTGTAGGGGATTATCACTGGAGGATCGGTAAACCTGCTGCCATGTAGGCCTCTATATTCATCAGCTCTGTATAACCCCGTCCCAGCATTAATTAGCAGATTTCTGCCTATGCACAGTGTACATAGAAAGCTGCCAATCAGTGTTGTGGGCGCGGTTATACAGAGCTCAGCATTCAGAGAACTGTTAGATCTGCAGTAGAGAAAACTTTTATCAAAACTTTAGCAGGCAGCCCTGTAAGTTACATACCATTGGAATCAGGGTCTCTGGCTATACATCATGCTGCTCTCAGGTGGAATAGCAAAAACCTGATGATAGAGTCCTTTGAAGGAGAGGAGAGTTTAGAGTTACCTAGTTTATCATCAATCAGCCTCACTGGCACTGTAACGCATTCTGCAGTTTGCTAAGTACAGTGTTACAAAGAGGATGTAGAAGCCAAATGGTCTGAAATTTTATACACGCTTTAAGGAAAAAGAAAAATCCCTCAAAAGTGTCCATATCCTCAAAAATAGTTTTTAAGGGAGTCTATCAACATTCAATTAGTATCTAAACCAAGACCAGCACCTTGTAGGTGCCCGTGGGCTAATAAAAATGACACCTTCCCTGTAAATCCTGTAAGTCCTGTTAAGTAGGAGCTGGAGTTGGTGGGCACCCCTCTGGCACGGCCTGGTAGTGATCGCAACAGTCATCGTTACGCCCCTGTCAGTGAGCTTGTTCGACCGGTGAGTGGATAACTCTTCTTGGACCAAAGTTTACAGGAAAGGAATGACTTTTCTCAGGGCACAGTAACCTTCAAGGTGCCTGGCATGGTTTAAATACTAATTGGGAGCTGATAGACTATTTTAAGGATAGGAACATCTTTGTGACTTTTTTCTTAAATGTATATCTTTTGGCTGAAGAACATTTTTGTAATAGGGTTTCAATAAAATTTGAAGCTGTTTGGCTTCTACATCCTCTATGTATCACTGTACATAGCAGACTTCAGAATGAGCTACAGTAAAAGTGATCTTGTTTGATGGCAATTCTTATCAGATGGAAATTTAAAAGAAAGGTACAGTGACTGTGTGGGGTTTGGGTTGGCTTAAACACCATTTTTTAATATTTCTGACCTGACCCTTTAAGAAAGTGAAAAATACGATTTTGTAAAAACTCTACAAGTCGGATTTATCTCTATTAATACGGTAAACTCAAACTAACGAAGTTTATGTGTTGATGGTATTAATCCGGGATTTTTGTTTTAAACTCTTTCCGTAAAAGAATTATATTAAAAATAGCATCAATTTATTAGGTAAACACAAAAAAATATATCTATATTCCTTAATGAGGATTTCGACAGAGTTTCTTTACTTTGCATTGTCTTTCGCAGAGCAACAAACTTCATGGAGAGATTCTTAATTAATAGTTAATCTTGTTGTTATTACTATCTAAGCGGCAGAAGCTTAGAGACAGGGTTTTGTGAGATTTTAATTTTGATTAGATATTTCTCTAAGCTGGCATTCTTTGAATAGGATTTTTAATGGAAATCTGGTTTAAAACAACAGACGGGTATTTAATCACATTTTTTTGTGCAGGGGTTTAGTAAGCCATAAAGAAATTTATACAAAACCTTCCTGTCCCAGATCTTATATGACCTTTGTAAAAAAAAAAAAAAAAAAAGAAAAAACATCGCGGGTGGTAATTATCATAGTTCTGGGAGGAAGGGGCTGTCTGCTATAAAAAAAAAGGTTTAAAAGAGCAAATGGAGATGAGCTCTAATTCCAGGCAGAGTCCATGGTCAGGGTCCCATTTTGCCCTAAGAAAATCATTTTAAAGGGGTTTTCTGGGACTATTAAAATTTTTTTCTTATTTGCCTAAGAACATATAGTTACTATCTGTAGAGTGTCGATCTCTGCCAGCAAAGAGTCACGGACTGCTCCTGCAGGCGAATCTGTGGCTTCCAGCGATGTCACATCGACAGCAACTTCTGTTCTGCTGATGGAGCGTGACTACCGATGTTATGCTGATTGACAGCTGGCTCCCTGCTGCCTAACTGCGGGGAGCCAGATATCAATCAGCATTTGTAGGCAGTCACGCCTCATTGACAGAGCAACCTGGAAGAGGAGCAGCTCCTTTATTGACGTGAAGAAGCAGAATTGCTGGAAGAAGCAGTCCGTGATTAGAGATGACCGAACTTGTTCGGATTTTGTCCCCGAATCTGATTTAGACATATTCAAGCCTTATTCGAACAATATTCGTGCTGAATGTACGTCTTATGATCAGTCCCGAACATATTCAGTAATTTATACTCCCGTTGACTCTAATGGCGTTCGGCTGTGTTCGACAAATAATGCAAAAACAATATTCGATTCCGATCATATTCGGAACCAAATCTGAACAAATTCGCGCATCTCTATCTGTGATCACCGGATCATTTTTCTGGCACCGGACAGAAGAAGCCGGTAGTTAGCAACTACCCATCTGTTAATTTTTAGGCCAATATGAAAAAATAAAATAGTCCCCAAAAAACCTTTAATAAAGTTACAAACATGTTAAAGATCAGAGTCGGGCTGGACCACTAGAGCTCAAGAAATCTCCCAATGGCTCCAGGCTTGGGCCCATTAATGAACCCTTGAGGTCCAGCAGAAGTTGACCTCACTTCAAGCTGCTTTTGGAGCCATTTCATAAGGGATAAATCACAAATAACCTATTAGATCTCATTCATGGGATGTCCTAAAAATGCAATATTCTGAAAAAGATCGAAATTTAGCTTTTGGTGGGCTCAAATAATCCCAATTAGAAATGGATGAATCTTTTCAAATTTGAATTTGGCACCTTCACCAAATGTTTCTGAGAAAATGATTTCCCGCAAATCAATTCTTTTTAAATTGAAAATACTTGAAAGCCTCCAACTGCCCTGAAAGGACAAGTATGACATTCTTCTCTTTTCTCACACTCTACTCTTCATTGGGGCTGTACTGTCACACACATCTGTACAGTTTTGTCAGTGTTTTATGGCTTTCCTTCACCATGTCTGGTCTTTAGGTTGAGTCTTCAGGATTCCAATTTCCTAATGACATATAAATGATTCTTGCGTTTTTTCTAAAATCACCTTGGTATTAGTCGTCCTCTTCCAACCATAGTTGTCTTTACTATTAAGCCTCTTGTACAGTCTCCATGATAATATAAAGTTTTAGTCTAGGTTTCTGTGTTCTAATGGAGTTGTTCTTCTTGATTTGGTCAAGGATTCTGTAAGACCTTAGCTACACTGAAGTTCAAGTGTTTTTCCTTTTTTCATGTCTTCCTTTATCGTTCATCTTTCATAAGCAAGAAACTTAATAGCTACACATTTGGATAAATTTGACCTTCAATTGGTTGTCCCATCTACTGATAAAAGTCTTCAGTTTCTCTATGTGACTGCAGACTTCTAAATCCTGACATTGTTTACACACTGTCAGGATTCACTGATATTGCCGGTGAGAGTGGCTGTTACGTGATCAGGAAAATGAGATTTGCATTATTCCGGCTACATTCTAAGTAATTAAGGAAATCCGAGCATGTCTAGTTGGCACATCACTACATGTATGCAAATTATATACTTGCAGTCATATCATTGCCCGTTCTCAACAGCAATGCCGATGACCCACTATCAGGACTCAAAAGTCTGCGGTTACATAGAGTGACTGCACAGTTTTATCAGAAACTAGACAACCCTTTTAAATGGGAATTCATTCTATGCTCAGATACTTTAGCCAGCTGTACTGCACTATGATTGAAGTGCCTGCTACAGGTCCTGCTGGTCATGTGTCCTATGGCTCCTATCAAGAGCTTTCTTCATACAAATGTTTTTCCTCTCAAGAGGAGCTCACTAGCACAAATTAGGAGAAGAGCTCACTAACCCAGATTAGGAGAAGAGTTTACTAACACAGATAAGGAGAAGAGTTTACTAACACAGATAAGGAGGGCCCCGTCTCACATAGCGACGCACCAGCGATCCCGACAATGATATGCACTTGTCAGGATCGCTGGTGTGTCGCTACATGATCGCTGCTGAGCTGCCAAACAGGCAGCGATCAGGACAGCGACACTGCGGGTAACGTCTCTTAGTAACCCGCAGTAAACGTTGGATACCAGCCCGCTGATGCAGGGAGCTGGTAACCAAGGCACACATCGGGTTTCCAGGCGCTGCACGGTGCCTGGAAACCCAATTTCTACCTTGGTTATCAGCTCCCCTGCAGCAGCACGCTGGTATCCAACGTACACATCGGGTTTCCAGGCACAGCCCCGCGCCTGGAAACCCGATGTGTACCTTGGTTACCAGCTGATCGCTGGTCTCCTGCCTGCCACACGCAGCGATGCGTGCTGGCCAGCGGGAGACCAGCGATCAAAAAAAAGTCCAGGCATTTCTGACACGACCAGCGATTCACAGTAGGGGCCTGATCGCTGGTACGTGTCAGACATAGCGAGATCACTGCTGAGATCGCTGTTGCGTCACAAAACTTGTGATTCAGCAGCGATCTCGCTATGTGAGACGGGGCCCTAACACAGATTAGGAGAAGAGTTTACTAACACAAATTAGGAGTAGAGCTCACTAACACAGATTAGGAAAAGTGCTCACTAAAGGCCCCGTCTCACATAGCGATCTCGCTATGTCTGACACGTACCAGCGATCAGGCCCCTGCTGTGAATCGCTGGTCGTGTCAGAAATGCCAGGACTTTTTTTTGGTCGCTGGTCTCCCGCTGGCTAGCTCACATCGCTGCGTGTGACAGGCAGGAGACCAGCGATCAGCTGGTAACCAAGGTACTGACGCGCACCACACTGAGGTGCGGGTACCAGGGCTATGGGGTACTCGGCACCGAGCCCGTCGACTTCTATGGGGAATGCCACTGGCAGCAGAGCTCGGTCCGTGGCCCTGGGCGGTCATTCAATGGTGGGGGATATTTACAGGGGATGATGGAATGTTCATATAAATTGTCGTGACGCCACCTGTAGTGTATGGTCAGAGTGACCAACGCTGCTATGCGAGTACCCTGGAAGGGATGGTATTAGGCAGCTAGATGGTAGGTCTCCTACAGGAAAGACAGGGTTCTTCCAGGGCAGATAGTAATATGGAGATGCAGTGTGAACAGGGATCCGGCAGGCTAAGGGCAAGAAGGGAGACACACTCACAAGTAACTTTTGGTACCTTTTACTGTAGAACTGGCAGGTTCTCCCCGGAGCACTGTGAGGCGAAGGATGCACATTCAGACTCCCCCACGGGTAGGTATATGGCCTCCTGTCCTTTGCACTGTGTGATCCAGTCCTGACCTGCATGTAGCTAAGTCTGACTCTGTCTCTGTTCTGTACCTGGCTGAATTGGTGATTGGACCTTCTATTTGGTAGAACAAGTCTTTTCAGGCTGATCGAGCCGACTCCGTCCTCCTGGTCCTGTTGCTTAACAGCTCTGTGGTACCCTGGGACTTGTAGTCCTACAGGAACTCCGGTGTTCTACTAAAGGTTGTAGAAATCCTTAAAGGCTCGGACCCCGATGTCCGGTGACTTGTTAGGGAGAGCTATTAATGCTCCTTTTTCCCTCTGCTTCCACTTGCCTTCGACCCTACCCGGGTCCTGCTCACAACACACATTGGCAGCAGGCAAGCTGCCTCTTCGCCGCTCTCTAAGCGTCGGCACACTTCTTAGTCAGATTTGCTTCAGATTTAGCTCTGACCAGACTAGGGTGGTTTCAGTACACACCCGTACCAGCCTCCATGTATAGGCTCTAAGCAGCTCTGTTTCTGACAGAGCTGGGGCTCAGAACTGAGCTAAACTTCTCTCCTCTCCTCTGATCTTATCTGAGCTGCTCTGTGAGCTGCTCTGGCAATTCTGAGGCAAAGTGAAACTCAAACTGAGTTTATGTGTGCCTGCAACCAGCTCCCTCTAATGGTCTCCTAAGGTAAGCTGGAATGTGTGTGTGCATATTGACCTCTAGTGGGGTCCTCTGTCAGTGCACCCTTCTGGAGATGTGGATTCAGTCGCAGCTGGGCTCCACATTCCCCCTTAGTAGAACTCAGCACTCCGGGGCTGAAATACAAAAATAAAACAGTTAACAGAATAATTAACATTTCAAAACGATTCTTCCTTTACAGGAGGTAAGGCACTTTAACTAAACGTTGCAAGAAAACACTGTTAATATTTACTTCACAGTCCAAGTAAACATATACTTGTGGAGGACCCGCTCCAAACCTCCAACGGTGGTCTTGGGTGGGCTGCAAGACATTTCTGACTTTTCCAGCAGTCCTCACCTTCGGCCACACCAAACGGGTTTTAACTTCTAAAATGCCAAAAAAGTACTCGCGCTTTGAATCAAACACACTGTTTTGGTATTTTATTATTATTCCCCCTTTTTTTCTCCTTGTGGTAGGAGTTTTGTACTTGCAGCAGGATCCAGCACTTATATACTTGCGCCGCTACATCTATTTTATTTATTTGGGTTTTAACTTCTGAGGTAATTAAGTGTAACCAAAATGAGGCACAGAAGTGCTAACTATATACAAGGACAGTTTTTGGGCTAAAAGTGTCCATAGCCACCAGTTCATAAAAGCAATATTGAAGGCAATGACATTTACATACTATATAGATTACTATACTATATACATTTGTGTACAAAAATGATAAATAACTATGTACGTGTGTTAGGCCCTATTCCCTGTACCTAACAGGTAATTGCCCTCTTGTCATCCTTACTGACCTACGTGGTGTAGTAGTAGGTGATGTATCAGTTACTCTACTATTCCTGCGTGCAGGTAAGCTATAGTATTGCCTTAACCTCTCCATGGATCTGACAAGTATACTGCGGGCAGGGCGAGCTGGTTCGACTTCCGCAGGGGATCCTTCTATTTGAGGTTCTGCTGGTGGAGGTTCTACTTGTTGAGGCTCTGCTTGAACAGGTTCTGCTTGAACAGGTTCTGCTTGAACAGGTTCCTCCGCAACTGACTCTGTTGGTGCAATTGGTGCAACTGGACGTGGATGTTCTTCTGGTGGTTGGTAGAATTGGAGCACAGGAATTATCACAGCTTCTCCAAATCTGGGCCAGTCTGCAGGTAAATCTCCCAAGTCCGTATGTATGACTGTCTCTTCATGCTTTTCTTGATTAACAACAGGTTCTTCCTCACGAAGCTTTAATGGGTCCGGACACAACTTCAAGTGATCTCTGGACACAGTTGCAGTCGTTCTTCCTCCATCCTTGCTTATGATGCATGTTTTCCTGTTATCAAATCTAGAACTCTGTATGATATAGGGCTCTCTTTCCCACTGATCATCGAGTTTGTGGAACCTCCTCTTTCTTTTCAGTACGATTTCACCTGGTGCGAATGGTTCAGCTGGCGCACTCTTATTGTAGCGGTCTGCTTGCTTCTCTCGTACTCGATTGAGACTTTCCTCAACGCAGGCCTGTACTCTTCTGTACTGTTCCTTTCTGTTGGTGTCCCAGTCCTCAGAAATCATATCTGCTTCTGGTTCCACAACTCCAAACTCTAAATCCATGGGCAGTTTCCCTGGTCTTGCCCGCATGAGATAGGCTGGGGTGCAGTTGGTGGAACTCACCGGTATATGGTTATACAGATCTACCAGGTCTGGTAGCAGGTCCGGCCACCGATTCCTCTTTTCGAGTGGGATAGTCTTCAACAGGTCAATAACGATGTGATTCATCTTCTCACAGAGTCCGTTAGTTTGGGGATGGTACGGTGTAGTTCTTATCTTCTTACACCCGTACAAGTGACAGAACTCTTTGAATAATTCAGCTTCAAAGGCTGGACCTCGATCAGTGAGCACCTGCTCAGGATATCCGTGTGGTCTGCAGAAATACGCTTGGAATGTTTTTGCTGCTGTCTCTGCCGTCAAATCTTTGACAGGGGCGACCACCAGGAACCTGGAGTAGTGATCCACCATAGTCAAGGCATAGGAATATCCTTTCTGGCTGGATGACAATTTAACATGATCCAAAGCCACGATTTCCAAAGGACGAGTCGTCTGGATGGGCTGCAGGGGTGCCCTCTGACTACTGTAGTCTTTCTGTCTGAGGCCACAGGGTCCACACTTCCGGCACCACTTCTCGATGGAGCTGCGCATTCCTACCCAATAGAAACGGCATTTCAACAAGGTCTCCAGCTTTTTCCAGCCAAAGTGGCCCACCTGATCGTGGTAAGCTTCTAACACCATCTGGATGTCTGCTCTGGGAACTACTATCTGCCAAACCATTTCATGGGTCCTTGGGTTGACATATCTCCTGCACAGCTTCTCACGGTAGATGAACAACCGACTCCGCTCATTCCACAGCTGCTTAGCTTGTTCAGGCGCATCCTTTTCCAATGAGGAACCTTCCTGAGTTATCAGCTCCTTGATACTGCTGACAACGGGATCGCTGTTCTGAGTCTCCCTCCAACTGTGGTGAGGTAAGGGATTTATCATCTTATCACATGGTCTTCCGCTGGCTTGTTGTTCATAGATCACCCCATTTCGGTGAAAGGCAGGTAGTTCAATCTCTTCCAGATCATCCACTTCTTCTTCAGTGTCTGAGTCATGAGGCATCCTGGACAGGGCATCAGCATTGGCATTCTTGCGGCCCGCCCGGTACTTAACTGTGAATTGATAATTTGACAGTCGAGCCATCCATCGCTGTTCCATAGCTCCCAGCTTGGCTGTTTCAAGATGCGTCAAGGGGTTGTTGTCAGTGTAGGCAGTGAACTTGTTGGAGGCCAAGTAGTGTTTGAACCTCTCTGTGATAGCCCAGACCAGTGCTAGGAACTCCAACTTGAAGCTGCTATAGTTCTCTGGGTTCCTTTCGGTCGGACGGAGCTTCCTGCTTGCATAGGCGATGACTTTCTCCAGGCCATTTTGTTTCTGACTGAGGACTGCTCCCAATCCTTCGTTGCTGGCATCAGTATACAGCAGGAACGGCTGGCTGTAGTCAGGATAGGCTAGGATCTCATCACCTGTCAGGATCTCCTTCATTTCCTTGAATGCTTCTGCCTGTTCTTTACCCCAGTGGAATTGAGAATTTCTGCTTTTGTGGGACTGCCCCACCAGGAGGTCTTGCAGAGGGGCTGCTTTCTTAGTGTAATCTTTTACGAACCTCCGGTAGTATCCTGTCAGACCTAGGAATTGTCGCACCTCCTTGAGATTTTTCGGCTCCGGCCATTTCTGGATGGCGGTGATCTTCTCAGGATCTGGCGCTACTCCTTCCGAGCTGACGATATGTCCCAGATACTGTACTTTTTGTTTGAGCAGATGGCACTTAGAAGGCTTAAGTTTCATCCCATACTTGGACAGTGACTCAAATACCTCTGCCAGGTGCTTCAAGTGATCTTCATACGTTTTGGAGTACACGATGACATCGTCCAAGTACAGCAACACAGTCTCGAAGTTGAGATGTCCCAGGCAGCTCTCCATCACTCTCTGGAATGTCCCAGGGGCACTACTGAGTCCAAACGGCATCCTGTCGAACTCACAGAGTCCCATCGGGGTGGTGAAAGCCGTCTTCTCCCGATCCTCTTCAGCCACAGCTACTTGCCAGTACCCACTAGTGAGGTCGAGGGTGGAGAAATAGTTAGCAGTTTTTAGTGCAGCTAAGGATTCTTCAATGCGTGGCAAAGGGTATGCATCTTTATGTGTAATGCGATTTACTTGTCTGTAATCTACACACATTCGCATGCTTCCATCCTTTTTCTTGACCAAAACTAAAGGTGCTGCCCAAGGACTGCAACTATCCCTTATTACCCCTGCTTCTTTCATATCACGCAACATCTCCTTGGCCTTCTGGTAGTGTGCTGGTGGTATAGGCCTGTACCGTTCTTTGATGGGAGGATGATTGCCTGTGGGGATGTGATGTTGAACCCCTTTTATTGTCCCAAAGTCGAGTGGGTGTTTGCTGAATACCTGAGCGTACTCCTGAACTACTCGGTATACTCCTTGTTTCTGGTGGGTTGGAGTGGTGTCTGTCCCAACATGGAGCTGCTGACACCAATCCTCCACCTGAGTGGTCGGACCGTTATCCTCCACTGGTTGTGGGGAGGTTAAGGGCTCCGCTGGGTGAATGGAGTTGTTATCCACAGCATGTAACTTAGCAACAGTGGCATAACGTGGTAATTTAACTTCATCCTCTCCCCAGTTGAGAAGACGCACTGGCACCCTCCCATTACGTACATCCACTACCCCTCTGGCAGTTAAGAGTGTAGGTCTGTGTTCTGAACAATGGGGCTCTACTACTGCTTGGTAGTCTCAACCTCTCAGACCTATCGCTGCTCTACACCAAATAAGCATTTCACTCATTGGGGGTATCACAATGGGATTCGGGTCCGTTACCCGTACATTACCAATCTCACCACCGGTCAGTTTCACTTGCTGCCGGCACATCAGGGTTCGGATTTCCTTCTGGATCTCTCCCTTTTGCTTTGGTCTGGCGATTTCGGCAAGCTGTTGGAGCAAAAACACAACCTCCTCCAAACAGTTACTAATAATGTTAGTGCCTAAGACCACATTCAACCCATTTTCTTCATTAACAGTTTTTACTACAAGAAGTCCCTGATTCTTTAGCTCAACTCTCCCCACTTTCACGTCTACATCTTTAGCACCCCGTAACTCAAGCGGGAGGCCATTAGAGGCGTATACTGCAAAGTCAGGGTTTGGGGGTTGGAGACTATCACTGGACCAGTACTTGTTGTAGAGAACATCAGGTATGATGGTTACCTGAGATCCAGTGTCCAGCAGGGCAGGAATTGCGATCCCGTCCAGTATGATGGACAGGTAGGGTCTTCCTCCCACAAATCTGCGGTTCCAGTCTGAGGGGCCTGCAAAGTCTATTCCTGGGTGTTGGCCCTTGGACCCAGGTTTTGCTCGTTTAAAGTACACAGACGTGCTGGGTGACCTTCTCGGTGGCAGCGGAAGCAGACGATCTCTCGGCGAGGATGATGCTGGTCGCGGGTCCTCCCCGGGGGTGGCGTTGTCCTCCTCCGATGGGGCGACGTCCTCCCTTTCCTCCGGCGCATCCAAGGAACATCCTCTGGGCAGTCAGCTAGCAGAATCTTTCCTTCTTCCTTCGTCGGCAGTTGCAGGGCACTCATTACAGTGGCCAGGTTTTTGGTCAACTGACGCACTTCTGAGCGCAGACAGTCCAGCTCAGTAGGGGGCGCCACCTGCGTTTTAGCTTCTGCAGCCAGCGGGAAAAAGGAGAATGCTGATGGATGTGGGGTGGCTTCACTCGGGTGACACTGGGTTGCCATCTCGGGTGTTTCCAGAGGTCGCAGTCCTTTTATAGCCATATCCTTAAGAGCATCAAAGGTAGCATCAGGATGATCCAAGGACCACCAGTGCACAGTCCTGCCTTCAGTTTGAGACCTCAGTCCCCGTACAAATTGTTCTTTTAACATTTTATTTTCGTTAGAGTCACTCATGGGGTTAACTTGCTTGAGTGCTCTCAGGGCCCCTTGTAATCGGCAGGCAAAGTCACTTATGCTATCATCTGGTTTCTGGGAGCAGTTGTAAAACCTCATCCTGAGATCTGTTTCAGTGCGGTCCTCAAAGATAGTCTGTAGCTTTGAAAAAATTGCAAGCACTGACTCTTGATCTGCAGCTGTCCAATTCTCTATCTCTCTCTCTGCAGCATCAGTTAATTGCCCTATTACCACTGCAGCTCTCTGCTTCTCTGTCATGGGGTACATGTCCATTATGCTGCATATTTTTCGCTTGAACCCCGACAGAGTGTCTGGCTTGCCACTGTACTGAGGGAGCCACTTCGCTCCTGGCATATATGGTAGCGTTAGCGGTACTATTGGGGCTACAGGACCGGGTAAGGGGGCAACAT
The DNA here is from genome assembly GCA_033576555.1 of Oophaga sylvatica. NCBI lineage: Eukaryota > Metazoa > Chordata > Amphibia > Anura > Dendrobatidae > Oophaga > Oophaga sylvatica. The sequence goes on along the minus strand of JARQOD010000006.1, from coordinate 8,261,246 downwards.
CTCCCACATTTCCGTCCTGCGGTGCATCGTCAGGTGGTACGATATTGGGGCCGCCGGCCGGGGCCACGCTGTCGGCTTGTTGCTGAAACATGTCGGCACCCCCTTAGTTAATCGGAGCCTACCTTCTCTGAAGGCTGCAGCTCTGCAGGCACAGCGGTGGGGACAGGACCTGTGTCGCTGGCGCTCTGACGTCAGAGCGTTCACTGGAACTTTTCACAGGACCTGCCGCCGCGTCAGCGTTGGGGGCGTGTCCAGGTCTCGGTGCTCTTTTACAGGTACGCCCACCTTCTTCACCAGCAGGGCGCGAATATAGCGGTACAATGGCAGGAAATGGCGCCAAATTCACACAACAGCAGCACAGTCTTTTGCACAAAACGATCAATATAGGCACACAGGACTCACATCCAGTAAGCTTCTCATCCTGTTCGTGACGTCAAAAAGATGACTCGCACAACACCAGATGGTGTGGGTACCAGGGCTATGGGGTACTCGGCACCGAGCCCGTCGACTTCTATGGGGAATATCACTGGCAGCAGAGCTTGGTCCGTGGCCCTGGGCGGTCATTCAATGGTGGGGGATATTTACAGGGGATGATGGAATGTTCATATAAATTGTCGTGACGCCACCTGTAGTGTATGGTCAGAGTGACCAACGCTGCTATGCGAGTACCCTGGAAGGGATGGTATTAGGCAGCTAGATGGTAGGTCTCCTACAGGAAAGACAGGGTTCTTCCAGGGCAGATAGTAATATGGAGATGCAGTGTGAACAGGGATCCGGCAGGCTAAGGGCAAGAAGGGAGACACACTCACAAGTAACTTTTGGTACCTTTTACTGTAGAACTGGCAGGTTCTCCCCGGAGCACTGTGAGGCGAAGGATGCACATTCAGACTCCCCCACGGGTAGGTATATGGCCTCCTGTCCTTTGCACTGTGTGATCCAGTCCTGACCTGCATGTAGCTAAGTCTGACTCTGTCTCTGTTCTGTACCTGGCTGATATGGTGATTGGACCTTCTATTTGGTAGAACAAGTCTTTTCAGGCTGATCGAGCCGACTCCGTCCTCCTGGTCCTGTTGCTTAACAGCTCTGTGGTACCCTGGGACTTGTAGTCCTACAGGAACTCCGGTGTTCTCCTAAAGGTTGTAGAAATCCTTAAAGGCTCGGACCCCAATGTCCGGTGATTTGTTAGGGAGAGCTATTAATGCTCCTTTTTCCCTCTGCTTCCACTTGCCTTCGACCCTACCCGGGTCCTGCTCACAACACACATTGGCAGCAGGCAAGCTGCCTCTTCGCCGCTCTCTAAGCGTCGGCACGCTTCTTAGTCAGATTTGCTTCAGATTTAGCTCTGACCAGACTAGGGTGGTTTCAGTACACACCCGTACCAGCCTCCATGTATAGGCTCTAAGCAGCTCTGTTTCTGACAGAGCTGGGGCTCAGAACTGAGCTAAACTTCTCTCCTCTCCTCTGATCTTATCTGAGCTGCTCTGTGAGCTGCTCTGGCAATTCTCAGGCAAAGTGAAACTCAAACTGTGTTTATGTGTGCCTGCAACCAGCTCCCTCTAATGGTCTCCTAAGGTAAGCTGGAATGTGTGTGTGCATATTGACCTCTAGTGGGGTCCTCTGTCAGTGCACCCTTCTGGAGATGTGGATTCAGTCGCAGCTGGGCTCCACAGTACACTTCGGGTTTCCAGGCGCGGGGCTGTGCCTGGAAACCCGATGTGTACGTTGGATACCAGCGAGCTTCTGCAGGGGAGCTGGTAACCAAGGTACATATTGGGTTTCCAGGCACCGCGCAGCGCCTGGAAACCCGAAGTGTACCTTAGTTACCAGCTCCCTGCATCAGCAGGCTGGTATCCAAAGTACACTGCGGGTAACTAGGCGACGTTACCCGCAGTGTCGCTGTCCTGATCGCTGCCTGAGCTGCCTGTTTGGCAGCTCAGCAGTGATCATGTAGCAACACACCAGCGATCCTGATTGTTGCTGTGATCGCTGGTGTGTCGCTATGTGAGACGGGACCCTCACACAGATTAGGAGAATAGCTCATTAAAGGGAATCTGTCACCCTAAATTGGCGGGATATTTAAATGATGGCAGTCAGGTCAGATGGGCGGTGTTTTGGGTACTTGCCTTAACATGTTGTTCGCCGCTGTCTCCATTATTTCTGGGAATTGCAGTCGTTGCCCTCCATATTACGCGCCTGCGCATTGCAATCTGCGGGCAAAGCATACTGCGCGTGCGCAATTCAAGATTGCAATGCGCAGGCGCGTTATATGGAGGGCAACGACTACAATTCCCAGAAATAATGGAGACAGTGGCGAACAACATGTTAAGGCAAGTACCCAAAACACCGCCCATCTGACCTGACTGCCATCATTTAAATATCCCGCCAATTTAGGGTGACAGATTCCCTTTAACACAGATTTGTGAACAATATTTGAGAGAAAAAGGCCTTTTTTATTCATAGATAAAGTCTTAGATCTTTGACTTCAGCTCATGAAAAATGGGAGCAAAAACAAAAGTGTTGGGCTTATATTTTTTAGTATATTTAGTGAGTGGTGACTGTAACTGATCCTTGTACCGCCCCATTGACTGAAAGAGAGTGGCTGCGAGGAGAATAGAACTTCATTTTCTCCCTGATGGAGACAGGATTTACACACTATTCACCTGAGGATGACCCCTACATCTGCAAATAAATACCATTTCTGAATGTGACAGGTTCACCTTAAGAAAAAAAAAGAAGCATGGTGACAGGTTGTGAGTGAGGCGATCCTGTTCATAATAAGCTGCAGCCTTTATAGCATTTGGTACAGGCATACTAGTAGAATGACCTTCCCAAATGGCAAAATAAAAATCCTTCCCGCCCTAATTGTTCATTGTCTGGGCCACAGCTTTTCACAGTTATGGTTCATTTAGACTTCAGATTTTTTCAGTTTGTTAAGAGTGTGGACCCACTGTCATCAGTTTTTCTCATACATGGAGATGAGAAAGAAAAAGTTTCTCCACCTTCTCTTTTCTGACAATCCGTGAAAATCTGACAACACTCAGATGCCATCCGAATGCGGTCCAATTTCTTCAAGACCTCATAGACTTACATTGCCGATTTTGATCTGATGTTCTAATCAAAATTTGACATGTTTCCAACACTTGGTCCAAGCAAAAAACTGAACATGTGCACAGACCCATAGAATATCACAGGTACCAGTGCTATTTGTGAAAAAAAAAATGAATAGCACTCGTACGAGAAAAACTGAAGTGTGAATTGTTAACTGGTTACGTGGCCACTAGTGTTGAGCGATGCGATACCGCAAGTATCGGGTATCGGCCGATATTAGCTCTATCGGACTTTCGATACTTAGCTCCGATATTTTCGTCTTATCGGATACCGGAATCGGAATTGTCACTGTCACTGTCAGTGTCCGTCGGTCGGGTCTGTCAGGAGTCAGCGGCACTTACCTGGCAGAAGATCTCCGGCGGTCACGTCCTGGACTGCTTGATGGCCGCCATCTTCTTTCCCCGGCGGTCACATGCAGTTTCTCGCGATAACTGCAGTGACTGCTGGGTAATCCCGGCCGTAAACCAGTCCAATGACGTCACCGCCGGGGAAGCAGGTAATCAGCTGTGCTGCGTCGAGATGACAGGCTCTGCCTGTCATTGCGATGTAGCAGAGCTGGATCGTCGTGGGACCCTCGTTACTATGGACTGCGTCGGACAGGTGGTATACTGTTGGTTTGTTTTTTTTCTTTTTTACAGGAGATCGATGGCGTCGCAGGAATGAGAGTATAATAAAAGAAATGAAAACTGTGTTGTCTTTTTTATTTCAGTAAAAGACTTTTTTCTTGCTTTGTCTTTTTTTTTATACATTTAAAAACTTTGGGATTAATAATGGATCGGTGTCTTATTGACACCTCTCCATTATTAACCGGGCTTATTCTCACCGTGCAATCAACGGTGACATTAACCCCTTATTACCCCGCTTGCCACCGCTACAGGGCAGTGGGAAGAGCCGGGTAAAGTGCCACAATTGGCACATCTTTTGATGCGCCAAATGTGGGGCTGCTGTAGCCTGGTATTATCAGGCTGTTGAGGGCCAAAATCCATGGGCCTTGACAGTCTTTTAATACCAGGCCGCAGCAGTCTGCATTTTACTTGGCTGGTTAACAAAAATAGGGGGACCCCTACGCCGTTTTTTTTTCGAGGGGATCCCCTATTTTTGTTAACCAGCCAAGCTAAGCAGACTGCTGTGGCCTGTTATTATCAGGCTGGCAAGGTCCATGGATATTGGATCCTTACCAGCCTGAAAAACCAGGCCTCAGCAGTCTGCTTCATCTGGCTGGTTAACAAAAATAGGGGGGACCCCACGCCAAATTTTTTTCGAGGGGATCCCCTATTTTTGTTAATCAGCCAAGATATGCAGACTGCTGTGGCCTGGTATTATCAGGCTGGCAAGCAGGGTCGGACTGAGGCACCGGGACACGGAGAAACCTACGGTGGGCCCCAGCTCCTGCGTGGTGGGCCCTGATTTGAAAGGATAGGTCGCGGGGCAGAGGGGTGGTGGCCCCGGGGCCCGCGCTCTGAGGGGGCCCACCCGGAGCTACGATACAGTTACATTCTGCGGCAGAGCAGGGAGAATCGCTCTCCCTGCTCTGCCGCCCGGAAGCTATGGGGCCTGAACAGGCGTTGGGGGGGCCCGGTGCCAGCAGTGGGCCCCCCACCCATCATCGGAGGGTCAGCTGTATCGGCATCCAGCCGATAAAGCTGACCGCATGGAGAGAGAAGGAGCGAGCGCTCCTACTCTCCCATAATCCCCCTCTCAGCGTATGACAGCGGGCGCAATAACATCACCTGCCGGCGCCCGCTGTCAGACGCTGAGAGGGAGAACAGTGAGCAGCACAGGAGCCGGGAGGTGAGGTTTTTTTTTGATTTTTTTTTTAATGGGGGTGCAGTCGAGTCCTGGCTGGAGAAGTCGTCATGTCGGTGTGGGCCAGATGGAAAAGACATGAAAAGTGAACAATTCCATTAGAAAGAACATCAGCGGTAAGTCATTATCTGTACCTGTGCTGTAATCTATTATATGTTCTGTAGGACTGGTATTATTTAACACAGACCATATGGCGGTAATATCAATATTGGTCTTTTTATATAGAGATTATTTTGGCCAACAGCGCGGTCATTTGCTGAGGTTCTCTGATGATGGGCCCACTCAGAAGTTTTGCCCCCACTAAACCAAAACCCTAGCTACGCCTCTGGCTCTCTCTCTAGTCTTTCTTTCTCGCTCTCTGTTCTTTCCTTCTCGCTCTCTGTTCTTTTTTCTCTCTGTTCTTTCTTTCTCTCTTTTCTTTCTTTCCTCTCTTTCTTTCTCTGTTTGTTCTTTCTCTCTCGCTGCTCTTTCTTTCTTTTCCTCAGTACCAGCCACTGTGCCCTCATTACCAGTCAGTGTGATCAGCAGTGCTAAATGGTTACGCTTGGGGCGAGGATATGGGTGTGATTAGCTGTGAAATGGGTGTTGTCGGGGCGTGGCCTAAAATTTTCAGCAGCGCACAACACGCGCCGCAGCCTTTAATCCTCTTTCCTGTCTTCCAAATTTGGGAGGTATGCTGTATGACCTCCCTACAACTTCTGGCCATGCTCCTGATGAGCGCGACGGATGGTCTCGTGAGGGATCTCCTCCCACACCTGGACTAAAGCATCCACCAACTCCTGGACAGTCTGTGGTGCAACGTCGCATGGCCTAAAATTTTCTGCAGCATGCACAGCGTGCCACAGCCTTTGTCCCTCTTTCCCTTATTCAAAGGTTGGGAAGTATGATGTTGGGCCGCAAGAATATATTTTCTCTGGTGGGCCCAAGGTACTCCAGTCCGACGCTGCTGGCAAGGTCCATGTATGTTGGCTCCTTAACAGCCTTAAATACCATGCCTCAGCAGCAGGGGCGTACATATAAATCATGGGGCCCCATAGCAAAAGTCTGAATGTTCCCCACCCCCCAAAAAAAAAACCCAGAGGCATTGTAAATGTAAAGTGCCAGCACAGTGAGGGAAGTTGAGTCGCACAGAGACAGGGGTTTTGGGGGTACTCGGCACCGATCACGTCGACTTCTATGGGGGATGTCACGAGTAGCACAGCTCGGTCCGTGACCTGGGCGATCACTGGAATGTGGGATATTTCCAGGGGATGATAGAATGTTCGTGTAGTTTGTCGTGACGCCACCTGTAGTACCTGGTCAGGGTGTCCAGCGCTGCTGTGCAGGTCCTCTGGAAGGGATGGTGTAGTGCAGGTAGGTGATAAGTCTTCTACAGGTAACACGCTATCCTTCCAGGGCAGATAGATGTGAGATAGAGCAATGGTGCAAAGTGATGTAGCAGAGTGGACTATGCGACGTAGTAAGAAAGCAGGAAACACTTCAAGTTAAACGTTGCATAATAAAATTTTTAATAATAACATTACAAAAGTGCAAATGGCTTATATTATGTGACATGTTTTGTTACTGTTGATACCCTTGATATGTGTTATAGATGTGTGTTAATAAATACATATTCAACAAAAGTGCAAATAGCATTAGTGCCGAAGTTCGTGGAGACTTCTTAGGACTACAACCCCACCGGGGTAACTTCACAGTGTCCTTTACTTGTGCTTGTGGAGGACCCGCTCCAAACCTCCAACTGTGGTCTTGGGTGGGCTGCAAGACTTTCCTTGAGCAGACCTCACTTTCAGCCACACCAAACGGGTTTTTAGTTTCTGAGGTAGTTGAAAATAGTGCACAGTAAAGTTTTTTGTAAAACCAAGATGGAGCACCGAAGTGCCAACTATTTGCAGAAAAGTTTGTGAGCCAGTACAGTTCATGGCTTCAAAGTTCAACATTTTCATTACAGTGAAACACCATTACCCAACCTGGGTATATTAAGGCAACAATAAACTTGTTCTTCTGAACATTCACCCGTCCGGGTACATCAAACCATTACCCAACCTGGGTATATTAAGGCAATAAACTTCTTTTTATGAACATTCACCCGTCCGGGTACATCAATAATTTAACTATTTACATACAGAGACCCTGTCCGGGTTATTTAGACTTCTTTGGCTGGCCTCTTCCAGGTACCACCTGGTACTCTTCTGGAGCTTGCCAAACATCCGTGACAGGAGGGTCCACCCAGACCTGATGACGTCGTGTGGCCAGTACAGTGACGTCGTGACCGCTATATGGGTCTGTGTGGCCACCTCTTTCATCTCCCTCCGGGTCTGGACCCCTATGTCCCGGACTGAACGAACCCCAGGGGGCCTAACAGGCGCCGGGTACGGGCCAGCTATCATTATCATGTCCATAGCTGGGGCTGCTGAGGAGACCACTGAGGGAGGCTGGGGAGATTTACGGCGTGGGGTGGGCACTTGTGCAGAGGCCTGGTTGGGGGAGGCTGAAGGCTCGTAGGGTCTGTCAGTTTCCTGACACTCTGGGGAGTAGGGGTCGCACTTGGTAACATTTAGGGCGTACCATCCATTGTAACCCCAGTGTCGGGTGTAAGTCACCAAGTCTCCTGGCAACAGGTCCCTCCCCGGGTGTCCTTCTGGGAGGTGAGCCTCCACGTCCCGCCGGGTTACAAAAACTTCTAAATAAAGTCCAGGCTCCTGGATGAAGCCCCAACCAGCTTTCAATTTAAAGCTCCGTACTGCACCCTTACGCCGCGGCTCCCTCACCGTACTTTTATCCTTTCTCATACGTGCCTTCTCTGCCAGGTCCTTCTCCAGGTGACGTTGCCGAAGCTTTTGGGATTCTCGCTGCTCCCTTTGTCGCTCTGCTTCCCGCTCCCGACGTCTCCACTCTTCCTCCTGACGCCGGTTGTAATTCTCCTCCACCAGCATCTCCATGTCTCCACCATCAAACGCCAGCTTACGATGTACGGTTTGCGGCAGCTCTCCTGGCGCCCGCCAGTCCTGGCGGCGCTCACCTGCGGCGGAAGCAGCCGGCTCTGGAACAGATGACGGTCGGGGCTCCGGTACAGGCAGGTAGAGCTCTGGTGCCTGCGCGGCCTCCTCCATGAGGACGGGTGTCGCTTCTTCTGCCTCAGCGACGGGGGCAGACAGCGGGATCTGGGGTGCTGGTGCGGCGTTTTCTGCAGGAACGGGTGCCTCCACTGTGATACTGGCAACCGGTTCAGATTGCAAGGGCTGGGATGCCCGCACGGCCTCCTGTACTGGAACGGGTGCCTCCACTGAGATACTGGCAACCGGTTCAGATTGCAAGGGCTGGGATGCCCGCACGGCCTCCTCTACTGGAACGGGTGCCTCACCTTCCGGTACAGACACTTCAGGGGGTAAGAGGGATTGGCGCCGCTCCAATTGTAGTTTTAGGGCCCGCCAGCTCACTTCCATCCTGGCGACCTCCTCCCGGTGCCGGGCCAGGTCTCTCAGGGTATCCTCCGCTTCCAGCGTAGGAGGGTTTCCAGGCCGGGTGCCAAACGGTGGCTCCGTGGCGATCGGGTAGCTTCCGTGGGGGGAGAGCTCTGACTCCTCCATCCCTTCCCACTTCTGCTCACGTCCATTCGCCATCTCAGCAAAGTCACATGTGTCATTAGCATCAGGAGAGGCGCCATCTTTTGTAGGGAGGCGGGACCTTCGCGTTCGTTTACGCCCACTGAGGAGGATGAGGAGGCGGAACTCCAGAGCTGTGGGGCACGATCTTACATTGCAGTAACATTTAGAGTGTGCCGACATCGTTTTCGCGCCACGGAGTGAGTGTACGCCCACGAGAGCACCCCCTAATTCTTCACCTGTGCCTCGTGGCGCAGATATGACGGAAAAATGGCAAATACAGTCTATGATGATTTTTGCAATTCTCAAGCAAAAAAACAGTTCAATTAAGGCACACAGGACTCGCTTATAGCGAGCTTCTGAATCCTGTTCGCTGGGTGCGATGCAACATCTCTGTGGCGGCTGGACCCTCGGGTGCTTCTGTCTTTTCACAAATGCCGGCTTTACCCGGCAATTGAATCAGAGGCTATTTTACTATGTAGAAGTGAATAAACTATAAATATATGTATATATATATATGTCACAATGACATGTATATATATATATATATATATATATATATATATATATGTATTCTAAGTGTGTATATTTTGTGTTTACAAGGAAAGAAAGTGTTTTTTTAGTTGCGATATTTTGTTCCATTGACTTACATGGGACTTCCGGTATCGGAATCGGATATCGCCGATAGTTAGTGATATCGGCTATACCATTCCGATCCGATATTTTTAGATATCGAGCAGTATCGCTCAACACTAGTGGCCACTGCATTGACTAGACCTGGTGGTATTTGACGGGGTGAAGGACCAATGACATGTTCGGGCTCCATACAGCCACAGTTATAGCCATTTGTTAAAACACAGGCATGTGTGGCTGACGCTCAGAAAAAATTATGTAATCCCAAACAAATCTAATAAATTAGGGAAAAAATATGACATTTTGAGAAATCTAGACTGGAAGAAGCCATTGCATTCACACAATGAACCTCTGATATGACCACCAACATGAAACACAGCGGTCAACCGCTTGCCAGACACAAGACTTGAGGTCCCTACAAATATCGACACCAAGACATCGTCAACATTTCAGGCTTTTTTAGATAAGTCTACCAGCGTTCTTGATGCTTGGGGCGCACTGGCATACAGAAATTGTTTCTTTATGATTATAAGCTTTATTAAAGCATCATGTCATAACTTACACGGATAGATTCTTTTATAATTTGCCCGACCTTAAATACCTTGCTAGAGCCAGAAGGGCGCTGAAACATCAATCTCATGGATTCATATCTACAAAAGAGGGGTCAATATGTTCCTCCCCGGGCTCCTCCTTGTAATCAGAGGGTGAATCTCTATCAGCGGTCGTCTGCAATCATTATCTGGTGGTTTATGAGTTAGATCATTGTCTCTGGGTCATCGATAGTCTGTTGCTTTTCAATAAGACAAAGGGACAGTGGGAGCCTTTAAATTGTTTTTATCGACTAAGGAAACAGTGAGATTTGTATTCACGCCGGGCTTTTGATATCGCTGTGTTACAATCCTTCCTTGTGCTGCGCTTGTAGAATAGAGAGGCTTTATTAAACTCGATACATTGAACGGCACATCAAATATCATGGCTTCCCACCACTTATCGCCAGAGGTTATCCCTCGTTCGTTCTGCGGGTTCTAAATGACGGATGATTTCTGTAATCCAATGGAACTTTCTTTTTCATCGTTGTTTCTTTAATAAATCTTTATCGAGTTGTTCACTGTATTTTCAACATTTATTTTTTGCCGATCTTCCAGTCCGCTGACTTCAAGCCTCGTCTCTGAGAGTTCCTTCTTCACTGTTATCTACAGAACATCTGTTCATTCCTTTAATATGATTTATTTTCCTTCAGAAAAGCCTTACCAGGTCCAAGAAACCTTCTCTGGGAGGATTTCCAACTAGTCCAGAAATGCTGATCATTAAACATTAATCCGTGTTTTCAGTTTACTTGTACCAAAAGCAACACCTGTCACAACTCACCGCCCGGATGACCTGTCGGTACTCAGTAGACTCCATCAACCCATCACTGAATGTAAAGGTATAAGTAGGAATATAAAATGTTAAATATTCTTCATGTGTATGGAGTATCAAAAATATCTAAGATAAATCATAATTAGAAGGAAAATGTCTTGACTAGAAGAAACAAATTTACGGATTCTTTAATCAAATCCATATTTAAACCCTTTCCGAAGATAGGCGTAACAGAATGCCCACGTCAGTATCCCTCCCTTTGATGTGGGTGCTGAGCCCATATCTTTCCAGGCACATGTTAGCTGTTTTGAACAGCTGACATGTGCCTCTAACAGCTGCGGGTGGAATCGCGATCCACCCGCGACTGTTAACCCATTAAATTACACTGTCTATCTCTGACAGCGGCATTTAACTTTCGTTTCCGGCATGCACGCCGGAAATCCCGCCCATCGGTGACTCCGTCACATGATCACAGGTCACCGATCTGATCATCGCCTGTATGTAGCAGAGCCAATCATACAACTGCAAATTCTAGTCTCCCATGGAGACTACTGAAGCATGCAAAAAGTAAAAAATAAATGTTTCCAAAAATATTAAAAAAATAAAAAATATAAAAGTTCAAATCACCCCCCTTTCACCCCACTCACAATAAAACAATAAAAAAGGGGTTAACCCAATCGGTAAACGGTGTAATGAGAAAAAAAATTCAAAACGCCAGAATTATGTTTTTTTGGTCGCTGCTACATTGCAATAAAATGCAATAATGAGCGATCAAAAGATTATATCATTAAAATTAAAATTGTATCAATAAAAATGACCGCTCGGTGCACAAAAATAAGACCTCACCCAGCCCCAAATTATGAAAAATGGAGACGCTACGGGTCTCGGAAAATGGCGCCATTTTTTATTAACCAAAGTTTGGATTTTTTTCCCCACTTAAATAAAAAAGAACCTAAACGAGTTTGGTGTCTATGAACTCGTAATGACCTGGAGAATGATAATGGTAGGTTAGTTTTAGCATTTAGTTAACATGGTAAAAAAAAAAAAAAACAAGTGTGAAATTGCAACAAGTGTGGAATTGCACTTTTTTTTGCAATTTTACTGCACTTGGAATTTTTTACTAGCTTTCCACTACACAACTACACTACTACACTACACTATAAATATAGAGGAGAAGTAATGTGTTGTACTCTACAATTGTCATCTTTTACTTAGCGACCTCCATGTTACAAGTATGGAACACAAGTATGTAGACACAGAAACATTTTGTGGAATTCTTGATCGTTTTAAAAAGTGAAAAATATTGATTTTTTTTTAGGACACCTCCTGACTCACATGAAGGAATAGCGAATCGGCAGTTTGGTGGTGGGTGCAGAACTATGTAATTTTTATACTGAAAAATTATCCGTACATCATGTTCTATCGGTTGGAAGAAGGAGCTGACCCGTTACCTAGACACTTGGGATGAAAGATGCATTTGTTCACTAGAGTGCTGCTAAATAGGTTATATTACAGTCCAGTCCTCTATAAATGGATTTTAGTCTCCGCGAGTCTTGCTGTGAATTATAAACACTTTCTCATTAGTAGCTCCAATGCCTTTGATGTCAGTTATTTAAAGTTTTTGTCTTTCATGTCTGAGTGTACACATGTTCCAGCTCGATTTAAGTCGAGCGTCCTACATGCCGTATTTCATGGCTATATTGTTTTCCGCAAAGGTTAATAAAAATGAAAAAGAATGGGGGTGGAAGGGGAGGGATAAAAATAGTTTCTGATAATTGCTGACACAAGCTTACAAGTTTCAGAAACCTTGATTAAAAAAAAAAATGGAGCCCTAAGTCTACCCACGACGCACATCACAACCTGCGAGAGCTGATTAAAGCGTGGGCTCAGACTTGGTGAGAATGGCTACATAACAAGTAGAATTCTGCCAGTTGCTCCTCGGTTGCTACTTAGCAATAGACTCCATGCTGACCTTTGTGAGCACCGCCTAATTATTACTTGGACAACCCCTACTTCTGAGATCAATCCTATGATAATAATTCGAATAAGAAGGAAAGACGACACTCCGGCTCAGGAAGTGTGCGTGATTGAGGGGGACACATCAGGAAGAGAGTTTGTGACCAGTTTATTATCACGTAGACAAACCTTAGCACAGAAAAAGACAAAGGGTGAAAGTTCTTGCTGCAAAAAGTTGCATTTATTTTGATATGGCAAAAAGTAGAAATCGTCCAATTTTTTGACCGATAACAGTCTAGACATCTATAGATGTCCTTCACAAATACCATTGATGGTTGAAATGTTGGACCGGATCAAAACAAAATGAACTTTTTGGAGCAAGAACTTTTACCCTGGTGCTGAGGTTTTGGTCTATATGATAATTAACTGGTTAGAAACTTTCCTCCTGATGTGTCCTCCCCAGTTGCAATTTGTGAGAAACCAGGGAGCTAGTATTCACTTTTTCTGCTGTGCCATCACGAGAGAAATGAGCCATTATACAGCGTCCATACATATTATTGGGTTCTCTGTGTTCATGTAGGACAGGAAAAATCCACCAGAGACAGAGAAGCTGTTTGTAACTGCTCTCCAATCTGGCTACAAAAATGAGGATCCTTATCAGGCCAAGCAACGAGCAACTTCTCTTCCGATAGTATCTTCTTTGAGAGGAGAAGTTCACTTTGTTCAGACTCTACAAATATTAAGGTACTACTAACTCATAGACACTTGATGGTAGCAATTGGTGGACACAGACAGAAGAAGGCCCCTGTGCAAGAACAAATATATGAGCCCTTTGCAGTCAAAATCCACAGTTCTAACTTCTCTGGAGGTGGTAATGGCCGCCTTGCCTCTTGGGCCCCAGTGTGGCTTCACAGGTTGCACCAATGATATGTCCTCCCCTGACAGAGTGTTCAGCCAAATGTTTCTAATCCACCACTATAGTGATCACCAGGAGTCTTAGCATTCGGACACAAGGTTGTATCTAGGAGTACAAAAGTCATAGAGCACCCAGTCCATCCTGCCCAATGAGACCATCCATCTATGAGAACTGAGCGAGTCTTCCAAAATTTGATTCCATCAAATTCACCCAGTCCTAGAGGGTATTTTAGTAACATATAACTTAGGGTGCAAATTTTATAAACTATTATATTCACCACGTCTCTGCCTTCTCCTTAACTTTCCTGCAGCCAACCAGTTGTCCGACTGGCTGCTCTTCTGCCTTCTTCTGCTTTTGTCTGTGGTCTCTTTTCCACCGGTATCTGTGCCGTAGCTGTTATATGCCTGTTACGTGTTGCCATTCAGCAACTTATCAAGGTGAGTGTATTCTCCCCTTTTCCTGACACCCCTTTATCATTGGATAAGACCCTATTGTGCTTTCTTTTTCCCAGTCTCTTTGCTCATTCTTCTCCTTTTGGGTCTTCTCTCTTCTGACGCTGCTGTTGGCTAAATTCTATGCTCATGGTCACATGAGGTGCGATGCACAGCATTGATATCATTGATGTCCACAGCTCCTCCATATAACTTTGTGGAGTCTAATCAGGGGCGACTCCAGACTGAATATCCAGATCAGAAATGGGAAAGGTAACGGGAGGACCAAGGAGACTCGAATATAATAGTTTATGGTTTTATAATTCCTTCCCAGCATTGTGCTTGCTGCACTCAAATGGAATGACAAAAAACTGACATTCGTTCAAATTGGATTTCGAGTGGAAATTTGTATCAAAATTGATTTGTTTAGAATTGATTAGGTCATCTCTACAATCTATCACTAAGAATATTTTTCAACCGGTCTTCTATTATCTATCTATTATCTATCTATCTATCTATCTATCTATCTATCTATCTATTATCTATCTATCTGATCTATTACCTATCTATGTATTTATCTACCCATCGATCCATCTATCTGTTATCTATCCATTTATCTATCTATGTACGTCTACTTTTACTAGAGGGATTCAATCTACTTGAAAGCTTGTTAATAAATGTAGGTCATAATAGAATGATGTCCAACAGCAAAATCCTGGATGTAACACCTCCACCCTCCTGCAACCTTTATTTCACTAGAATTAATTAGAATGTTAATTAGGTGACAGTAGAAGAAACAAAACCTCAGCATCTTTTATGGTTATTGCCCAGAAGGTGGGAGATAGTTAGAAATGTCCAGGACAGCTACAGATTGTAATTACTAAGTGTTTGCTAATTAAAGTGTGACTCTTATACAGTAAAGTACAGAACTCTCTCTATACAATGTTGTGCCCCACAAAACAAATGTGAAAACTTCCTTGTGCGGCTAAACCCTTAAATGTCGTCATTCTCTTTTCAATTACTGAAACATTAGTCGCTATTTGACTGTCACCAGTGTCAGATATATTCATTCTCACTGGTCTAGGTTTTCAGTCACCCGGTCATCCATTTGGACCTAGTCCCATCCCTTTCTCTGACGGCTCCATCCAGAAAGCTGTATTTAAGAAAAACAAACAAGGAAACTTGGACCTTTAATTGAAGTCGGTAAAGGAGGAAAAAGCAAACTTCTCCTTATTGAATTTCATTTAAAAGAAACTGGTTATCCACCGCAACATTTTATTTGAAGGGAGGTTGTCACCGTCGAAATGCATTTTAAATGGGCTATACAGTGTTGTAGGGGATTTAGCCCCTCTAACAATCATACCACCCTGTACATGTTACTGGCACAGTGCCTGAGAAAATAACTTTTACATTATATACAAATGAGAAGGCGAAATGGTGCATCACATTTTTGCCATGCCAAGATGGACTGAAGCTAAGTCCCCTAGTTCCTCTACTGCACTGTATAGTCCATTTAAATGCATGTTGGGGGTGATGGACTGTTTAATAAATGGGCCCATGGTTGTCTTTAAAAAAATATATACTATTTACCAGACTTTTACCTTTCCTCCACACTGACGAAGTGTCTCCAACCAGTCTGCAGACTTACGGTACTCTTCCAGAAATGACATCACATGACAACTGCAGTCTTGATATTCAACCTGAGCCAGAAGAGAGAGGTCGGAGACCATCGGTTATGTCTCACAAGCTGAGGTGGATTCTCTAAGCCACCGGTTTGGAGTAGTAGACCACATGAGAGTCAGAGCCTCAGACTTGGTGAAGCAGAGCCCAGCGATGTAGCAGAGCAAAGTAGGTTAAGAGACTCACTGTACTAAATTAGGAGAGACCAGTGATGCAGCAGAGCAAAGTAGGATAAGAGACTCACTGTATTAATGTAGCAGTGCCCAGTAATGTAGCAGAGCAAAGTAGGATAAGAGACTCACTGTATTAATGTAGCAGTGCCCAATAATGTAGCAGAGCAAAGTAGGTTAAGAGACTAACTGTACTAATGTAGCAGAGCCCAGCGATGTAGCAGAGCAAAGTAGGTTAAGAGACTCACTGTACTAATGTAGCAGAGACCAGTGATGTAGCAGAGCAAAGTAGGTTAAGAGACTCACTGTACTAATGTAGCAGTGCCCAGTAATGCAGCAGAGCAAAGTAGATTAAGAGACTCACTGTACTAATGTAGCAGAGCCCAGTGGTATAGCAGGGCAAAGTAGGTTAAGAGACTCACTGTACTAATGTAGCAGAGACCAGTGATGTAGCAGAGAAAAGTAGGTTAAGAGACTCACTGTACTAATGTAGCAGAGACCAGTGATGTAGCAGAGAAAAGTAGGTTAAGAGACTCACTGTATTAAAGTAGCAGTGACAAGTAATGTAGCAGAGCAAAGTAGGTTAAGAAACTCACTGTACTAATGTAGCAGAGACCAGTGATGTAGCAGAGAAAAGTAGGTTAAGAGACTCACTGTATTAAAGTAGCAGTGACAAGTAATGTAGCAGAGCAAAGTAGGTTAAGAAACTCACTGTACTAATGTAGCAGTGCCCAGTAATGTAGCAGAGAAAGGCAGGTTAAGAATCTCACTGTACTAATGTAGCAGAGCCCAGCGATGTAGCAGAACAAAGTAAGTTAAGAGATTCCCTGTACTAAATTAGCAGAGGCCAGCGATATAGCAGAGCAAAGTAGGTTAAGAGACTCACTGTATTAAATTAGCAGAGCCAGTGATGTAGCTGAACAAAGTCGGTTAAGAGACTATATGTACTAATGTAGCAGAACCCAGCGAAGTAGCAGAACAATGTAGGTTAAGAGACTCACTGTACTAAATTAGCAGAGCCCAGCGATGCAGCAGAGCAAATTAGGTTAAGAGACTCACTGTACCAATGTAGCAAAGTCCAGCGATGTAGCAGAGCAAAGTATGTTAAGCGACTAATTGTACTAAATTAGCAGAACCCAGTGATGTAGCAAGTTTAATAGTTCAGGAGATTCACTTGTAACAACCCTTCAGGGCTACCACGGTACGCTGGGTGTTATGGGGGGTCTCACCTCTTTAGGGCGCAGTGCCTCCACCCGAATCTTGATTGGAGCTCTCTCTAGGACTGCAGAAGGACTGTTATCTTCTGCCAGGGACTGATTCGGGAAACCCCTGCCTATAGCTCAGTACACACTCACCCAAAACAGGAGTAAAACTGTTTAACTGGTTTATGGATATGCAGCAGAAATGAAGTGTATTTAAAGAAACAACATGCAATACAGGTAACGGTGCTCTATAAAAATCATATACACATCACAACCTAATTCTTTCCCCAACCCTGCAAATATAACGTAGCAGGGTTCCCCTTTTCTTGTATTAACCCAGTCCAAACGTTGGGGCCCAGTTGCCGCGGATGTTGGCGCGCAAATTTATAACCGTTGGTGCACTTAGATGCTCACGAAGGTAAATAGTCTGGGGCGTAGTGTACTCACTGTAACGGGCTGGTTGAACCATAAGTCTCGAAAAGGGGCACTCACAGTGCGTCTCCACCGGTGGTAGTTTTCCCTGGACCCCAACTGGGGGCGGCAGGATTCAGGCCTTTATAGGGTGGGAGTGCCGGTAGAACTCTCTGAGTCCTTAATGTTGCTTGCTTCACCTGATGACCGGGCTGCGCTCTCTCCAGATTCGCAGGTATATCAGAGGGGACGGGAACGCTCCGCTCTTTAGAGGAATACAAGTCCACAGCGCTCCATCTTTTACATGAACCATCCGCTCTCTCCACTTTCTTTCACTTCCTCTCCAGCTCCCTCCCCCAATTCCTCCTCCCTCCTTATCCCTCCAAGCTGTGTCATCTGACTGAAACAAGGGTCCATGGGAATTGTAGTCCCCCGCAGCTCAGGGAAAAAACCATTAATGTCTGAAGGTCCCTGTTTAACAGCAGCTGCAAAACTCTTCTTAGTGTCTGTAAATCCCAGTATACCAGTAGCTGCTCTGACAGTTCCATGTGCAGGTGTTACATTCTCCCCCTGGTGAGTCATTGAAAGTGTCCCATCAAGACATGAGGACTCACCACCTGAAACATGAATGGGGGTTAAGGCATCTGACTAACACCAAATTTACATGCATACAAACCACCTCCTGGACACATGGAAGATACCGAGAAATAAGGCCAAACAGAATTTGAATTTGGGTGTATCAACCTGGGGACCTCAGTGGTATGTCCCATTCTGTCATAAGTCAACATCATGGGTGGCCTAATGTCCCGCTTGGGACGAGTGTGTACCGAGGGGCCCACCTCCTCAGTCCCCGACTCTTGTCTCTCAAGAACGGGGCTCCACCAGGTGAATCTCTTCATTCAATAAATGTCCCTCTTCTGAACTTTCCTCCAATTGTGGGCGGGGTGCACTCGCCTCCTGACAAATGTCCCTTTTCTTTGTTTCTACTTCAGGGGTCTGGTTTTTAGGGTCTACGCCCATGGGGCATGGGTCCTCGATCCACCTGTAGCTCCATTGACAGTCAGGTCCCCATTCATCCCCAGACTCGCTGTCACATCCTCCTGAGGCAACTCCAGTCTGGGGTGGGTTTTTACACCTTGGACTTCTCCTATTGCACTGAAGAGTTGTATGACCTCCTTGAGTTGGCAATGGGGGTAAAGGGATGTTTTTTCCCACAGGCAACAGATGATGTCGATGATAGGTTTTAACAGCTCCACCCCCTTTTTCGGGCTTCACTCTGTAGGCCGGAACACCGGGCAACTTCTCCATCACCACGTAAGGGTCAGGACACCACCGATCAGCAAGCTTGTGCTTCCCAGGAAGGCCCAAAAGCTGAATAAGAACTCTGTCTCCAGGTAGTAAAACTTGTTCTCGAACCCTACAGTCGTAGCGAGTCTTATTGCGCTTCCCTGACCGACCAGAGGCCTGCTCTGCCAATTTGTAAGCTTTTGTCAAATCTTCTTTTAGCTGGGACACATATTTTAAGTAGGTCTTCCCATTAGAACAGTCAATGGATGTCCCAAAACTAATATCCACGGGTAGTCGGTTGAATCTCTCAGGTTGAGGATCCCCTTGGGGGTGATATGGTGTGGTTCTGGATTTCTTGATCCCACAGAGAGCGCATAGCTCCTTGATTAGTCTACTTTCGAAATCTCTTCCTTGATCGGTATGGATGCGGGCAGGCAGCCCGTAATGTACAAAGAACTTCTCCCATAATGTTTTTGCCACAGTAATTGCCCTTTGATCTTTAGTGGGGTAGGCCTGGGCATATCGGGTGAAATGGTCAGTGACCACTAACACATTACTGACATTGCTTTCATCAGGCTCGATGGAGAGGAAATCAATGCACACTAGTTCAAGTGGGCCATCGCTGGTAATGTTCACAAGGGGGGCTGTTCTCAAAGGCAAGATTTTTCTCAACACACACCGGGAGCATGATTTGCAGTATTCTTCAATATCCGCTTCCATGCGAGGCCAATAGAATCGGTCGGCCACGAGACTCGTAGTCTTTTCGATGCCAAGATGTCCATGGTCATCATGCAGGGACTTCATGACCATCTTCCGAAAATCGGGTGGGTAACACCAGCTGCCTGCGGACTCCTCCCTTCTGGCTCCTTGTCTCTCGGTATAGTAGCCCATTTTTTACTACTAGCGACTCTAGCTGCCGAGTCAGCAGGACAGACTCCTCTGTTCTTAATGCATTCTTTTCGGGCCTCCAGCCCCTCTTCACCCACCATCGAACTACCCCCACTGACTGATCCTCCTGCTGCGCCGCCCTGACTTGATTATGAGTCAGTTGAGGGAGAGAGTCTGGGTTACATTTGTCACTCGACAGTACGACAACAGGAGCGCTTCGCTAGATGCTCCTAAGAATTTAGCACAGCACTGCAGAGTGAGGGCATCAGTTCGATGTCTATGGCACAGAGTCTTCACCTCAGGGGCAGGGACCTCTATCCATCTCCTTCTTCTTCCTCATTTAAAGGTTCAATAGGCAGGCGAGAGAGTGTGTCTGCATCAATGTTACTGATCCCTGGTCGATATTTTAAGCTGAAATCATACAGAGAGAGTGCGGCAAGCCACCGGTACCCCGTGGCATCCAGTTTTGCTGTGGTTTCTCACGTAGGTTAATGGATTGTTGTCGGTATGAACCACGAAGCGTACCCCATAGAGGTAGTCATGCAGCATGTCCACTACAGCCCATTTCAGAGCCAGAAACTCCAGTTTGTGAGCTGGGTAGTTGCGTTCACTGGGAGTCAATCCTCGACTAATGTAGTAAACGGGACGTAGACAGCCATCATGGTCCTGATAGAGAATCCCTCCTAGTCCGTCGAGAGAAGCATCTATATGTAACACATATGGTTTACTGGCGTCTGCATAGGCCAACACTGGAGTTTGGGTCAAACATGACTTCAGTTTCTCGAATGCCTCGTCGCATAAGGGTGTCCATCTTTCCCCAAAAGGTTCATTAACTCGGAAGTAGTCTCTTTTCCCTGACCTTGAGGGGCGGGCTGTCCCGCCGGAAGGGGGATACCCCTGGGTAAGAGCAGTTAATGGCTTCGCAATCCGAGAGTACTGGGGTACAAATCTTCGGTAGTATCCACAGAATCCTAAAAAGGACCTAAGCTCCCCCAGCTTGGTGGGCTTAGGCCAGTTTACCACAGCCTCCACTTTGCGGGGTCGGTGGAAATTCCTTCTCTGCTGACATATTTCACAGTCGTCTGGCAAATCCGGCACTTATCAAGGGACAACTTCAACCCAGCCTCCTTCAACCGATCCAGCACCTTGAACAACCGCTGGTTGTGTTCTTCCAGAGTCTTCCCAAAAACAATAAGATCATCGAGATAAACCAAGACCTCACGTAAGTGCATGTCCCCCACTACTTTGTCCATACATCTCTGAAAAGTGGCCGGAGCACCTGTCAGTCCTTGAGGCAGTCTTTGAAACTCGAAGAACCCAATGGGGCAGATAAAAGCGGTCTTCTCTTGATCTTCC
>JARQOD010000006.1:8131376-8240341 GCA_033576555.1 Oophaga sylvatica | reverse complement strand
TGGTAAGTCATTGGGGCCGCCGCCGGGGCCACGCTGTCTGCTGACTGCTGTGACATGTTTGCGCCCCCCTAGTTAATCGGAGCCTACCTTCTCCAAAGGCTTCAGCTCTACAGACACAGCGGTGGAGACGGGACCTGAGTCGCTGGCGCTCTGATGTCAGAGCGTTCACTGAAGCTCTCCACAGGACCTGCCGCCGCGTCAGCGATTGGGGCGTGTCCAGGAATCAGCACGCTTTTTGCAGGTACGCCCCTTCTCCTCGCACTATAGCGCTGTACTTTGGCGGGCAATGGCAGACAATGGCGCCAAAAATCACAAAAATGCAACACAGTCTTTTTGCACAAAACAGTCCAATTCAGGCACACAGGACTCACAAATTGTAAGCTTCTTATCCTGTTCGTGACGCCAAAGATGACGCGCACCACATTGGTGGTACCAGGGCTATGGGGTACTCGGAACCGAGCCCATGGAAGTCTATGGGGAATGTCACTGGCAGCAGAGCTCGGTCCGTGGCCCTGGCGGTCATGCAATGGGGGAATATTTACAGGGGATTGTAGTTATAGTTCGTGACGCCACCTGTGGTTTCTGATCTGATTGACCAGCGCTGCAGGGTAGATCTCTGAGGGGATGTTATGGCAGCTAGGTGTTAAGTCCCCCACAGGTGGGACTGGTCCCTCAAAGTCTAGGGTGGTGATGCAGGGTGCAGATAAGAATTCAGTCACACACAATGCAGTCTCTTTCCATACCTTTACTTGTAGATGTTGCAGGTATATCCCGGGGAGCTGGTCAGGTTGGAGAATGCACATTCAGGGAATTGTTGAGCAGGTTAAAGGCCTCCTTTCTCCTTAAAGTGTATGTGAGTCTTAACCTGCGTGAAGTCAGGTTTAACTCTGAATATAACAGCTTCGCCCGGCCAACATTGTGGTGGAAGTCTTCTGTTGGATAGAACTAGTCTTTTGTGCAGGGCCCTGCTAGACTGTTGTCCTTCCTGACCCCGGTTACGTATCGGCACTTAGGGCTACCTTCTGCGACTTGAAGTCCAGCAAGGCCTCCGGTTTTCTTATCACTAGACGTGAAGTACTAGCAATGCTTCGGACCCCGGTGTCCGGTTAAACTGAGTGAGGGTGATCCGTCACCTTAGTCACTCTTCCTTCTCCACTCGCCTGTCGCCCTGCTCTCGCCCTTAACATAAGCGCGGGTAGCAGCGAGTGTAGTTGTCAGCTTTCCTTCAGTGCTCACTGACCTGATCTCAGTTGACTCGATGCTATAACTGCTGTGATCCCCTTCCTTCTTTCCTTCACAGAACTCTGTCCAGAGCAGCTCACAGGACGCTTCGTCAGACTGTATTCACGCTGTAGCTCTGAGAGTCACTTTCCACTTTCTTAGGAACACAGGCAGCTTGTTCTGAGATAGCAGTTCTGATTCAGATATAGTTCTGACTAGGCTAGAGTAAGTCCGTCTACTCGTACCAGCCTCCACGTCTGTATAATGAACTATCTGAGCTCCTTCAGGAATCAGTCTTCACTCCTCTCCCTCCAAGACTGAACTGATCTGTCTCTGAGTGAAACAGAAACTAAAACTGTACTTCTCTGTCCAAAGACAGGAACTTGAATGACTCACTCCTGAGCCACCCTAGGCTTGACTGAACACTGACTGCTACCTCACACTACTAAATAGTCTGAAATGCCTCTAGTGGCAGTGTTGGGAAGTGTGTGATGTGAATGAATATCAGGCTTTACAGTTACCTTCTTGTGCATTTTCCAGGAGACATGTGTGCCTTGCGCAGCTGGGCCACACACAGTCACACAGGCACACAAAGGAAAGCGCACTGCACCTGCATCCCCCTCCTCCTCCTACCTGCAGTCACACAGGCACACAAAGGAAAGCCACACTGCACCTGCATCCCCTATGAGCACTGCATGTCTCACAACACAAAGAAGACATACTGCACCTGCATCCTGCTGCCTACCTTACTGACTGCAGCCTCCTCCACCCAGACACACTAAGGAAGACATACTGCACCTGCATCCTGCTCCTCCTCCTTCTACCTGCAGTCTCACACACTAAAGAAGACATACTGCACCTGCATCCTGCTCCTTCTACTTGCAGTCTCACAGACACACTAAGGAAGACATACTGCACCTGCATCCTGCTCCTCCTCCTTCTACCTGCAGTCTTACAGACACACTAAGTATGACATACTGCACCTGCATCCTGCTCCTCCTCCTTCTACCTGCAGTCTCACAGACACACTGAGGAAGACATACTGCACTTGCATCCCCCTCCTCTCCCCTCCTTGTGTTTTATTTGCTGTCTGCCTGGATTAACACACAGTTATTATATTACCTCTTCTGGAAGTAATAAGGTTTTTGAACATTTTGAGAGATGTCTTCCTTTGCTGCTCCTCTGCCCCCCTCATGGTGCGCCACTTATATACCCTCTGATAATGCACCTCATTGCTTCTTCTCATTTCTTCCCTGAATCATATTTACTGTATTACTCTCAAGAGTATTTTGGGAAAGTAAGGAGGTTTCTGAATGATTATAGATATTATCTTCCCTTGCTTCACCCTCTCCCATCTCACAGCATGCAGATAGTCCCATACATAAAGGGAGAGATGCTGCAGCTGCATCCCCCTCCTCCTCCACACCAGTTCTGTTTGCATTAGTTATTGTTTAATGTAGATAGTTTTTGGTGAATGAGGGCTGTAAGGAACCCTGAGAGTGGTGGGATTCATTGCAGAAAGAAAGAAAGCATTTTCTACTACTTTTTGCTGCCCATGCACTGAAAACCCAAGGTGAAAAGAAGACAATAATGACACATTGGCCATTGGAAGGCAACGAAAGAACATGTGCATTTTGACATATGGAGAAGATTGATTTTTTTTTTTTTTAGACACTGCATTAAAAAATACATTTACAGCTGTACGAATAAATGGCCTGAGCACGGAGCAGAGGACCCCTGAGGCCACACTTGGTGACATGTTTCTTACAGCTTGCCAACTTTTGGAAGTTTTCATGCAGGAGAGGATAAGTTTTATGGTATAGACGGCGCTTTGCTGAGAATTCTCAGCCCTGGTGACGCCACCATTAAAGGACCCATCCTTCCACACTCACTCTCCTCCCACTCCATACCGATTATTTGCCCCATTGCCTCCCATGACCCCGTGACACAAGAACACTTACAAACTTGCTAGATCCAGGAGGTTTCCGCATTTTCCAGGACCCCCCCCCGTTGAAACCTGGAAAAGTTGGGAAATATGTTATTCAGGCACCGCATGGTTACATTTTTTCAGAGCTGTATGCTTGCTTTACTTGAACACTAAATGGTTAAATTAATAATTCGACATTGTATATCTTCATTATTATTGCACTAAATGGTTGCATTATTTGGGCACTGGGTGGTTATATTATGTCGGCACTGTAAGGCTATAGTATTTTGGCACTGTATGGTTGTATGGTTGCATTATTTGAGCACTATAAGGTTGTATTAATTGGGCAGTGTATGCTTATATCATATTGGCGCTATACAGTTGCATTATTTAGGCATTGTAAGGCGGTATTATTTTGGTACTGAATGGATGTATGCTTGCATTATTTGGGGACTCTATTATTGCATTATTTGGGCATTATGTATTAATTGGGCAGGGTATGCTTATATCACATTGGCGCTATATGGTTGCATTATTAAGGTGTTGTAATGTCGTATTATTTTGTAACTGTATGTTGTTGTTGTTATTGCTTTTTGGGCATTATTTGGACACTATATTGTAGTATATGGTTGTATTAATTAGGCACTGTATGCTTCTATTATGTTGGCGCTATATGATTGCATTATTTGGACATTTTGGGGTGCACTATTTCAGCACTATATGGTTGCACTTGCATTATTTGGGCAATTTTGTAGCGTATTATTTTGGCACTGCATAGTTGCATTATTTGGACATTCTATGGGTATATTATTCCCACATGGTATTGATGCATTAGTTGGGCACTGTATAGTTGTATTATTTAGACATTGTATGGATATAATATTCCCACACAGTATGGATGAGTTAGTTGGGCACTGTATAGTTGTATTATTTAGACATTGTATGGATATAATATTCCCACACAGTATGGATGCATTAGTTGGGCACTGTACAGTTGTATTATTGCACATTGTCTGGGTGTATTATTCCCACACAGTATGGATGCATTAGTTGGGCACTGTATAGTTGCATTATTTGTACATTGTCTGGGTGTATTATTCCCACACGGTATTGATACATTAGTTGGGCACTGCATATTTGCATTATTTGGACATTGTATGGGTGTATTATTTCCACACAGTATGGATGCATTGGTTGGGCACTGTATAGTTGCATTATTTGGACAATGTATGGGTGTATTATTCTCACACGGTATTGATGTATTGGTTGGGCACTGTATAGTTGCATTATTTGGACATTGTATGGGTGTATTATTCCCACACAGTATGGATGCATTAGTTGGGCACTGTATAGTTGCATTATTTGGACATTGTATGGGTGTATTATTCCCACACGGTATTAATGCATTAGTTGAGCACTGCATAGTTGCATTATTTGGACAATTAATGGGTGTATTATTCCCACACGGTATGGATGCATTAGTTGAGCACTGTATAGTTGCATTATTTGGACATTAAATACACTTCATAGAACACATGCCCATGACAATAAATGATGTATAGTTAATGTATGGAGGAAAAAATCCTGCCATCTAAACACATATGGGCAATATGGAAATCCATGGGAAAAATCGCCAAACAATGGAAACACTGAAGAAAAGAAAAACGATCAACAAAATCCCAAGTAGTTATATAGAAAAAAGTTTTTATTGAAATATCAAACAGGGGAGCAAGGAGGGGTGACACCCAAACCAATTAACACATGTGGGACAAAAGGACGCACATAGGAAATCAGAGTAAATGTAATTACAAGATGTAAATAAATATTAATTCCACCACTGACATGGC
Source organism: Oophaga sylvatica (assembly GCA_033576555.1). NCBI lineage: Eukaryota > Metazoa > Chordata > Amphibia > Anura > Dendrobatidae > Oophaga > Oophaga sylvatica. The sequence goes on along the minus strand of JARQOD010000006.1, from coordinate 8,235,346 downwards.
AGTGTAACGCCATAGTATATCTTAAGCAATAATGTGAAAACTGTAGGTCTAGCTGAATGTCCAGTCCTAGTGCTGTGTATCAAATAGAAATACTACAAAGCCTACACATATGCATAATAAAATATAACAGCCAGTGCCTTTACCTGCTATAAGTCAGGAGGAAAGAAATACCTAGTGCGTCCACCCCGACGCGCGTTTCGGGTATGTGCCTTTTTCAAGGGGTGATGGGAAAGAGGGAAGTGAAGGGATATAAAAAGTCTACATCCACCAATGTGCAGCAGCGAAAGAAATCACATGATCGTCCTCTATGCTGACCACTTAAGACAAACAGGTGTTAAGTCTTACTAATAATGACCAAGCTGTATAGACGTAATAATTACATCATCATAGTGCGTCTCACCGATTTCTATAATAGTGTGCTAAAAATACACCAAAAGTGCTGCAAAGTGTCAGCATCAAACACCGGCATAATGATATTCACAGTGCGATCACACATCTCTAATGACGCCATATCACCGGGCAACTAGAAACACCCCACGGCGACGGCGTCACGTGCCAGGTGAGTCACAATCATGTGATCCGTCACGATGGCAACAGAGACGCCGAGAGCCGTGAAGCGTGTCAGAAGACCCAGCGCAGGCGCGTGCCGATGGTGAGTATATGAAAGTCGCAATCCAGAGAGACAGTGTCATCAAAATACCTGTACATAAATGTTCAGAAATAATTCTAACTGAAATCGAGTGATATACACAGCAATGGACATAGAAGATACATGTTAGGTGTTATACATAACTTGAAAAACAATACATACAAAGATATATAAAAAAGATATATACATCAATGGTATAATAGTAAAAATATGTATATAGTCATATGAATAGTTATGCAATAACAATGGCACAATGCGTCATATGTCCTTCAATGTCCTTCTGGCCAAAATGATGAACAATGGTTGTGAAGGGGGATTAATGATATTCTCCATGTTGTATGACACTGGTTCCATTGGACTACGCACAAAAAGGTCAGATTGCCACATTGGATGAATGAAAACTAAGTAAAAATAAATGTAAAAAGGAGATTAAAAAACAAAGAATAAAAAACAAACAAAAAACCACATGCGTAAACATAGAAGATCAGACATTTATGATAATATTTTAGAGAAATGGAGCGAAGCTAATAGTTTAGTTTAGTCCTTTTGGATGGACAGTATCTAGAGACCAAATCCATTTCGTCTCACATTGAGATAGCCTTTGATTCAAATTACCACCACGGATGCCAGGGTCAATCATATCAATACCCTTGATCCTGAGAAGAGAACTATCGCATCCATGGTGTAACTTAAAATGGCGTGGTATGGTCCTAAGCGTGGTCACATCATCGTGGTCGGCCGCCGCCTGAATGCCCAAAACATGCTCGCGAGTGCGCACCTTCAATTGGCAAGAAGTCATGCCAATATAAATTAATGGACACGGACATGTTGCAAAATATACTACATAACGAGAAGTACATGAAATGTACTTCCTGATGTCATAAGTCCTAGAACCTGATGAATTGGAGAAGGTGGCGCTACGATCAATGTTAGGGCAGGCGACGCACCGACCACAAGGAAAACAACCACGCCTAGGACCAACATCACCAAGAAAACTAAGTTTAGTTTCACATTGGTAGTGGCTTCGTACTAGATGGTCCCTGAGATTTTTAGACCTCCTAATTGTAATGCTAGGTCTATCAGGGAGAATACGATTCAAGACTGGATCTGTCTGTAGGATGGGCCATGCCCTATGGAGACAATCCTTCATGCGTGAAAACTGAGAATGATATCTCGTGATAAATCTGATCTCCTGAGATGATTTTTTGTCAACCTTATTGTACAGCAGTGACTGTCGGCTAGAATGTTTGGCCCAATGGTAGGCTCTCTTGATAGAGCGTCTGCTGTATCCTCTCTCAAGGAATCTATTGGATAATTCGTGGGCCTCTTTTTCAAATTCACAATCGTTGGAACAGATTCTGCGAATGCGCAAAAACTGTCGACCGAATAGAATTGACCAATGGTTTAGGATGGGCAGAGGAGGCGTGCAATAGCATGTTAGTTGCAGTCTCCTTCCTGAAGACTCCAGTCTGTAATAAATTGTCAGAGTCCCTCCAAACCAAACATCAAGGAAATCAATCCTGCCAAAATCATACTTATAGGTGATGTGAATGTTCTTGGTGTTAGAATTAACTGCCACAAAAAATTCAAGCAGTGAACTTAAATCACCCTGCCAGATCAGAAAATGTCGTCAATGTACCGCACCCAAAAAGGGATGCGGTCCATTGACGAACCCCGATCCGGCAGGGAAAGGTCCCTCTCCCACAGCCCCAGGAACAGGTTGGCGTAGGCGGGAGCAAAGGATGCACCCATCGCTGTACCCTGGAGCTGCAGGTAGAAGACCCTTTAAAAATAAAAAAGTTGTGGGTTAGAGAGAACTCCAACAATTCAAGAATTAGATGGATGATGTCCTCCTGTAGATTGGACATAAGGAGAAAATATCTGACTGCGAATATTCCATCTTCATGTTTTATGCTGGTGTACAGGGATTCCACATCACCTGTCACCAGCAACATGTCAGAATCCACATGAAGACCATCAATTCTACGTAAAAATTCACTGGTGTCTGTCAGGAAGGAAGGAAAACTCTCAACAAGAGGTTGTAATTTCGATTCGATCCAACAATTTACTTTTTCCAAATAGTTGCCAGAGCCAGAAATGATTGGACGACCTGGGGGCACCTCACTATTCTTATGTATCTTAGGTAAGAGGTACATAGTGGAAATGGTAGGTTCCTGTGTTTGTAGTGCCAAAGCCAGCTCCTTAGTGATGATACCACTGTGGTAGCATCACTAAGAATTTTCTTAAGTTGTCCCATATATGCTGACAGGGGATTAAACGTAAGGCGTTTATAACATGTCTTATTGTTAAGTTGTTTGAAGGCCTCTCTTTCATAGAGAGATTTGGGCCAAACAACAATGTTACCGCCTTTATCAGCTGGCTTCAGCACCACATCAGGAAGTGCCCGCAGGTCGTCCAATCTCTTACGCTCCTGTCGGGTCAAATTATCCCATATTATATATCTGGGAATTTTCATGAATTCCCTCGTGACCACCTGTACAAACAGATCAACTGATGCACACGTGGCCAGATACAGCAGACGCTCTATCAAGAGAGCCTACCATCGGGCCAAACATTCTAGCCGACAGTCACTGCTGTACAATAAGGTTGACAAAAAATCATCTCAGGAGATCAGATTTATCACGAGATATCATTCTCAGTTTTCACGCATGAAGGATTGTCTCCATAGGGCATGGCCCATCCTACAGACAGATCCAGTCTTGAATCGTATTCTCCCTGATAGACCTAGCATTACAATTAGGAGGTCTAAAAATCTCAGGGACCATCTAGTACGAAGCCACTACCAATGTGAAACTAAACTTAGTTTTCTTGGTGATGTTGGTCCTAGGCGTGGTTGTTTTCCTTGTGGTCGGTGCGTCGCCTGCCCTAACATTGATCGTAGCGCCACCTTCTCCAATTCATCAGGTTCTAGGACTTATGACATCAGGAAGTACATTTCATGTACTTCTCGTTATGTAGTATATTTTGCAACATGTCCGTGTCCATTAATTTATATTGGCATGACTTCTTGCCAATTGAAGGTGCGCACTCGCGAGCATGTTTTGGGCATTCAGGCGGCGGCCGACCACGATGATGTGACCACGCTTAGGACCATACCACACCATTTTAAGTTACACCATGGATGCGATAGTTCTCTTCTCAGGATCAAGGGTATTGATATGATTGACCCTGGCATCCGTGGTGGTAATTTGAATCAAAGGCTATCTCAATGTGAGACAAAATGGATTTGGTCTCTAGATACTGTCCATCCGAAAGGACTAAACTAAACTATTAGTTTCGCTCCATTTCTCTAAAATATTATCATAAATGTCTGATCTTCTATGTTTATGCATGTGGTTTTTTGTTTGTTTTTTATTCTTTGTTTTTTAATCTCCTTTTTACATTTATTTTTACTTAGTTTTCATTCATCCAATGTGGCAATCTGACCTTTTTGTGCGTAGTCCAATGGAACCAGTGTCATACAACATGGAGAATATCATTAATCCCCCTTCACAACCATTGTTCATCATTTTGGCCAGAAGGACATTGAAGGACATATGACGCATTGTGCCATTGTTATTGCATAACTATTCATATGACTATATACATATTTTTACTATTATACCATTGATGTATATATCTTTTTTATATATCTTTGTATGTATTGTTTTTCAAGTTATGTATAACACCTAACATGTATCTTCTATGTCCATTGCTGTGTATATCACTCGATTTCAGTTAGAATTATTTCTGAACATTTATGTACAGGTATTTTGATGACACTGTCTCTCTGGATTGCGACTTTCATATACTCACCATCGGCACGCGCCTGCGCTGCGTCTTCTGACACGCTTCACGGCTCTCGGCGTCTCTGTTGCCATCGTGACGGATCACATGATTGTGACGTCACCTGGCACGTGACGCCGTCGCCGTGGGGTGTTTCTAGTTGCCCCGGTGATATGTGCGTCATTAGAGATGTGTGATCGCACTGTGAATATCATTATGCCGGTGTTTGATGCTGACACTTTGCAGCACTTTTGGTGTATTTTTAGCACACTATTATAGAAATCGGTGAGACGCACTATGATGACGTAATTATTACATCTATACAGCTTGGTCATTATTAGTAAGACTTAACACCTGTTTGTCTTAAGTGGTCAGCATAGAGGACGATCATGTGATTTCTTTCGCTGCTACACATTGGTGGATGTAGACTTTTTATATCCCTTCACTTCCCTCTTTCCCATCACCCCTTGAAAAAGGCACATACACCGAAACGCGCGTCGGGGTGGACGCACTAGGTATTTCTTTCCTCCTGACTTATAGCAGGTAAAGGCACTGGCTGTTATATTTTTTATGCATATGTGTAGGCTTTGTAGTATTTCTAATTGATACACAGCACCAGGCTGGACATTCAGCTAGACCTACAGTTTTCACATTATTGCTTAAGATATACTATGGCGTTACACTGCCATGTCAGTGGTGGAATTAATATTTATTTACATCTTGTAATTACATTTACCTTCTGATTTCCTATGTGCGTCCTTTTGTCCCACATGTGTTAATTGGTTTGGGTGTCACCCCTCCTTGCTCCCCTGTTTGATATTTCAATAAAAACTTTTTTCTATATAACTACTTGGGATTATTTGGACATTGTAGGGGTGTATTATTCCCACACGGTATGGATGCATTAGTTGGGCACTGTATAGTTGCATTATTTGGACATTGTATGGGTGTATTATTCCCACATGGTATTGATGCATTAGTTGAGCACTGTATAGTTGCATTATTTGGACATTGTATGGGTGTATTATTCCCACAGGTATTGATGCATTAGTTGGGCACTGTAATAGTTGCATTATTTTGGCATTATACGGTACTCCCACCATTGAGGGGTCGGGTGGGGTTGCATCATTAAAGGGCACTGCACATGGCTCCATGGAGCCTTTTGTCCCGTATCTCCAGCACTAGGATCCTCTAGAGCATTTACATATGTATGGCTGATATCCGCCGCTCCTCCTGTAAAGCCGCGATGACTTTAGGTTATGGGCTCCTCTAATGCAGCTGTAAGACATGATGCGATTTTTCTAAGTCTCAGTGCTGAAGAAATAGACTGGAGATCAGCGGCAAAGATAAAAGATCTTCTTTAAATCCTGGTGTGAAGCAGCGGGGGCTGCAGGGCCTCAGCACAGATCTGTCTGTAGTCCCCTGTGTAATATTTTCTTCTCAGTTCTCTTTATTCCTTGTATCCAGGATTGATAGGAACAGAAAGGGACTGAAAGACATAAAGCAAAGAATGGACACGGATGCAGCAGAGCTGAAGCAGCACTTGGCATTCACCCATGTTCTCACGCCTGAAATGTCCTGCAAACCAATGGGAATAGAGATTTTTGAGATTCAGCAGAGCTGAGTTTGTGATTTGGCACAATGCACTGAACAGTATATATAAAGGGAACATAATATACGATTCTCAATGCCCCACAGCAAAGATTAGCGCTCTAACTACAACGGTTATTACTACCCATCATTCATATATAGCGGCACCATATTTCCATCAGTCCCTGCTCCCATAAGGGTTTTTTCCTCTTGTCAATCACTCAACTTCATAGTAATCACATCTTCTATGCAGATCACGTAGTAAACCAGGACTTGAAACGAAAATGTATAGGAAGACGTAAATTTCTGTGCATATGTAGCAGAGCTGAATATATCGTCTGATGTTTCTGAGCCTTCGGATCATTTTTTTTATTTAAAGGGGTATTTCCAACTCCAAGATCCTATCATAATATGTAATAGGCGTAGTAATAATAAAATTAGAAATGCCTACAATTAAATGTAGTATAGTTCTTCTGATTCGCTTGTCTCTTTCCTCATGTGCAGGCATTACAGGATCTTAGGTATCCATAGTTACGACTATTAGCAACTAGCTGTCACTATATCAATGGTCGTAACCATGGATACCTAAGGTCCCACAATGCCTGTCCATGAGAAAAAAGACATAGTGAATCAGGAAAACTATACTATATTTCTAATTGGAGGTATTTGCAAATATTACACCTACTCCATAGAGGGATAGGATTTGGAGATGGGAATACCCCTTTTATGCAGTTGCTTTCACTGCAGTCTTATGGAAAATTAAAGACAAAACACAGATATTTCTACTGGCTGTGCCAAATGGCAAACTCAGCTCTGCTGCATCTCCAATACTAATGTATTATTAAAAGAGCTCAGGATAGGTGGGGGTGCCCCAAAACATTCAACAGGTTATCATCAATTCTGTTGGTTGCTCATTACTTGCTAAATCAATTCTTTAAGAGTGGATTCAGAAGGGAGGTGTCATGGAGTGCCAAGATTTTGCTAAATTCAAAAGAACACGAAAGGGGTTAAAAAATAAAAAAATTATATTTACCTGACCTCACTTGTCCCACCACTTAGCCTTGCTTTAGCCTGGTCATCTTCTTCAATCCGGTCATCAGCGCAGTCATTGGGCCATCTTTGTCATCTTCTTACACCCCCATCTTTGTTGTCATAAGTTCACTTGTTGCATTCCATGTGCATCATGACACATGTGGAGTGATGCTGTGACATCAAGGCGCCATGGCCTAATCAGTGCAGGAAACACCAAAGATGCTGATCAGTGAAGACGGCCCAGTGCCGACCACCAGTGAAGGCAGTACAGGCAGATGATCAACATTGTAAGTTTATTTTCCTCTGGAACCTTCAGAGATCATAGAACATATTAATATACTTACGAGTTTCATTGATTTCATGCAAATCTAATTTCCTGGGAAAACTTGAGCGGACTGTCGTATTGGAATTTTGGAACATTTGTCCATCACTGGCCAACAGGTGACTCGCTCTTGGCTTATTTACATAAAGGACAAGTACATAAAGCTATATTTTTGCCCTGGACAAGAGACTCGTCCACTTCACGGGAACCCCTAGAAGTCAAACTGTACATGCATTATGGACGCCAAAATGTAAAACTGGTCTGACACCCCGACACTATTCCACTGATTGATATATTGCACAGTACTTTGTTATAATTGCATCCCCCCAGATAACTGGAACTATTTCATTATGTTTCCTATCATTTCCATCCTCATCAGTCAGAGACGCGACATGGAAAGTGATAGGAGACGGATCTGCTCCTCGTCTCCCGGCTGCACGATGTGTCACTCTATTCTTACTCTTATTCTGTCATCTGATTCTGCTGAAACAAAGTTTCTCTGATGCATCTGTGTACAGGATCTCACCTGCCTGGGGATGTTTGCCTCGTGCGCGGTGTCGTGCTGGAATGGATAGCGCTGAAATTAATAACTGGAAATTTGTAAGCGTCTTCCTGAAAAGCAAAAACTTTACAAACAGCCTCAAATACACATATGAGTCTCCACAGCTGTAGTATCACAGAGGGTAGTAAGTATTTGGGGTGCAGAGTTTATGGGATCTGAAGTCTATGGGGGCCCTAAAGTTTCCGTTGCTATATCAGAAGACCCCAGACATATGAAACTTGGGGGCCCGGTAACAGGTTTTGCATTGGGTCCCATGAGTAGAGTTGAGCGAGTATGCTCGGATTCGCTCGCCGAATCTGAATTTGCCATATTCGTACCGTATTTCTACCCTATTCATGCCGAATTTATGTTTTATGATCAGTTCTGAACATATTCAGTAATTTCTACTCCCGTTGACTCCAATGACGTTCGGCTATGCTCAGCAAATATTGCAAAAACAATATTCACCACCGATTGAAATCGGAACCGAATTTTGAAAAATTTGCTCAACTCTACCCATCATCTTCACGCTCTGTATCACACATTGAGTGGACTGTAATCGATATGTAGGGGATGTCTCTATCCATGTATTCACATTGGTCTGCATCAGAGCTGTAGACTGTTGATGAGCGAATCGGACGAATTCGATTAACCAGATTTTCTTAATTTGTCAAGGAAATTCAATTTGTGTCAAATTTATTTGATGCAAACAGAATTGATGGTAAAAGTCATTTATTATGTACTGAGGTCCCTCTAGAGCCTAGAACAATAATAAGCAGAGGGGATAAAAAATATTATGCTCGTCTCAACCTTCATGTGCTGGTGCTGCAGTTCACTGCCCGGTCCTTTACTAGCTTGTCTACTCCCTCCGACTCCGGTCTTCTCCTCCACCTTCAGTTTTCAGTTCATTTTTTGTCATTTGCTTCAGCATGGATTCAGCAAAATGGGCATTAGCCACCATTTTAAAAAACTATTAAGGGCCATCAAAAGGTTCAAAATTTTTTTAAAAGATCCTTATACTCACCTTATTAGTCACCTCTCCGGTCCCTCTGCTCCTCACCATCACCCGTCCGGTCCTCGTCATATCCGCTGATACATGCCGCTTGGGCTGAAATCCCTGGGATCACACTAAGCTGGGACTTGCGGCTCTGATGAAGGTTGGGAGGGTTGGTATATGAGTGCACAGGGTCATTGCGCACGGCGTGATGTCGTAATCTATCGCACTTGTGCTGAACCCTACAGGACCTCATCAGAGCTTGGAGTCCAGGCTCAATGTGAGAAGCCCGTGGACTGCAGGGTGAAAGGTGAGGAACTGAGGATCAGAAGACGCGACGAGGACCAGACAAGTGATGGTGAGGAGTGGAGGAACTGGAGAGGTGAACGGTGAGGTGAGTATAAGGACTTTTTTATTCTTTACATATTACATTTATTATGCTCTAGCGACTGGAGAGAACCCAAGAGAATAATAAGGGACATTAAATTCATGGAGAATAACTTTTCTGCATAATTGAATTTCTGGAGAAAATTGCTGCAAAAAGGTATACTTGAATTTTGACTGATCTGCTCATCTCTAGTCTTCATGCTTCAGCACCTTTGACTTTCTCTATGTCCCAAGTGATATCATGATGTCCTGCACCTTCATGATGTCTCCCCATGATGTCACTTGAGGGCTAGTCAGCAGCAAAGGTGCCAAAGAGTGAAGCCAGAAAACAAGACCAGAGTCGGAGGGAAGAAGTGAACCAGTGGAGGACGGGGTGGAGAGCATGCAGCACCAGGGCAGGTGACGGGCGAGTTGAGGATAATGTTTTTATAAAACTCCTTATTGGCCTTAGAAAGAATTAACTAAAGCTGTGTCCAGCTAACATTTTGCTTGAATCAAATCACATAAAATTTGAAATCTGGTAAATCTGAATATTTTGTGGAACATGAAGCACATTACACTCGCCTCATCTCTACTGTAGGCACAAAAAGGTCAAATATTTTCTATCAAGACTGTAAAGACAGTTTCTTCATTATATAGTGTCAATATGATGGAGGAAGAAAGACTCAGTTGCACACAAGTATACACACCCTGTCAATTAAAGGGGCTAATTTTTACTTTTTTACAAAACACAAATTGTAAACTAATCTATGTTCTATACATTGATATCTTCATATCTTCAGCATTGAACCTTACAGAGAAAGAGAGCGCACTGCTGCCATGTATCACCCTGCATAAGATGAGAATAGTATAGCATACATATATATTTATATATCTGCCATGCTCTGTGGACCTCTTATGATTTATAATGAGGGGTGCATTGAACTCAGCCCCTGGTCTCCTCGACCTCCTTACAAAGCGCGGCAATTCTTTAGTCCCATTAAAGTCTGGAATGTCGACGCTCTGTTCCATATTGAGAGCTGCTTTCACACTTCCTCTGATTTCCAGGTAAAGGACTCTTGCCGTGAACTATCCTACTTTCTGAGTGTATTAGACAAGGCTATTGTTCGTTAGCTCTCATGGGAATAAAAAAAAAGATATGTGCGTCTTATTTTGCAAATGGTTATAGAACAGAATACGTAAGCGGAATAATTATAATTTGCAAATGTCGGACTCTCTACAGGATGTTACAATTGTGGCATTCGGACAAATTTCAACTTTTTTTTTTGGTAAAAATTGGTGCATATCTATAACACATTTGACGCCACCTTGTCACTCTTTATGTGCCCCAAATATAATTTGTAACACCTTGTAAAATTCTTTTGAAATAATAGTTTCATTTTAATTTTTAGAGCTAGGGAGAATTGCGGTAAAATTACAATTGACAAAGATCACAAAGTATTGGTTGAATAATGCCGACTAGTCAGTCATAGTTTGGCTGCTGATTGATCTTTTACGTTATGCTGGGATTTGCTGCTGGAGTAGGGGAGCGAGCGCTGCCTCACAGTCATTTGTTACATTCAATGAAGCAATGAGGGCCCTCAGAAGTCTCCATGCGGAATCAGATGCGTACTGCAGATAGAGTTCGGAAGATATTCGATATATGGATTGGGGTCAGGAGCTAAAACAGCGCCAACAGCTCCGATCGCTACTGTTTAACCCCTTAAATGCCACTGTCAATCACTGAGTGGAAGAAGGAAAGAAAACAATGAAATTACACAAATTAAAATCAGTTGTGTTTTTAAGGGGATAATTTATACAATTACATTTTCAAGTCACATCCATTATCTCTTCTTCTTCGGAAGAAGCATGGGACTCTCAATCTCTAGAAGTAGTTTTCCCACAGCTATAAATGTTTTTGTTGAGTCCTAGTTCTAACAAAACTTATATTAAACACTGAGGGATGCCCAGACAATAAAAAACCTACCCAACAAGAAGGAGGTGCTACAAAAGCCAATCAGGAAGCTTCAAGAACTGATAGTTCTATGACCACGCCCCTGCGGAACTATGATGTGGCCATTAATCAACAGCTGTGTTATTTGATAAAAGCTTTTTTAAGGTGTACCATTACTTTTTCAAGGCTCTGTTATTTTTACAATTCTTTTTGCACTTTCGTGCTTTTCTTTATGGATACATCAGCCGCAGATCCTGCTATCAAAATATTGTGTTTCGTAGAATGGAGATATCAGGATTTGGTGTAATAAGATGACAACATTTCAAATATCTGATGGTGATAAAAGCCTGTTTTTTTCCTTCAATTGTATAATGGATTTTCTGACAGTGATCAAGTCATGTATTTCAGACTAGGAGGCCCCGGGCACTGGGAAATATGTCAGAGACTTCGCGGGTTTAACTAGAAATCTAAAAAAATAAAATAATGAAACATTCTACAAAAATTCTATTCTATCTAGATTTAAATGTACACAGATCTTCCATTTCATGTCTCGGCCACGGTTATGAGAAGCCATCCATTACTGAAACAGAAGACAGATTTCATTTTTCTCTCTTTTAATTTCTTTTGACACACCTAATTAACCGGACTGGATTTACGGTCTTGTCTTGGCATACATCAGTTTGTATTAACAGGATACTAAATTACAATGAATTAATGCCACTATCATCATCAGGACAGAAGAGACTGAGTTTCCTTGTGGATAGGAAATCTTTGCTAAAACAATATTGTAGAGAGTAATATAAGAGACTGAGGAGATTAAAAGATGTTGACAAACTGAAATGCTTTGTTCTTCATTGATCACCACTTTAAATTTCACCTATAGTTTTACTGTAATCTGCATCAATTGTTTGATTTGACTTTGCAAATGCATTATATTTCGGATCTTGTAATGACCATGAATTACAGTCTCTATTATACTCCAGAGCTGCACTCACTATTCTGCTGGTGCAGTCACTGTGTACATACATTACATTACTGATCCTGAGTTACATCCTGTATTATACCCCAGAGCTGCACTCACTATTCTGCTGGTGCAGTCACTGTGTACATACATTACTGATCCTGAGTTACATCCTGTATTATACTCCAGAGCTGCACTCACTATTCTGCTGGTGCAGTCACTGTGTACATACATTACATTACTGATCCTGAGTTACATCCTGTATTATACCCAGAGCTGCACTCACTATTCTGCTGGTGCAGTCACTGTGTACATACATTACATTACTGACCTGAGTTACCTCCTGTATTATACCCCAGAGCTGCACTCACTATTCTGCTGGTGCAGTCACTGTGTACATACATTACATTACTGATCCTGAGTTACATCCTGTATTATACCCCAGAGCTGCACTCACTATTCTGCTGGTGCAGTCACTGTGTACATACATTACATTACTGACCCTGAGTTACCTCCTGTATTATACCCCAGAGCTGCACTCACTATTCTGCTGGTGCAGTCACTGTGTACATACATTACATTACTGATCCTGAGTTACATCCTGTATTATACCCCAGAGCTGCACTCACTATTCTGCTGGTGCAGTCACTGTGTACATACATTACATTACTGACCCTGAGTTACCTCCTGTATTATACCCCAGAGCTGCACTCACTATTCTGATGGTGCAGTCACTGTGTACATACATTACATTACTGATCCTGAGTTACCTCATGTATTATACTCCAGAGCTGCACTCACTATCCTGCTGGTGCAGTCACTGTGTACATACATTACATTACTGATCCTGAGTTACATCCTGTATTATACTCCAGAGCTGCACTCACTATTCTGCTGGTGCAGTCACTGTGTACATACATTATATTACTGATCCTGAGTTACATCCTGTATTATACTCCAGAGCTGCACTCACTATTCTGCTGGTGCAGTCACTGTGTACATACATTACATTACTGATCCTGAGTTACATCCTGTATTATACTCCAGAGCTGCACTCACTATTCTGCTGGTGCAGTCACTGTGTACATACATTAATTACTGATCCTGAGTTACATCCTGTATTATACTCCAGAGCTACACTCACTATTCTGCTGGTGCAGTCACTGTGTACATACATTATATTACTGATCCTGAGTTACATCCTGTATTATACTCCAGAGCTGCACTCACTATTCTGCTGGTGCAGTCACTGTGTACATACATTACTGATCCTGAGTTACATCCTGTATTATACTCCAGAGCTACACTCACTATTTTGCTGGTGCAGTCACTGTGTACATACATTACCTTACTGATCCTGAGTTACATCCTGTATTATACTCCAGAGCTGCACTCACTATTCTGCTGGTGCAGTCACTGTGTACATACATTACTGATCCTGAGTTACATCCTGTATTATACCCGACTGCACTCACTATTCTGCTGGTGCAGTCACTGTGTACATACATTACATTACTGATCCTGAGTTACATCCTGTATTATACTCCAGAGCTGCACTCACTATTCTGCTGGTGCAGTCACTGTGCACATACATTACATTACTGATCCTGAGTTACATCCTGTATTATACTCCAGAGCTGCACTCACTATTCTGCTGGTGCAGTCACTGTGCACATACATTACATTACTGATCCTGAGTTACATCCTGTATTATACTCCAGAGCTGCACTCACTATTCTGCTGGTGCAGTCACTGTGTACATACATTACTGATCCTGAGTTACATCCTGTATTATACTCCAGAGCTGCACTCACTATTCTGCTGGTGGAGTCACTGTGTACATTACATTACTGATCCTGAGTTACATCCTGTATTATACTCCAGATCTGCACTCACTATTCTGCTGGTGCAGGCACTGTGTACATACATTACATTACTGATCCTGAGTTACCTCCTGTATTATACTCCAGAGCTGCACTCACTATTCTGCTGGTGCAGTCACTGTGTACATACATTACTAATCCTGAGTTACATCCTGTATTATACCCCAGAGCTGCACTCACTATTCTGCTGGTGCAGTCACTGTGTACATACATTACATTACTGATCCTGAGTTACATCCTGTATTATACTCCAGAGCTGCACTCACTATTCTGCTGGTGCAGTCACTGTGTACATACATTACATTACTGATCCTGAGTTACATCCTGTATTATACTTCAGAGCTGCACTCACTATTTGCTGGTGCAGTCACTGTGCACATATATTACATTACTGATCCTGAGTTACATCCTGTATTATACCCAGAGCTGCACTCACTATTCTGCTGGTGCAGTCACTGTGTACATACATTACATAACTGATCCTGAGTTACATCCTGTATTATACCCCAGAGCTGCACTCACTATTTGCTGGTGCAGTCACTGTGTACATACATTACATTACTGATCCTGAGTTACATCCTGTATTATACTCCAGAGCTGCACTCACTATTCTGCTGGTGCAGTCACTGTGTACATACATTACATTACTGATCCTGAGTTACATCCTGTATTATACTCCAGAGCTGCACTCACTATTCTGCTGGTGGAGTCAATGTGCACATATGTTTCTTTTTATTCTTATTTTAATCCTGATTTACACATGGTTGGTATTTGAGACAGTCAGTAATCTAATGACAGACAAACCTCTAACTGATATAATATTGTGTTATATTATAAGTTTTACTATGTATTAGTATTTTATTATTTGTTTTTTGTATATTGTGTTGTTATAAATGTTACATGTTACCAGTGCTACTCATCGTCAGCAGTCATATAAAATAACTGGCAATAGGGAAAAATGGGGGAAACCTGCTGCTTTCAGGAAATGGAGAAGTGGACCTGGACCCAGATACTCAGTGGATGTTAGTGGACAGGGAAGGGCAAGAGGTCAGGTGGGACGTAAAGATTGTATAGACTTAGTGTGAGGGCTGGATGTCGGTGTTCTGTATCCGAGCAGTGGTTAGATGGGGCAATCTTACTTTGAGGACTTAGCTTGTCCCTCTGAGGTCAAGTGGACATTAAAGGATGTGACCGTGGAGTTATTGGACTGGGGTTTGGGAAGAAGAAAAAGAAAGCTAAAAAATGACCAGAGGTGGTCTGCAGCTGGTACGTAGGAGGTGGACCAGCAAGTGTCTCTTATGGGGTCACGACAGTAAATTTGGAAAAACCTTAGCCCATTGATAAGCCGGTGGTGGTTATGGGTTTTGGGCGTAAACCTGGTGGAGGAGGATCCCTGCGTTCCAGTAGAAACAATAGTAAGGTCCAGTCGTCTTGTAGGCTGGCCAAAAGCTGAGGTTTTGGGAGGAATTGGCCGAACCCTGGAAACTTCCCGACTCCTATGGAAGTCTGGTAGACATCCCCTTTTTTCTTGAAGCCTCATAGACAATCAGAGAAAGTACCGTATGAGTTCCCTGACTACATAGCCAGAACCTTATATGTTAGAAACCCACAAAAAGAGTAAATTCTGGCTTTTCGTCTTTATGGGGTTTCCCTTTAAGAGACCGCGTTGATTCATTGAGCACATTAAGACAGATAAATATTACAGTATAATCACAGTTTCTCCATGTAAGATCTGAGGGTATTTGCCAGATTTGAAATCTTAATTTCAATGATTTTCTGTACTGCGCTCCGAGGCTCCGAGTTTACCGCTAGCAGACAAACCCCAAGACACTTTTTGCAGAAGTAGCACATCAATCAAGGCATCAATTATCCCCCTGATTCCTCATAAATCTTTTTCCATAAGTTCAAACAGATAGCAATGAATATCATCTGCTCTTGAAATTAAATTGAGTTCTATTGCTGAGGGACGGTGCGGTGTAAGTGATTACATTTTTCTTTTACAATCATTGAGCTCCCATCCTCGGCTTTCTCAGTGTAGTGACAGCGACTCAGCGCCAGAAAGTGACAAATACGTCAAAGTCACATAACATCAGCAAAGGTTAATGAGCATATTAGGAGCCTGAGAAATGACTCCCGTGATTGGCGCTGGGGATAACGCACCAGGCTACGAATCTCCTCATCTTTCTCACATACTATTCAGTTACCACTATCTACACAGCAAGTGGAATTCACGTCACATTGGAAATCAGTGTCTACGGTGATTAGAATATTCCTGACACCTCTGTATATAGATAGTAATAAAATGTATATGTATGCCGTCTATGTAAAAAAAATTTAACTACTATAATACTGTCCCCTATCTACAAGAATATAACTACTATAATACTGCCCCTATGCACAAGAATATAACTACTATAATACTGCCCCTATGTACAAGAATATAATTACTATAATACTGCCCCTATGTACAAGAATATAACTACTATAATACTGCCTCCTATGTACAAGAATATAACTACTATAATACTGCTCCTATGTACAAGAATATAACTACTATAATACTGCTCTCTATGTACAAGAATATAACTACTATAATACTGCCCCTATGTACAAGAATATAACTACTATAATACTGCTCCTATCTACAAGAATATAACTACTATAATACAGCTCCCTATGTACAAGAATATAACTACTATAATACTGCCCCTATGTACAAGAATATAACTACTATAATACTGCTCCTATGTACAAGAATATAACTACTATAATACAGCTCCCTATGTACAAGAATATAACTACTATAATACTGCTCCTATGTACAAGAATATAACTACTATAATACTGCCCCTATAACCAGAATATAACTACTATAATACAGCTCCCTATGTACAAGAATATAACTAATATAATACTGCCTCCTATGTACAAGAATATAACTACTATAATACTGCCCCCTATATACCAGAATATAACTACTATAATACTGCCCCTATGTACAAGTATATAACTACTATAATACTGCTCCTATGTACAAGAATATAACTACTATAATACAGCTCCCTATGTACAAGAATATAACTAATACTGCTCCTATGTACAAGAATATAACTACTATAATACTGCCCCTATGTACAAGAATATAACTACTATAATACTGCTCCTATGTACAAGAATATAACTACTATAATACAGCTCCCTATGTACAAGAATATAACTACTATAATACTGCTCCTATGTACAAGAATATAACTACTATAATGCTGCCTCTATGTACAAGAATATAACTACTATAATACTGCTCCTATGTACAAGAATATAACTACTATAATACTGCCCTATATACAAGAATATAACTACTATAATACTGCTCCTATGTACAGACTATAACTACTATAATACTGCTCCTATGTACAAGAATATAACTACTATAATGCTGCCTCTATGTACAAGAATATAACTACTATAATACTGTCCCTATATACAAGAATATAACTACTATAATACTGCACCTATGTACATGACTATAACTACTATAATACTGCTCCTATGTACAAGAATATAACTAATAAATGCTCCTATGTACAAGAATATAACTACTATAATACTGCCCCTATGTACAGGAATATAACTACTATAATACTACCCCTATGTACAAGAATATAACTACTATAATACTGCTCCTATGTACAAGAATATAACTACTATAATACTGCCCCTATGTACAAGAATATAACTACTATAATACTGCCCCTATGTACAAGAATATAACTACTATAATACTGCCCCCTATGTACAAGAATATAACTACTGTAATACTGCTCCTATGTACAAGAATATAACTACTATAATACTGCTGCTATGTACAAGAATATAACTACTATAATACTGTCCTATGTACAAGAATATAACTACTATAATACTGCTTCTATGTACAAGAATAAAACTACTTAATACTGCTCCTATGTACAAGAATATAACTACTATAATACTGCTTCTATGTACAAGAATATAACTACTGTAATACTGCTCCTATGTACAAGAATATAACTACTATAATACTGCTTCTATGTACAAGAATATAACTACTATAATATTGCCCTTACAGTTAGGTCCATAAATATTTGGACAGAGACATTTATCTAATTTTGGTTCTAGACATTACCACAATGAATTTGAAACAAAACAAATCAGATGCAGTTGAAGTTCAGACTTTCAGCTTTCATTTGAGGGTCTCCACATTAAAATTGGATGAAGGGTTTAGGAGTTTCAGCTCCTTAACATGTGCCACCCTGTTTTTAAAGGGACCAAAAGTAATTGGACAGATTAAATAATTGTAAATAAAATGTTCATTTCTAGTACTTGGTTGAAAACCCTTTGTTGGCAATGACTGCCTGAAGTCTTGAACTCATGGACATCACCAGACACTGTGTTTCCTTCTTTTTGATGCTCTCCAGGCCTTCACCGCGGTGGTTTTCAGTTGTTGTTTGTTTGTGGCCTTTCTGTCTGAAGTTTAGTCTTTAACAAGTGAAATGCATGTTCAATTGGGTTGAGATCAGGTGACTGACTTGGCCATTCAAGAATATTCCACTTCTTTGCTTTAATAAACTCCTGGGTTGCTTTGGTTTATGTTTTGGGTCATTGTCCATCTGTAGTATGAAACGACGACCAATCAGTTTGGCTGCATTTGGCTGGATCTGAGCACACAGTATGGCTCTGAATACCTCAGAATTCATTCGGCTGTTTCTGTCCTGTGTCACATCATCAATAAACACTAGTGACCCAGTGCCACTGGCAGCCATGCATGCCCAAGCCATCACACTGCCTCCGCCATGTTTTACAGATGATGTGGTATGCTTTGGATCATGAGCTGTACCACGCCTTCGCCATACTTTTCTCTTTCCATCATTCTGGTAGAGGTTGATCTTGGTTTCATCTGTCCAAAGAATGTTCTTCCAGAACTGTGCTGGCTTTTTTAGATGTTTTTTAGCAAAGTCCAGCCTAGCCTTTTTATTCTTGATGCTTATGAGAGGCTTGCACCGTGCAGTGAACCCTCTGTATTTAATTTCAAGCAGTCTTCTCTTTATGGTAGATTTGGATATTGATATGCCTACCTCCTGGAGAGTGTTGTTCACTTGGTTGGCTGTTGTGAAGGGGTTTCTCTTCACCATGGAGAGTATTCTGCGATCATCCACCACTGTTGTCTTCCGTGGGCGCCCAGGTCTTTTTGGATTGATGAGTTCACCAGTGCTTTCTTTCTTTCTCAGAATGTACCAAACTGTAGATTTTGCCACTCCTAATGTTGTAGCAATTTCTCGGATGGGTTTTTTTCTGTTTTTTGCAGCTTAAGGATAGCTTGTTTCACCTGCATGGAGAGCTCCTTTGACCGCATGTTTCCTTCACAGCTAAACCTTCCAAATGCAAACACCACACCTCAAATCAACACCAGCCCTTTTATCTGCTTAATTGAGAATGATATAATGAAGGGATTGCCCACACCTGTCCATGAAATAGCCTTGGAGTCAATTGTCCAATTACTTTTGGTCCCTTTAAAAACAGGGTGGCACATGTTAAGGAGCTGAAACTCCTAAACCCTTCATCCAATTTTAATGTGGACACCCTCAAATGAAAGCTGAAAGTCTGAACTTCAACTGCATCTGATTTGTTTTGTTTCAAATTCATTGTGGTAATGTCTAGAACCAAAATTAGATAAATGTTGTCTCTGTCCAAATATTTATGGACCTAACTGTAACTACTATAATACTGCTCCTATGTACAAGAATATAATACTATAATACTGCTCCTATGTACAGGAATATAACTACTATAATACTGCCCCTATATACAAGAATATAACTACTATAATACTGCTCCTATATACAAGAATATAACTACTATAATACTGCCCCTATGTACAAGAATATAACTACTATAATACTGTCCCTATATACAAGAATATAACTACTATAATACTGCCCCTATGTACAAAAATATAATACTATAATACTGAACATACAGTCATGGCCAAAAGTTTTGAGAATGACACAAATATTAATTTTTACAAAGTCTACTGCTTCACTTTTTCTAATGGCAATTTGCATATACTCCAGAATGTTATAAAGAGTGATCAGCTTAACAGCAATTACTTGCAAAGTCAATATTTAGCTAGAAAATAACTTTATCCCCCAAAACACATTTCAACATCATTGCAGCCCTGCCTTAAAAGGACCAGCTAACCTCTTTTCAGTGATTGCTCCATTAACACAGGTGTGGGTGTTGATGAGGACATGACTGGAGATCAATCTGTCATGATTAAGTAAGAATGACACCACTGGACACTTTAAAAGGAGGCTGGTGCTTGGCATCATTGTTTCTCTTCTGTTAACCATGGTTATCTCTAAAGAAACACGTGCAGTCATCATTGCAATGCACAAAAATGGCCTAACAGGGAAGAGTATCGCAGCTAGAAAGATTTCACCTCAGTCAACAATCTATCGCATCATCAAGAACTTCAAGGAGAGAGGTTCCATTGTTGCCAAAAAAGGCTCCAGGGCGCCCAAGAAAGACCAGCAAGCGCCAGGACCGTCTCTTAAAAGTGTTTCAGCTGCGGGATCGGGCTACCAGCAGTGCAGAGCTTGCTCAGGAATGGCAGCAGGCAGGTGTGAGTGCATCTGCACGCACTGTGAGGTGGAGACTCTTGGAGCAAGGACTGGTCTCAAGGAGGGCAGCAAAGAAGCCACTTCTCTCCAGAAAAAACATCATGGACAGACTGATATTCTGCAAAAGGTACAGGCAGTGGACTGCTGAGGACTGGGGTAAAGTTATTTTCTCTGATGAATCCCCTTTTCGATTGTTTGGGACATCAGGAAAACGCCTCATTCGGAGAAGACAAGGTGAGCGCTACCACCAGTTGTAATGTATGTAGTACAGTTCATATAGCGTCTTGTGCTTGGGTGCGATGAAAATACATGAGACACAGGTTTGATATAGAAAGTCTTGTATTACTTCATACAAGTTGGCAAAAATAGTCACACAGTTTGCAGACACAGAAGCAGGAGACACAGCAGGCCAGAGTAATCTAAGCTCAGCAATCACTCTCCACAACAGGTTCAGATCTTCTTCTCTGTTACCGTAAGTCCATGCAAACGTGGGTCTTTCAAAGAGCAGGGTTCAGAGTCCACAAGTGCTTCAGAGTTCCTCAGTAGGAATAGCTGGAGTACAAGGTCCAAGGCTTTAGGAGTCAGGTCACAGGTTCACTGCAGGCTAGATTCTGAAGCACTGATTGCTCAGCTGTGGCTGCTTAAGAAGCAAAAGGAGAGAATCAGGGCGGGAACATGCAAGCTGGAAACTCCATTTTGACTGAGGGCAAGATAGCTGCAGCAAGACAGAAGGTAAAATGGCTGACGAACAAACTGAGTTTCAGGAACATGTACACAGAACCTTACATTACTCCCCCCTTAGGGACAACCTCCGGATGACCTCAGGCCAGGCTTGTGTGGGTACCTCTGATGAAACTGACGGAGCAAGCGAGGAGCATTAACGTTATTGACTGGTTCCCATGAGTTGTCCTCCACTGGGTAGCCCTGCCATTTAATCAGATATTGTAACTGATTTCTATACAACCTGGAATCTAAAATCCTTTCCACCACAAATTCTTCCTGACCATCGACTAGCACTGGGTCAGGGCAAGGAGAAGAACGTCCAGGAAACGTATTGGGTGTCGCAGCCTTTAGTAGGGATACATGAAAGACAGGGTGAATTCTCATAGTTCTGGGCAGTTGAAGACGACAAGCAACGGCACTTATAATTTTACTGATTTTATAGGGTCCAATGTACTTATGTCCCAACTTAGACGATGGAATCCTTAACTTAAGATTTCTGGTTGACAGCCAGACCAAGTCTCCTACCTTGAAAGCTGGTGCAGGTTTACGAAATTTATCTGCTGCTTTCTTGTACCTTTCCTGAGCCGATTCCAGATTCTCCTTTAGAAGATCCATATTCTTCTGTAAAGACGTGATTCTTTCAGCCACTGCTGGTAAAGGCGTTTCTATGGGAAATCGTGGTAGAATGTTAGGATGATAACCTAGATTAGAGTAAAAAGGAGACTGCTTAGTGGAGGCACTCTGAGAGTTGTTATACGAGAACTCAGCTAATGGAAGTAGATCCACCCAATCATCCTGTAGGTGGCAGATAAAGCAGCGGAGATACTGCTCCAGGGTTTGATTGGTTTGTTCGGTCTGTCCATTAGTCTGGGGATGAAAAGCAGAAGAAAGGTTTACTTTAATGTCCAATGCTGCACAGAAATTTTGCCAAAACCTAGAAGTGAATTGCACCCCTCGATCCGAAATAACCTCATCCGGTACTCCATGTAAGCGAAACACATCTTTAATCATCAAATCTGATGTCTGTTTTGCAGTGGGTAAGCCGACACAAGGGATAAAATGAGCTGCCTTTGTTAGACGGTCAACCACCACTAGAATGGTGTTCTTCCCTTGAGAGGTTGGTAACTCCACAATGAAGTCCATAGAAATGGATCCCCACGGGCGGGACGGGGTGGGAAGAGGCTGTAACAGACCAGTTGGTGAGGAGCGAGGTGTTTTGCATCTTGCACAGACTTCACATGAAGTGACATAGTTTAAAACATCCTTCCTGCAAGTGGGCCACCAAAAGAAACGAGAGAGAAATTCCTGTGTCTTTAGAATTCCTCTATGCCCAGCTATCTTGGAATCGTGAATGAGTTGCAATACTCTCAATCTGACTGTTTCAGGAATATACAGGCGTTGTCCCTGAATCCACACACCATTCTTAAAGACAAGACTTACGTCCCTTGGGGGTTGTGCCAAAAAGGAATCCGCATGGTATGCTTCCTTGATGTCCTTAAGTAGGTCTTGATTATGAATTACTCCTAGGAATCTAGAGTCAGGAAGAATAGTCTTAGGAGGAGTAATTGGACGTGTCTCTGCTGAGTAAATCCTAGAGAGTGCATCAGCCTTTCCATTGAGCGATCCTGGTCTATAAGAAATTATAAAATTAAATTGGTTTAAGAAAAGATTCCAGCGAGCCTGGCGAGGAGTCAGGCACTTAGCCGACCTGATAAACTCAAGGTTACGATGATCTGTCAGGACGACTATTTGCTGTGCAGCTCCCTGAAGAAGGTGTCTCCATTCTTTGAAGGCGGCAATAATGGCCAACAACTCTCTATTGCCCACATCGTAGTTCCTCTCAGCCGAAGACAACTGCTGGGAAAAGAAGGCACAGGGATGCAAGACATTCTTCTCACCTGTTCTCTGAGAGAGTATAGCTCCAACGGCACAGTCTGAAGCATCCACCTCTATTATGAAGGCAAGCTCGGGGTTGGGATGTACTAGGATAGGTGCAGTGGTAAATTTATCTTTTAGACGGGAAAATGCTTCCTGGGCTTGGGAGTCCAGGAGAACCTAGACTCTTTCCGGGTAAGTTGGGTGATAGGTGACACTACCTCAGAGAAATTTCTAATGAAACGTCTATAGAAGTTGGCAAACCCGATGAAGCGTTGTACCTCCTTCACATTTCTAGGACTTGGCCAATCCTTGATGGCTTGGGTTTTGCTTCCATCCATACTAATTCCTTGTGTAGACAGTACATACCCCAGAAATTGAATTTCGGTCCTATGGAATTCACACTTTTCAAGTTTGATGTAAAGATGATTTTGTCTTAAACGTTCCAAGACCATTCTCACATGTCCATGATGTTCCTCTGTGGAGTTAGAAAAAATTAGAATATCATCCAAATAAATTACCACGAATGTATCTAGGAGATCCCTGAAGATGTCATTCACCAAGTGTTGGAAAGTGGCTGGGGCGGTACTCAGACCAAAAGGCATAACTAGATATTCAAAGTGTCCATAGCGTGACCTGAATGCAGTCTTCCATTCATCCCCAGGTCTAATACGGACTAAGTTATAGGCCCCACGAAGATCTAGTTTAGAGAAAATTTTGGCATGTCGCACTCTCTCCAATAACTCAGGGATTAAAGGCAATGGATAACGGTTTCTAATAGTAACCTTATTGAGTTCCCTATAGTCTACGCATGGTCTCAGAGATCCATCTTTCTTCTTTACAAAGAAGATGGGTGCACCTGCAGGAGATGAAGAGGGGCGTATGAAGCCCTTGGCTAGATTTTCGTCTATGTAATCCTTTAAAGCCTTTAGCTCGGGCCCCGCCAGGGGTAGATCTTACCAAAAGGTATCTCTGCTCTAGGCAATAATTCAATTGGACAATCATATGGACGGTGAGGAGGAAGCTGGTCAGCGTTCTTCTTGTCACATAAATCCACATAGTCCTGGTATACAGCTGGTAGTTCAGGGACTGACATGGTTCCTTTAGGAACAGAGCAAGCTGAAACTTTTGGACTCATCTGTTTCTCTGGAAAGTGTAATTCCTTGGTCTCCCAGTTAATGGTAGGATTCTGAGCCTGCAGCCATGGTAGCCCTAGAATAATGGGAAAGTGGGGAGAAGAGATAAGCATAAAGGACAGTTTCTCTTGATGATCTTTACCCATAAGAACCCTCAAAGGCTCTGTTTCCTGATCCACTGGTCCAGAGGTCAGCAGGGAGCCATCCACAGTTTCCATCTGTACTGGAGTAGCCTTCTTCACTGAACGTATCCCCTGTTTCAGAGCAAAGGAGACATCCATAAAATTTCCACTTGCCCCTGAGTCGATCATAGCAGAGCTAGACACCCAAGCTGAGTCAACCCAGAGTTTGATGGAAAGAAAGCAATGAGAATTGTTTTTCTTACAACTCAGCTGGGACACCGCTGAGGAAACTTGAAAAATGGCAGCGTTTACACAGTCAACGTCCTCAGAGGTAACAGAGTTTAAGTCCGAGAAATCAAGATCTGTTGCTGCAGATCTCTCTGGAGCCTGAGGCTCGGACCTGACAGATCCCCTCTCGCAACACTCACAATGAATGAGTGCTGCAGTAGTCTTACGAGAACGGCTGGGGCAGTTTATAATGAAGTGCCCTGACTTACCACAATAGAAACATAGATTTTCCTTAAAACGATGTTCCTTGCGTGCATCACTAACCGTCGTTGTAAAGAGTCTACCTGCATGGGTTCAGGTTCAGGTTCCCGTGTAATCCTACTCAAAGGTTCCTTAGCTGGAGAGGAAGGTAGGAAAAGGTTAGTGCGATTGCTTTCGAACCATCTCTCTTGCCTGCGTTCAGTCAGACGAGTATCAATACGGATGCAGTAGTTAATAAAGTCACCTAACGCAGTGGGAGGGTCGGCACGAGCAAGTTCATCCTTAATCAGTGGAGATAACCCCTTTTGAAAAATAGATTTTTTGGCGGAACTGTCCCAGGTGGTATCAAGGGCCCATCTCCTGAAATCCAAGGCATATTCAGCTACCGAGTGCTTACCTTGGCGCAAAGCTAACATGGCTGCTTCAGCTGTTGCACCTCGATTGGGGTCATCAAACACCTGCCCCATGGCTGAAATAAAAGCATCAAGGTGATTCAAACAATCATCCTCAGTCTCAATCAGAGGGTTTGCCCACATCAAAGCCTTGTTGGTAAGCAACATAATTATAGTAAGCACCTTAGATCGTTCAGTGGGAAATTGTGAAGCATGTGCAGAAAAAAAAAGATTGCATTGATTAATAAATCCCCTGAATTTCTCACGTTCACCGCCAAAACGAAAAGGGGGCAACTTGGGAATCCCAGAACTCGGGGCTACGGCAGGAGCCTGGACTCGCTCTTCAAGAACCTCAATCCTGGCTCGCAAATCCTGGGCAGTCTGTCCAAACACTTGTAAATTGTGATTAGTGAGGTCCTGTAGGCTTGAAAAACGGGTCTTTATATTCTGCAAATCTGCAAGGATATTATCAGTCACTCCGCAAAGTTCCTTTATGCGGGCCTCCATTTTCCAGATCTTTTAAGACAGGAGTACTGGAAGAAGAGGAGAGGAGAAAAAAAAAACAATAGTGTTTACCTGTGGTAACACTGCAGAGAGAAAAAAAATTAAGGGAACTGCTCACCTAGAATGGTTGTGAGAAGTCACAACCACTATCATCACAGAAAGTTCACCCGGACATCTGATATCCACAGTTACAGCAGACAAAAAAGAGAAAAGAGAAAAAAAAACAATAGTGTTTACCTGTGGTAACACTGCAGAAAAAAAAACACTTAAGGGAATTGCTCACCTGGAATGGTTGTGAGAAGTCACAACCACTGTCATCACAGAAAGTACAACCGGACATCCGATATCCACAGTTACAGCAGACACAGCCTTTCCAGACCCAGCAGACACTAACGTTTTGGGCTTCAGAATCTTGTAATGTATGTAGTACAGTTCATATAGCGTCTTGTGCTTGGGTGCGATGAAAATACATGAGACACAGGTTTGATATAGAAAGTCTTGTATTACTTCATACAAGTTGGCAAAAATAGTCACACAGTTTGCAGACACAGAAGCAGGAGACACAGCAGGCCAGAGTAATCTAAGCTCAGCAATCACTCTCCACAACAGGTTCAGGATCTTCTTCTCTGTTACCGTAAGTCCATGCAAACGTGGTCTTTCAAAGAGCAGGGTTCAGAGTCCACAAGTGCTTCAGAGTTCCTCAGTAGGAATAGCTGGAGTACAAGGTCCAAGGCTTACAGGAGTCAAGTCACAGGTTCACTGCAGGCTAGATTCTGAAGCACTGATTGCTCAGCTGTGGCTGCTTAAGAAGCAAAAGGAGAGAATCAGGGCGGGAACATGCAAGCTGGAAACTCCATTTTGACTGAGGGCAAGATAGCTGCAGCAAGACAGAAGGTAAAATGGCTGACGAACAAACTGAGTTTCAGGAACATGTACACAGAACTTTACATTAGTCTTGTCTCATGCCAACTGTTAAGCATCCTGAAACCATTCATGTGTGGGGTTGCTTCTCAGCCAAGGGAATAGGCTCTCTCACAGTCTTGCCTAAAAACACAGCCATGAATAAAGAATGGTACCAGAATGTCCTCCAAGAGCAACTTCTCCCAACCCTCCAAGAGCAGTTTGGCGATCAACAATGCCTTTTCCAGCATGATGGAGCACCTTGCCATAAAGCAAAGGTGATAACTAAATGGCTCAGGGAACAAAACATAGAGATTTTGGGTCCATGGCCTGGAAACTCCCCAGATTTTAATCCCATTGAGAACTTGTGGTCAATCATCAAGAGACAGGTGGACAAACAAAAACCTAAAAATTCTGACAAAATGAAAGCATTGATTGTGCAAGAATGGACTGCTATCAGTCAGGATTTGGTCCAGAAGTTGATTGAGAGCATGCCAGGGAGAATTGCAGAGGTCCTGAAGAAGAAGGGTCAACACTGCAAATATTGACTTGCTGCATTAACTCATTCTAACTGTCAATATAAGCTTTTGTTACTCATATGTTTGCAATTATTATATTTCTGTCTGTGATAAAAACATCTGTCAAACACACATAAAAACCAGAGGGCAGCAGATCATGTGAAAATATCATATTTGTGTAATTCTCAAAACTTTTGGCCATGACTGTACAGGTCTGTAGGATTCAGGCTCTGCTCCATGTTTCCACACTTTGTATGTGGCCGCCTTGTTTACCAGGAAAGCAAAACTGTATTACACCATAAATGTCTCAATCCATGTACAGTTTTCATGGACAGCTAATTACTAAATCAGGTAGAAAATGAAAGTCAGATCTAATCACTTAATTGATTTCAGCGAGACAGGTTCACGTCCATTTATATTTTCAGTCTGAATGGCTGGGATAGAAAAAATTACATTTTGTAAATTAATCTGATTAGATATGCTAAATCAAGTAATAAAAGGAACATTTAGAATTAAATTGTAAATGAAGAAATTAGAGGAATACGTGCTTGGAGGATAGATAGATAGATAGATAGATAGATAGATAGATAGATAGATAGATAGATAGATAGATAGATAGATAGATAATAGATTAATTTGCACAAGGAAAGACTAGAAGCAATGGGATGAAACTGAATGGGAGGAGACACAGATTAGATATTAGAAAAAACTTTTTGACAGTTAGGGTGATCAATGAGTGGAACAGGCTGCCACGAGAGGTGGTGAGTTCTCCTTCAATGGAAGTCTTCAGAGGCTGGACAGACATCTGTCTGGGATGATTTAGAGAATCCTGCTTTGAGCAGGGGTTGGACCAGATGACCCAGGAGATCCCTTCCAACTCTACCATTCTATGATTCTAGATAGATAATAGATAGATGATTGATGATAATAGATGATATAGATAGATAGATAGATAGATAGATAATAGATAGATAGATAGATAGATAATAGATAATGGATAGATAGAAAGATAGATAGATAATAGACAGATAAATATTAGATAATAGATAGATAGATAGATAGATAGATAGAATATAGATAGATAGATAATAGATAATGGATAGATAGAAAGATAGATAGATAATAGACAGAAAATAAATATATAGATAATAGATAGATAGATAGATAGATAGATAGATAGATAGATAGATAGATAGATAGATAGATAAGAGATAAGGGGTCAGCACGGTGGCTCAGTGGTTAGCACTGCAGCCTTGCAGCACTGGAGTCCTGGGTTCAAATCCCACCAAGGGCAACATCTGCAAGGAGTTTGTATGTTCTCCCCGTGTTTGCGTGGGTTTCCTCCGGGTTCTCCGGTTTCCTCCCACATTCCAAAAACATACTGATAGGGAATCTAGATTGTGAGCCCCAATGGGGACAGTGATGATCATGTGTGCAAACTGTAAAGCACTGCGGAATATGTCAGCGCTATATAAAATTAAAGATTATTATTATTTTTTATTTTAGATACGATAGATGATAGATAATAGCTAGATAGATAGATAGATAATAGATAGATAATAGATAGGTAGAGTAGTAGGTAGGTAGGTAGGTAGGTAGGTAGATAGATAGATAGATCGATCGATCGATAGATAGATAGATAGATAATTATATTTTTCAGACATGTGACTTTTGGAATCTTCTCTATCCGTGTTATCTATACCATCCATCACCAGGCAGAGGAGCGGAGTAACACAAAGATGTGGCGTCACGAAGTATAAACGTGTCTAATATCATCTGTGAAGCCAAACTCGCTCACTTTCACCAAGGAAAATATAATTGTGCAAATTAGGTAAAAAAATGTACAGCTGATTGGCTGTTGAAAAAGTTGCAAACACTACAAATATTTGGAGCAGACGGAATGATAACTGGCGGATTTTTCCTGTCTGTGGATTTTATCTGACTGTGGATATTTGAGCTGGGCATCATTTATTGTCCCTTTAAATGGATGATAAAGGGGCAAGTTTATGCAAATGTCCCCATGGGGCATTTCTGGACTTTTTGTGGGTGAATGGCAGTGGAGGAATTCTGTACAGTGTGTCTGACGGATACAGATACTAAGTGACCATGCTACTTTAAAGAGGACCTGCCACATGCCATATGTATGTAATTTGTTACCTTTTGTTCCTGCACCTCTCTGTTCCTGAGATAAGGTCATTTCTTCCAAGTATGTAATTTTTGTGGTTTTTTAGCCAAGTGGGCATGGTCCTCAATAGAAAGCACACAGAGAAGAGTTGAGGGCACCTCCTATTTGACTAAAAGTCTGGCCTTACATACAGGGAAGAGAGCGCCATAGCTCAGGGATGGAGCAGGGACAAAAGAAAAACAATGAAGGATTCAGGAGAACAGATTTACCCCAGAAAAAAAAAGAAATATACATAGTAAATGACAGGTCTATTTCACCCCCTAGCACCAAATGACATACCTGTACGTCCACTCTGGGGTCCACGGGTGGAGGTGGCCCAGTAGCTGGATACGTACCACAAATATCAGAGGTTGACTGTGTAATTCAGCCAGGATCTGTGTCTAATAGCAGTGACCAGAGCCATCTCCGATCGCTTCTGTGTAAACATTTAGGTGTTGCTGTCAATTTCTGAGAGTGGAATTAAATTAGTTGGTGCAATCGAAGGGAACCAAAGGGTTACCATGTTAGACAAGGGCTCATTAAAGGCCGCCATGCCTACCATCTTGGTACATCAGGTGGCACTTCATAGGAGACTACAAATTACACAGTATATTGAAATACTAATTTATTGCATAAATAGAACAAGCCATCAAAGATCTAAAATCTATATCACCTCCTTTTCCCCAAAATAAAATCATATTTAATTTTGCCGTGTCCAATAAAATCAAATCTCAAAATATAAAATTAATTAGCGTGTATGGTAATCAGGGCTGCCATAGGAATTTCAGGTCCCCATACTAGCAACATTTTTGGTCCCCCTTGAGACTCCACCCAGGCTCAATCCCAGCTCTGCCTCCACCCCTTGAACCTTCCACAGTCCCACCGCCCACTATTGGAAAAAAAACACTTCTGTACCACGTCCTCTCCAACCACACATTAACAGTTCCCATCGAACACCATATCACATACATAGCCATCAGCTTTTGTTTTGGTCAAAAGATTTTTTTAAGCCGCCACAACAACAAGGTAGACTGTTATGATTTGGTAGCTGAGGAGGACAGGAGCAAAAAACAGCCAAGGCAGCCGAACATCCAGAGAGGTTGGGAACTAATGGGTTGCAGATCCCTAAACTAACCACACAACTAGAAGCAGCCGTGGCGCGTACCTACGGTGACCTAGACGCCTCGGCACAGCCGGAGAGCTAGCTACACCTAATGATAGAAACAGGAAAGCTAACTGCCCCGGAGTAGAGCCCCAAAGGAATAGGTAGCCCCCACACATATAATGGCGATTAGACAAGACCAAATACAAACACAAGCAGGAAATAGAGTGAGCAAACGCTGGGGCCAAACACTGCCTAGATAGGACAGGACAGGACAGAATACTATCTGCAACCTAGCAAAACCCTAGAAAAACTTCCCACACTTCTGATTTAAAAAATGCTGAGATCACACGATCTCACCACCCACTAAATCAGATCTCTGGTGTAAACAAGAGGCTAACCCGCAGCCACTCGAATAGCAGGGATAGAGCAATTGAACAAATAAACAGTGGCTACTGAAAAACAGAGAGTAGCACAGGCCCCTGGAGGGGAACCCGGCTAACCTCCCACAAAAGTGCAGACAAAAAATGGGAATAGCAAACATGATAGAAACAAGCAGCAAATAACTTATCTGAAAGTTGCAGACGAAGGCAAGACACCAGCTGACTTCCAAATGGACCAGGAAACAACAATTGATCACCGGCGAAGATCATGGGAAGGCAGCTCCCTTATATCAGCCGAGTCCGTCTCTCCTGATTGCCAGTCCTCGCTTCCAGGTGAGGAAGCCTTGTCATTCAATACAGCTTCAATACCGTCAGCAACCACCAGAGGGAGCCTCAGCTCAGAAGTCATCTCCAGAACGTTCACAACAGTAGACTCTTTTGTCCGGGCCCTACTCTACTCTAACCTATTAAACATTTTTTAAAATATCCAATACTCTTTTTAGCTATATTTTTATTTATTTTTCTTTAAGGGTATGTACCACATACATTTTTTAAAATGAACAAGAATATCACATAAAAGGAACAAATACCATCATATCATGACCAGATCACATATTACCACCACATAGTGACCGAATAATACCACATACAAGGGACAAATGCCACCAAACCGTGACCAGACCACATATTACCACCACATAGTGACCAAATAATGCCACATATAAGGAAGACATACTGCCACACCATGATCAGACCAAATATCACCACCACATAGTGACCAAATAATACCACATACAAGGAACAAATACTGCCACACCATGACCAGACCAAATATTACCACCACATAGTGCTCAAATAATACCACATACAAGGAACAAATACTGGCTCACCATGACCAGACCACATTTTACCACCACATGGTGACCGAACACTAAAATATTGAACATTAATAAAAAAAATCAATATTAATATTACCAAAAGTACCATTATACACAGTTCTGTACATAGTATACAGTGTGTAGTGTCAGTGTACAGTTAATACAGTGACTACCAGTGGCAGTGACATTATACATAGGAGCTCTGTAAGTAGTATAGAGTGTACAGGTAATACAAGGATCACCATTGACATTATACACAGGAGCTCTCTATATAGTTTAGTGTACGGGTAATTCAGAGATCACCAGTGACATTATACACAGGAGCTATGTATATAGTGTACAGGTAGTACAGTCCCTGACAGAAGTTATGCCGCTTATCCATGTTATGTAAATAAAAGCTTATAACCTGACGTTAAATTCATCCATTGGTTGTATGAATTATTCTTTTGAAAGCTGAAACCCTCCCAAATGTGGTTTAGGTAAAGAAAATAAATTGGCATCAATGCTGAAATATTGATCATTTAATGGACACAGAATGGTCAGATTTTGGCAAGACAAAAGTTTTGTTGCCCACAGAAAGTAATGTGATATTCAAACAAATAATTATCTTAAAATACAAATATATGTTGTATAACATTGGTGAATGAAGTTGTGGTGCTATTAGAGTCATATTTAATATTTGTGTAACTTCCATGAGCTTGAAGGACTGCATCCATGCGGTTCAACAATGATTCATACAATTTATTAATGAAGTCATCAGGAATAGCAAAGAATGCAGTCTTACATGCCTCCCAGAGTTCATCTAGATTCCTTGGTTTTGTCTTCCAAGCTTCCTCTTTCATCCTACCCCAAACATGCTCAATGATGTTCATGTCTGGTGACTGGGCTGGCCAGTCCTTGAGCACCTTGATCTTTTTTGCCTGGAGGAACTTTGTTGTAGAGATGGATGTATGAGATGGAGCACCATCCTGCTGCAGAATTTGACCCCTTTTATGATTTGGAATGTAAGAGGTAGCTAATACTTCTTGATATTTTAGGCTATTGATATTGCCTTCCACCTTGCAAATGTTTTGCACACCCCATACTGAATTTAACCCCAGACCATGATCTTTCCACCACCAAATGTAACTGTTTTCTGGGTGTATTTTGGATCCATACAGGCTCCAGTAGGTCTCCTGCAGTATTTGCGGCGGCTGTGGTGTAATTCTACTGAAGATTCATCAGAGAAATCCACCTCCTGCCACTTTTCCAGCATCCATCTGTTTAGCAGGCTGTGGTTTTTTATTTGCCTTTTGTTTAGTGCTGGCTTCTGGGCACTGATTCGACCATGGAGGCCATTTCAAGACAGAATCCTACAAACTGTTCTAGTTGACACAGGGACTTGAGGTGACCAGGCCTGTTGGAGCTCTGCTGCAGTGGAAGAGGGGCTTGCTTTGGATTTTCTAACAAACGTTACTCCTGAGCAGTTGTCTTGCGGGGTCTGCCGGACCTGGGCTTGTCAAACCCATCTCCAATCTCTTCAAATCTTTTTTTAATTCTTTGTACTTGACGCTGAGACACATTAAAGGTGCCAGCCACCTTTGCAGTGGATCTGGTCTTCAGCCTCTTGATAATCAAGGATTTGCTCACAATGTGGATTTTTGGCATGTTGTCAGAGCTCAAGTTGCAGTTCAAATGAAGGTCTGGGGTGCTGGGTTTCTTTTTATACACACCCAAAAATTAACCGATCATTTACTGAGCACTGGTGAGGATGTAAACTAGGATTGGGTGCATTATATGACCAGGCGACAAAACTTTTGTCTTGCCAAAACCTGACCATTCTGTGTTCATTAAATGATCAATATTTTGGCATCGATGCCAATTCATTTTCTTAACCTAAACCAAATTTGGGAGGGTTTCAGCTTTCAAAAGAATAATTTATAAAACCAATGGATGAATTTAACGTCAGGTTATAAGCTTTGATTTATATAACATGAATAAGCGACATAACTTCTGTCAGGGAGTGTACAGTGATCACCAGTGACATTATACACAGGAGCAATGATAATATGTGTGAGTCGCACAACACCAGGGTTATGGGGTACTCGGCACCGAGCCCGTTGAAGTCTATGGGGAATGTCACGGGTAGCACAGCTCGGTCCGTTGCCCTGGGCGCTCACTGTAATGTGGGATATTTACAGGTGACTTGAATAATGATATGGGGATTCGTGACGCCACTTGTGGGGCCTGGTCAGGATGACCAGCGCTGCTATGCAGATCCACTGGAGGGTTAATATTGGGCAGCTAGGTGTTAAGCCTTCCACAAGTAAGGCTGAGTGATCCTCCAGGGCAGATAGATATGCAAAGGTGCAGGACAGACGGGGACCCGGCAGTCGGAGCTAATAAGGGAGACACACATAAGTCACTTTGGTACCTTTACTGTAGGTGTTGCAGGTACTCCCCGGAGCTCTGTAGGGTGAAGGATGCACATCGAGATTCCTCCACTGGTAGGTGTGTGGCCTCCTATCTTCTGCCTTTATGTGATAAAGTCCTGACCTGCCTGTAGCTAGGTCTAACTTGGTCTCCGTCTTGCACCTGGCTGATCTTGTGATTGGACCTTCTCCTGAAGCACACAGTCTTTATTTGCAGGGCCCTGCTAGACTCCGTTCTTCTGATCCAGCTATGTATCAGCTCTGTGGTACTCCTGGGACTTGTAGTCCTCCAGGAACCCCGGTGTTCTCCTAATGGGTCGTGGAGATCCCTATAGGCTCGGACCCCGACGTCCGGTGATACTTGCTGAGATGAGCTATTAAGGCTCCACTGTCTCATAAACTTTTCCACTTGCCTTCGGCCTACCTAGATCTTCACACGATCACACACGCTGGCAGTTGGTGGGCTGCCTCTTCGCCACTCTTTTAGCGTCGGCACACTTTCCACTGAGCTACACTTTTAAATTAAGCTCTGACTAGGCTGGAGTGATGTCTCTGTGTCACTCTTACTAGACTCCACTTGCAGACTGAGCTCTCTAAGCAGACTGAGCTCTCTGAGCAGACTCCCTAGCAATGGCTGCTCTGCTCTCTCTCTGAGCTCTCCTACTGAAACTGAAACTTACAGCTTCTTTTATACGTCTAACACAGCTCCCTCTGGTGGTCTCTGGGATAGCTGTACGTGTGTGTGTGTATAATGACCTCTAGTGGGATCTTCCTTCAGTGCACCCTTCTGGGAGATATGGATTCAGTCACAGCTGGGCTCCACATGTGCAAACTGTAAAGCGCTGCGGAATATGTTAGCACTAAATAAAAATAAAGATTATTATTATTATTATATAGTGTCAGTGTACAGGTAATACAGTGATCACCAGTGACATTATACACAGGAGCTCTGTACATAGTGTCAGTGTACAGGTAATACAGTGATCACCGGTGACATTATACACAGGAGCTCTGTATATAGTGTAGAGTGTACAGGTAATACAGGGACTCACCAGTGACATTATACACAGGAGCTTTGTATATCGTGTCAGTGTAAAGGTTATACAGTGCTCACAAGTGACATTTTACACATGAGCCCTGTATATAGTGTCAGTGTACAGCTAATACAGTGATCACCAGTGGCATTATACACAGGAGCTCAGTATATAGTGTCAGAGTACTGTAATACAGGGATTACCAGTGACATTATACATAGGAGCTCAGTATACAGTGACAGTGTACAGGTAATACAGTGATTACCGGTGACATTATACACAGGAGCTCTGTATATAGTGTCAGTGTACTGGTAATACAGTGATCACCAGTGACATTATACACAGGAGCTCTGTATATAGTGTCAGTGTACTGGTAATGCAGTGATCATCAGTGACATTATACACAGCAGCTCTGTATATAGTGTCAGTGTACAGGTAATACAGGGATCACCAGTGACATTATACACAGGAATTCTTATTTTAAAATATATAGTGTTAGTGTACAGATAGCACACTGACTGACCAGTTATGTCTCTAGTTGAAGTCCTTCATCTTCGCTTTTCTTCTTTATCCAGCGCAGACCACCATCAATTCTTCCAGCCAGGACTCCTCTTTGCATAAAATAACACAGTTATCTACAGCACCGCTTCCAGAGCACATTCCCCACTTTTCCCCCAACTTCTACACTGTGCAGCTGCGTACAGACGTGCACTGACCATCTTAATATATACTTACCTTGTAATGTCTTCACATCCTGTTCTGTCCAGATGTGTCCGGATCCCAGAATTCCAAGTGGCAGAAGTTCGCCGACCACCATATTGGGACACCCAAGTGATGGGTGTCTCAATATGGAAAGTGCTGGTGGCATCAGCCTCTTGCGCGGTACCACCAGTGAAACATCGTCGCACCACACACACAGTATACGCCGTACGCACAACACACAAACACACACTGTATACGCCGTACACACCACACACACACACACATACACACTGTATAATTTGTACGCCCCCCACACACACAGACACACTGGAGAGAGTACATGGGGTAGACAGGTCAAAGAAGAGAGAACAGACGGGAGAAGTCAGCAGATAGGGGAAAGAGAGAGTGGATAGGTGGGTGAGCACATGGGGGGGAGAGATTCTCAACGATGCAAAGCCTGCCCCCATCGTGACATTACCGCCCATGAATTGTAATCCACCACTGTGCCCCCACTAACTATAAATAGCCACTTTTCCCAGCCAATAAATATATAAATTAATTAGCACCTGTACTCTTTACCGGAATTCATTACCGGTCACACTCCTGCGTACTTAACGCCCCCACTATGTACCTCCCGCTCCCCCGATTCATTATATTCCACTCCAACTGATTATCTTATGTCCTTTCTCTCTCCCCACACCTACCCTCAACTCATCATCATTTGCTCTCCCCCACCGTATGCGCAGTCACCAGCGCATCACAGGAAAGGCGGAGGACGCTTTCCTTGAGCACCAGGGAAGCTCCCTGGGCTGAGCTGTGCAGTGTCGATGGTGGCATGCCGGCACACAATATTTTATTATACCCTGGGGCTTGGTGAGCAGAAAAAAAAATAGGGGGGGCACATATAGCAGTAAGGGTAGTAATGCACTGTTGGTAATGCTCTGATGGTAATCACCATAAAGAGAGAACATTTGAAGCACCAGAACTGTGCTTTTTCAGACTAGAAACCTCCATGAAATATAAAATAAAAAGTAATCAAAATGTAATATGAACCCCAAATAGGTATCAATAAACCTGAGTTCACCACAAAAAAAAAGAAAATAAGCGCTCACAAAGCTTCACCTTCATAAAAAAAAGGAAAAACAATATAACAGGTGTTTGAAAAATGGCAAGACATACACTTCTTTATATAAACTTTTAGTTTCATCACTTTAATAAAAAGAAATATTATGCAGGTTTGGTATCACTGTAATCATACTGACGAGAAAAATCATGTCTCCTGCTCATTTGTTACCATATAATAAATATCGTAGAAACAAAACTCAAAAACAGTGGTGGAATTGCATTTTTTTCACTGTTTCATCCCACTTGGAATTTTGCATCTTTTTTTTCAGTACATTGAATGGGAAAATGAAGGGTGTCATTCAAAGCTATAACTTGTCCAAGAGAAAACCTTTACACTTCTATGTTGGTAAAAAAAAAAACTTAAAAAAGTTATGGCTCTTACAGAAAAGGGAGGTAAAATCGAAAGAGCAAAAAGGAAAAATGTCCCGGTCTGGAGGATAAAGAATAAATGATTCATGCATCAGATGGTGGGAAGAGGGTGAATAATGAAAACTGAGCTCTGATTGGCTGCTGTGGGCAGTACTGATACATTGTATTTACTATTCACTGAGAGAAGCTTTATGTAACAATGGAATCACAGAATCTGTAGCATTTTGATAAATATCACATCCTCGGAAAACTGAAGAGTAATATTACTTTACTGGCTGAGAATCCAGTTCCCTGCACACTAGGGAGACCATATGTTCAGCCTGTTCCCGGTATCTTATTTTATCTGGGTCGACGTCCG
The DNA here is from genome assembly GCA_033576555.1 of Oophaga sylvatica. NCBI lineage: Eukaryota > Metazoa > Chordata > Amphibia > Anura > Dendrobatidae > Oophaga > Oophaga sylvatica. Next base: position 8,197,424 of record JARQOD010000006.1, on the reverse strand, counting down.
CCGTTCTTCCTGCTGCATATAAAGCAGAGCTCAGAAGTGAAGGTGCAGCTTAGGATCCTTCTACTAGAGAGATACATTGCCTCCAGCGTCTGTTCCGGGAATATTAATTTCCCGTAGTGAATTATGTATCCAGTAAGTAAAAGCAAATACGCTTTATGTCAATATTATGTTTACAGATGTAGCAGAGCTGAGTTTGCTACTTAGCATAATGCAAAATTCACACCCACCTGCAGGTTTTGCACTACCTTCTCTTGGGAACCGTCACCAAATTTTTCATGTTGAACTGGACACATGACGTAATAGTGTCTACTGGATAGAATAAAACTTTTTTTGCAAAGTTTTGGCACCTAAATGATTTACCTTTTTTTAAGTCCAAGTGAGCGTTATGAGGCTGTTTTCACTGGGGTGGGTACTTTTTCCCCCCTGTATGATGCTGATCAATCATATAAGCAGGAAGCAGGAAGACACAAAGAAAAAAGGAAAACACCCCTACAATAGAATAGAGCAGTTTTCTCAGTGTACAAGATACATGAAAGACAGCTTAATTTGCTGGTCTAACCTCCTGCATGATTAGAAAGCACAAATGACACCTTTCTGATAAGGTCCCTCTGGGGGAAAGGGCAGCACAGCTGAGTTTAACTGTGTCGTATTACAAACCATTTTAACAGCTCTCCTCATTTCATAGCACTGTCACCACTGCTTTACTACCCCTCCTCCATACTGTCCAGAGTGTGTCAATCAGACTTATATCTGTAATCATAATTATGTCTGATGTGCTGGGGCAACTTGTACTCTCTCTGCAGTGAGATCAGGGCTGTCATTACATCTCACACAGGAATAGTCCAGGACAGGCAGGTTACACCTGTGTGAGATGTAATTACAACCCTGATATCACAGATGAGAGAGTACAAGTTTTCACAGCACAGCAGACATAGTTATGATTACTGACACATTCAGCAATCAGGAGACCTGATAGAAGGGATTGTAATGTGACACAGCTAAACTCAGCTACACCTCCCTTCTCACTCACACTGACTCCTAACATCTCCCACACTGAGAAACCTAACTTATGGAGGGGGCGTGTCCTTTTTTATCTGAGGGATGCTGCCTGTTATGATTGGTCAGCATCATACAGGGGGAAAAAGTACACCCCCACAGTGAAAACTGTCTGACAACACCCTCTTGGACTTTAAAAAATTAACTCATTAGGTGCCAAATATTTTGATTGCCAATATCTTCAAAATGGAGAGGCGAAATAAAAACAAAAAATACCAAAAAAAACTTTATTCCACCACTATTATATCCTGTGTCCTATTCAACTTGAAAAATTTGGTGAAAGCTCCTCTTTAAGTGACTCATTTCTGCTATATCAGTTAATCTCAGCCTTTTTCCCTTACAATAAAGTATTTCTGCTTGTTTTGTATTAAAACTCTTTTATAATAAGCAAATATTCTGTAATTTCACGTTATTACCTCCGGTGCTCCATAAAGCTGTATAATGTTCTAATGGTAACACTGGGGTTGTACAGGGGCTCAAGACTCCCCTGCTGCTGCCCGGCAGACCTGTCAGCTACAAGTGCTGTTTATGGCAGCCTGTAGTTTATCAGGTGATTGCTAGCTACAGGTTGTCAAAAAACGGCATGTGTTGTGGAAGGCGACATAAAGAATGAGGAATTTTCTCTCTGCCCTCATGGTAATTTTCGGAACAAAAGGGAGAAAAAGAAAAGATCAAAATAATTAATTTCTTCTGTTTCTAATGTTACTAAATTCTTTATGATTCTTTTGCATAAAATATTGATATTCTTTTTCATAACATACAAAAAATACCCAAGATAATAAACAGCAAAAACAATCGACAAATAATGAGTCAGGCGTCATTGACAATTTAATATTCACTTTTGAAATTGTTCTCCAATTTTATTAATGAATGACGCAATCGATATAAGGAAAAGATATTTCCCCCAACTCTCAAAACCTCGGAGGAGAGACCTTAGTCAATCAGCCTGGGGGTTTGCACCAAAAGGCAACAGACCAGTACTGCTTTAGGCTGGATTCACATCATCGATTTTAAAATCGGTCCGATTTTGTTCCTGCAAAGTCGGACGAGTGTCATGGAAGTGTCATGCATTTTTCATGTGAGTACAATCTGATTTTTCACACCTAGCATCCGATTTACATCCGAATGCAGTTGAATAACTAACCGACTGCAAAGCGATTTTAACATGAGCTTTTACATAGAGCAATTCTCTGTCATTTACACATCATTTTCAAAGGAAATATTCTTCAAAACACACACACATATATATATACAGTGTATATATATATTAATATATATTATAATATATATAATAAATATCTGCCGCTTACAGTAAAATCACAGTGTGACAGGTTAAAACAGAATAGATATATACACATAGAATAAATAGATATATGTCAGTGACACACACACACACATATATATATACACAGCTCAAAAAAATAAAGGGAACACTTAAAAAAATGAATATAACTCCAAGTAAATCAAACTTCTGTGAAATTAAACTGCCCACTTAGGAAGCAACAATGATTGACAATCAATTTCACATGCTGTTGTGCAAATGGAATAGACAACAGATGGAAATTATTGGCAATTATCAAGACACACTCGATAAAGGAGTGGTTCTGCAGGTGGGGACCACAGACCACATCTCAGTACCAATGCTTTCTGGCTGATGTTTTGGTCACTTTTGAATGTTGGTTGTGCTTTCACACTCGTGGTAGCATGAGACGGACTCTACAACCCACACAAGTGGCTCAGGCAGTGCAGCTCATCCTGGATGGCACATCAATGCGAGCTGTGGCAAGAAGGTTTGCTGTGTCTGTCAGCGTAGTGTCCAGAGGTTGAAGGCGCTGCCAGGAGACAGGCCAGAACACCAGGAGACGTGGGGGGGCCGTAGGAGGGCAACAACCCAGCAGCAGGACCGCTACCTCCGCCTTTGTGCAAGGAGGAACAGGAGGAGCACTGCCAGAGCCCTGCAAAATGACCTCCAGCAGGCAACAAATGTGCATGTGTCTGCACAGTTAGAAACCAACTCCATGAGGATGGTCCCAGTGCCCGAAGTCCACAGATGGGGGTTGTGCTCACAGCCCAACTCCGTGCAGGACGCTTGGCATTTGCCACAGAACGCCAGTATTGGCTAATTCGCCACTGGCGCCCTGAACTCTTCACAGATGAAAGCAGGTTCATGCTGAGCACATGTGACAGACGTGACAGAGTCTGGAGACACCGTGGAGACCGATCTGCTGCCTGCAGCATCCTTCAGCATGACCGGCTTGGCAGTGGGTCAGTAATGGTGTGGGGTGGCATTTCTTTGGAAGGCCACACAGCCCTCCATGTGCTCGCCAGAGGTAGCCTGACTGCCATGCTTTAGTCCAGGTCTGGGAGAGATCCCTAAGGAGACCATCCGCCGCCTCATCAGGAGCATGCCCAGGCATTGTAGGGAGGTCATACTGGCACAGGAAGGTCATACAGGCACGTGGAGGCCACACACACTACTGAGCATAATTTTGACTTGTTTTAAGGACATTACATTCCACTTTAACTTTGTGTTTGACTCCAAATCCAGGCCTCCATTGGTTACTAAATTTGATCTCCATTGATGATTTTTTGTGTGATTTTGTTGTCAGCACATTCAACTTTGTACAGAACAAAGTATTCAATGATAATATTTCATTCATTCAGCTCTAGGATATGTTATTTGAGTGATCCCTTTATTTTTTTGAGCAGTGTATATATATATATATATATATATATATATATATATATATATACTCGTATATTACATAGATAGATAGAAGAAAAGCTGGCAATTCAGCAGCCACATACTGTAAAATCACAGCAGGAGCAAACAGGATAGAATAGATGGATTACATACAGTAAATACACATAGAATAGGTAGATATTCAGATGTCTGTGACAAATACAATTAGTACAATGTGTGTGCAGCTTACTGTACATGTATTTAATTATTAAAAGATTATTTTTCTGAAAAAAATGATATAGGCTCCCTTACAATTTTCTTAACCAGCAGAGGTAAAGCTGATGGCTGGGGGCTGATGTTTATAGCCTGGGAAGGGGGTAATACTCATGAAGCTTCCCAGACTATTAATATCAGCTCACAACTGTATACTTAGCCTTTACTGGCTATTAAAATGGGGGACCCCCTAAAAAAATGACGTAGGGTCCCCTATAATTAATAACCAGCAAAGGCTATGCAGACAGCCACTGGCTGATATTAATAGCCTAGGAAAAGGCAATATAGACTGCCCCAGGCTAAAAACATCAGCTCTCAGCTGCCCTAGAAAAGGTGCATCTTTGAGATGTGCCAATTCTGGCACTTAGCCTCGCTCTTCACACTTGCCCTGTAGAGGTTTCAAGTGGGGTTGTAGTTGGGGGGTTGATGTCACCTTCGTATTGTCAGGTGACATCATACCCTGAGGTTAGTAAAGGAGAGGCGTCAATAAGATGTCCCCATTACTAACCCCATAGTCATATTGTATAAAAACACAGACACCCAGAAAAAAGTTCTTTAATTGAAAGAATGACACAGACTTCTTTAATAAATCTTAATCAAACCATACTTACGATCTCACCCATTCCACTTATGCCATTGTCTTCTGCAAAAGAGTTAAAAAACAATCAACAATATTCCTCACCTTTCCGCAGAGATGATAATCCATTTGTCCCACAATGGGTCTAGCTTTGCTACATCTAGATGGCAGGCTGCATGATGCAACCATAAAACCTGTTATCCAGCAAAGACACTGAGCACCGTGTGCTCAGTGTCTCCCTGTGAACTCCTATTACCTGTCTGATAGCACCGCGAGCGTGAGAAAGTGCTCCTGCTCGCAGTGCCATCAGACAGGTCCTGAGAGTTCACAGCCAATGAACTCACTTCACCTTTCTGATGTCAGCACGAGTGCGGTGGGAAAATATCTCACAGCACTCCCGCTGATGTCACATAGGTCAAAAGTCAAATAGATCACATAGATAAAAAGTCAAAAGTTTACATACACTAAGATTACTTTGCCTTTAAACAATTCTGGACTGCCCATATGATGATGTCATGTGTTTGGAAGCTTCTGACAGTTTTCTTGGCAACATCTGAGATAATTAGAGACACACATGTGAATGTATTTTAATGCACACCTGAAACACACTGCTTCTTTGTGTAGCATCAAGGCAAAAACTCTAGAAATCAGCCAAGATATCAGGAAGAGAATTGTGGACTTGCACAAGTCTGGCTCATCCTTGGGTACAATTTCAATATACCTAAAGATGCCTCATTCATCTGTGCAAACAATTATACACAAGTACAAGCAAGATGGGAATGTCCAGCTATCATACCGCTCAGGAAGGAGACGGTTTCTGTGTCCCAGAGATAAACGTGCTTTAATCCGACGTGCGTATCAACCCAAGGACAAAAGCAAAAGACCTTGTGAAGATGATGGCGGAAGCTGGTAAGATTGTGTCTATATCCACAGTGAACTTAGTACTGTATCAACATGGGCTAAAAGGCCACTCTGTCAGGAAGAAGCCATTACTCCAAAAAAAAAACATAAAAAAAGAGATTAATGCTTTCAAATGCACACAGGAACAAAGACCTTAATTTTTGGAGACACAACCTGTGGTCTGATGAAACTAAAATTGAACTTTTTGGGCATAATGACCATCATTACGTTTGGAGGAAAAAGGGAGAAGCTTGGGAGCCTAAGAACACCATCCCAACTGTGAAACACGGGGGTGGCAGCATCATGTTGTGGGGTTGTTTTGCTGTAGGAAGGACTGGTGCACTTCACAAAGTAGATGGCATCATGAGAAAAGAAGATTATGAGGCAATACTGAAGCAACATCTCAAGACATCAGCCTGGAAGTTAAAGCTTGGGGGGGAAATGGGTCTTCCAAAGGGACAATGGCCTGAAGCATACTGCCAAAATGGTACCAAAGTGGCTTAAAGATAACAAAGTCAATGTTGTGGAGCGGCCATCACAAAGCCCTGATCTCAATCCTATTGAAAATTTATGGGCAAAGCTGAGAAGGCCGATGCGAGCAAGGCGACCTACAAACCTGGATCAGTTAGACCAGTTTTGTTGGGAGGAATGGGCCCAAATTCCGACCAACTATTGTGAGAAGCTTGTGGAAGGAGATCGTAAACGTGTGACCCAAGTCATTCAGTTTAAGGCAATGGTACCAAATAATAATGAAATGGATGGAAACTTTTGACTTTGCAGTAAGTAATAAAAATGCCTTAAAACATTCTCTTTCTCTCATTATTCCGGCATTCGGCAAATATTAATAATTATGGTAATCCTAATTGTCCTAAAACAGGAAAGGTTTATTCTGATCTTATATCAGATGTTGAGGAAAACATGCAGATGTGTCTTTATATATAGTGGATGGAAACTTCTGGTTTCAACTGTGGATAGACAGACAGATATATAGATAGATAATTTCCGACTGCAGTATACGCACACTTTATTAGATCCGGCATGTGACATTGTGCACGTTGCGGCACAGCTTGCATCGTTCTATATTTCATTATGTTCTGATTGTGAACCAGTGTCCCCGTGAATTGGATCTGAGTGAATTCCTATGAGATCGATATTAATGTTGACATTCACTTTGCTTAATCATTAAATCATCACTGAGTTTCCTTCCTAAATCAGATTAGGAGGGCGGCTGTGCGCAGGCAGATTGCTGCGGCTGATGTGTTCTGCACAGCGTCCCCCGCTGTCTCACCATGCAGACCCCCTCTGTCACACTGCCGCATGCCCCAGTTGGACCTGCTTCCAGCAGATGCATCTATAACGCATGCAAATGTAATCAGAACCACGGTGTAATCTAAGTGTTACATTAGCCGTTCACCAAATGAGACGTGCACTACGGAGGCTTCTCCGGTCAGTGCTGCGATGAAGCGTGAGAAGCAACCAGAGGCTCCAAAGAATGGACCCAGTCCTCTCGCTTAGATGTGGACGAGCTGAATGTTATATTGCATAAAACAATTGTTAGTTTGCTTATAAAATACTACTAAAAAGACGAGAAATGTTACTGCTAAACGCTCAGTCACACATGGGTTCTTACCAGCTCCATTACTGTAGGGAGGAGAATAATCTGGAGGGAAGAAGCCCCATAAAGCACAAGATGCCACTTAAAGGGTTGCTTCCATAAGCACATTCATTTTCACAAAGCACAATAAATGCATACTTACCGTACTTGTTGATAATATACAGACTAAGTTGAACATTAAGTTTCTTTTTTGCACCTGCAGCTTCATTTACTTGAATGGCTGGTCCTATTGTTAGCTGCTAAAACTACATTTCTCAGCAACACTTGCTTCTACTCAGTGCTGCAGGCCCTTCACTCCCTTTCCTGTGTGTTACTGTCGAGTCTCATTTCACTGATTTACCATCAAGCTAATATAAGTGTAGAATTCAATGTATGATTTTGTGCACAGTCTGCTCCTTCTTTCAGTACCTTGCATGACTTGTTATATCTTCTGCCACATCCATCAGTATCTGTCTGTGTAGCTTCATTGCATTGAACTTTATCTGCATCCTGAGGATTGAAATCGAGCTGGTGTATCAGATGTGCAGCGTATGCAATATGTGTATGTTACTGTTTGAGCAGAGTGTGAGCAGAGATATAAAATGTGCATGGATGTACACAGAGCCTATGGAGAGTGCGCATTTGTGTTATTGCGTACACATAAGTGTGTATGATAAGTGTTTGCAGATATCTCATTTGCATTTTCCTTATTATATTAATGATTCAACTTTTTTTTACCCTCCTGATTTCCTGGCTGAGCAATTGATCAGGTTCATCAGCATAGTCGCACTGCTGGCCTGAACTGTGTCCATTTTATTATTGCTATATGTGGCAGCCTTACCTCTGCAGTGTCAGGATCACAGTAGGGCTGAAGCTGATGGGGGTGAGGAGCTAACCCTGTGCTCCTGTCATCCCGGCCAGCTTTAGGGCAGCACGTACAAGCTCAGTAGGAAACAGCTTGTAAGTACTGAGCATCCTTGTCCGTATGCCCACATACATAGGAGAAATGTCTGGGCCACATGGCAAAGAATAGTGAACAAGAAAAATAAAAGTAGGATTAGCGGGCAAAGGGCAATTTATTTTTAATAAAAAGTGATTTGCAAAGTTGTTTTACTATTAGTGTTGAGCGATACTGCTCGATATCTAAAAATATCGTATCGGAATGGTATCGCCGATATCACTAAATATCGTCGATATCCGATTCCGATACCGGAAGTTCCATGTAAGTCTATGGGAACAAAATATCGCAACAAAAAAAACCCTTTCTTTCGTTGTAAACACAAAATATACACACATAGAATACATATATATATATATATATATATATATATACATGTCATTGTGACATATATATATACATATATTTATAGTTTATACACTTCTACATAGTAAAATAGACTCTGATTCAATTGCCGGGTAAAGCCGTGACATACCCCATAGAAGTCGACGGGCTCGGTGCCGAGTACCCCCAAAACCTCTGGCTCTGTGCGACTCAACTTGGGCGTCACGAACAGGATTCTGTAGCTCGCTATAAGCGAGTCCTGTGTGCCTGAATTGAACTGGTTTTGTGCTTGAGAATTGCTAAAATCATCAGAGAATGTATTTGCCATTTTTTCCGCCATATCTGCGTCACGACGAGGCACTGGTGAAGAAGAAGGGCGTGCTCTTCGTGGGTGTCACTCACTCAGTGGCGCGAAAACGATGGCCGACCACTCTAAATGGTACTGCAATGTAAGATCGTGCCCCACAGCTCTTCAGTTCCGCCTCCTCATCCTCCTCAGTGGGCGGAAACTAACACGAAGGTCCCGCCTCCCTACAAAAGAGGGGCCCTCTCCAGATGCTAATGACACATGTGACTTGGCAGAGATGGCTAATGGACACGACGAGCAGAAGTGTGAAGGGATGGAGCAGTCAGAGCTCTCCCCCCACGGAAGCGACCCGATCGCCACGGAACCACCGTTGGGCACCCGGCCTGGAAACCCTCCTACGCTGCAAGAAGCGGAGGATACCCTAAGAGGCCTGGCCCGGCACCAGGAGGAGGTCGCCAGGATGGAAGCCAGCTGGCGTGCCCTAAAACTAAACTTGGAGCGGCGCCAATCCCTCTTACCTGAAGTGTCTGTACCGGAAGGTGAGGCACCCGTTCTAGTAGAGGAGTCCGTGCGGGCATCCCAGCCCTTGCAATGTGATCCGGTTGACGTTGTCACAGTGGAGGCACCCGTTCCTGCAAAAAACTCTGCACCGGCAGCACCCCAGATCCCGCTGTCTGCCCCCGTCGCTGAGACAGAAGAAGCGACACCCGTCCTCATGGAGGAGGCCGCGCAGGCACCAGAGGTCTACCTGTCTGTACCGGAGCCCCGACTGTCATCTGTTTCAGAGCTGGCTGCTTCCTCCGCAGGTGAGCGCCGCCAGGACTGTCGGGCGCCAGGAGAGCTGCCGCAAACCGGACATCGTAAGCTGCAGTTTGATGGTGGAGACATGGAGATGCTGGTGGAGGAGAATTACAACCGGCGTCAGGAGGAAGAGTGGAGACGTTGGGAGCGGGAAGCAGAGCGACAAAGGGAGCAGCGCGAATCCCAGAAGCTTCGGCAACGTCACCTGGAGAAGGACCGGGCAGATAAGGACCGGATGAGAAAAGATAAAGGAACCCTGTGGGAGCCGCGGCGTAAGGGTGCAGTACGGAGCTTTAAATTGAAAGGTGGTTGGGGCTTCATCCAAGAGCCTGGACTTTATTTAGAAGTCTTTGTGACCCGGCGGGACGTGGAGACTCACCTTCCAGAAGGACACCCGGGGAGGGACCTGTTGCCTGGAGACTTGGTGACTTACACCCGACACTGGGGTTACAATGGATGGTACGCCCTAAATGTTACCAGGTGCGAACCCTACTCCCCAGAGTGTCAGGAACCTGTGAGACCCTTGGAGTCTTCAGCCTCCCACATCCAGGCCTCTGCACAAGTGCCCACCCCACGCCGTAAATCTCCCCAGCCTCCCTCAGTGGTCTCCTCAGCAGCCCCAGCTATGGACATGATAAGTATAGCTGGCCCGTACCCGGCGCCTGTTAGGCCCCCTGGGGTTCGTTCAGTCCGGGACATAGGGCTCCAGACCCGGAGGGAGATGAAAGAGGTGGCCACACAGACACAGATAGCGGGTCACGACTTGACTGTACAGGCCACACGACGTCATCAGGTCCTGGTGGTCCTTGGTGTCTCGGATGTTTGGCAAGCATCAGAAGAGTACCAGGTGGTACCTGGAACACCCCTGCCAAAGAAGTATAAATAACCCGGACAGGGTCCCTGTATGTAAATAGTTAAATTGTTGATGTACCCGGACGGGTGAATGTTCATAAAAAAATTTTTAATTTAATAAAAAACACAACACAGTTTTCATTACTTTTATTACAGTCTCATCCTGCGACGCCATCGATCTCCTGTAAAAAAATGAAAAAAAAAAACCAGCAGTATACCACCTGACCGATGCAGTCCATAGTAACGAGTGTCCCACGACGATCCAGCTCTGCTACATCAGAATGACATCAGAGGCAGCAGCAGAGCCTGTCATCCCGGCGCAGCACAGCTGATTACCTGCTTCCCTGGCGGTGACGTCATCGGACTGGTTTACGGCCGGGATTACCCAGCAGTCACTGCAGTTATCGCGAAAAACTGCATGTGACCGCCAGGGAGAAGATAATGGCGGCCATCAAGCAGTCCAGGACGTGACCGCCGGAGATCTTCTGCCAGGTAAGTGCCGCTGACTCCTGACAGACCCGACCGACGGACACTCACAGTGACAGTGACAAATCCGATTCCGGTATCCGATATGACGAAAATATCGGTACTCGGAATCGAAAGCCCGATACAGCTAATATCGGCCGATACCCGATATTTGCAGTATCGTATCGCTCAACACTATTTACTATACTTTCGCATCAATACAAGTGGGATGGTGGTACGGCATCCAGCACTTCCACCGATGAGCTATCATCCTCCGGTGTAAATAGTGTATGAAGCCAGAGGAGAACAACTCAACTCACTGTGAGGACTCGCGCACACTCTTCCGAGAGAATCGGAAAAATTTAATGACACTCAGCTCATACTGTGATCCAAGTTTGATCAGTGACCATTTACTGTGATCTGTTTCTCTCGCATGAAAGAATCGTATCACAACTGCGGAAAAGATGGACAACAACATTTCTCCATCTTCTCCACTGTCTGTGTCCACCGTAAATCAGACTGTACTCAGATGTCATCCGAGTGCAGTCCAACGTTTTTCCCGCATCCATTGACTTGAATAGGTGCACGTGAAACCTGCCTTTTGGACTTGAATTTATGGCAACCTATATAAGTGATCAAAACTATGTTAGGTGGCCATTAATTTTCAGACCCTTCAGCAACAATTACTCCTCTTCATTGATTTCAAATGCATCATATCATCACATATGTTTTATTAACCCCTTCCCGACCCATGACGCCACGTAGGCGTCATGAAAGTCAGTGCCAATCCGACCCATGACGCCTATGTGGCGTCATGAAAGGATCGCGTTCCTGCGGGCCGGGAGACCGGGGTCACTCAAAGGTCACCCGACCCGCAGTTACAGGACCCTTTGTGCTTCACCACAGGGGGGTTGGCTTAACCCCCCCGTGGCCACGATCGCTCTGATTGGCTGTTAAAAGTGAAACAGTAAATCAGAGCAATCTGTAATATTTCACCAATTTAATTGGTGAAATATTACAATCCAGCCATGGCCGATGCTGCAATAGCATCTGCCATGGCTGGACACCGAGCCCTGACCCCCCCACACGTAGTCACGGCGGCGATCGGCCGCCGCCACCGAAAGATGGCAGCGAACGGTCACCGCCGTCACTAACAGCTCCCCTCCTCCTTTGCTCCCGTGCCCCCACCTTCCGATCCCCCCCCCTAACCTTCCGACCACCCTACTCACCTCTCCCGATCCACCGATGTCCCTGGATCGGTCCCGGCGTCCGCCCGGGCCTCTTCATGGGCGCCGCCATCTTGGAAAATGGCGGGCGCATGCGCAGTGCGCCCGCCGGCCGGCGCATGCGCAGTGCGCCCCCCAGTGTCCAAAAATTTATTTTGATCACTGTGATAAACTGTCACAGTGATCAAAATAAAAAAAAGTAAATGAACCCCCCCTTTATCATAGGTAGGGACAAATAAAAAAAATAAAGATTTTTTTTTTTTTTTTCCTATTAGGCCCTGTGCACACGTTGCGGATTTTGCTGCGGATCCGCGGCGGATCAGCAACGAAATCAGCCTCGGATCAGCAGCGAAATCCGCCGCGGATCCGCAGCAAAATACGCCGCGGATCCGCAGCAAAATCCGCAACGTGTGGCGGATTTCGCTGCGGATCCGCGGCGGATTTCGCTGCAGATCCGCGGCGGATTTCGCTGCTGATCCGAGGCTGATTTCGCTGCTGATCCGCCGCGGATTTCGCTGCGGATCCGCGGCGGATTTCGCTGCTGATCCGCGGCGGATTTCGCTGCGGATCCGCGACTGATTTCGCTGCGGATCCGTAGCAGATTTCGCTGCTGATCCGCGGCGGATTTCGCTGCTGATCCGCGGCGGATCCGCGGCTGATTTCGCTGCTGATTCGCGGCGGATTTCGCTGCTGATGCGCGGCGGATTTCGCTGCTGATCAGCGACTGATTTTGCTGCTGATTCGCTGCGGATCCGCAGCGGATTTCGCTGCTGATCCGCGACTGATTTTGCTGCTGATCCGTGACTGATTTTGCTGCTGATTCGCTGCTGATTTCGCTGCTGATCCGCGGCTGATTTCGCTGCTGATCCGCGGCTGATTTCGCTGCTGATCCGTGGCGGATTTCGCTGCTGATCCGCGGCGGATTTCGCTGCTGATCCGCGGCGGATTTCGCTGCTGATTCGCTGTGGATCCGCGGCTGATTTTGCTGCTGATCCGCGGCGGATTTCGCTGCTGATCCGCGGCTGATTTCGCTGCTGATCCGCGGCTGATTTCGCTGCTGATCCGCGGTTGATTTCGCTGCTGATCCGCGGCGGATTTCGCTGCTGATTCGCTGCAGATCCGCGGCTGATTTCGCTGCTGATCCGCGACTGATTTCGCTGCGGATCCGCGACTGATTTCGCTGCGGATCCACGGCGAATTTCGCTGCTGATCCGCGGCGGATTTTGCTGCGGATCCGCGGCTGATTATCTGCTGATTCATCTGCGCTAGCGGGTATAGCATAACGCAATTGCATTATGCTATACCGTTACCAGCTGGTCAACGCTACGTGTTGAACGGGCTGGTAAAATGCAATATGAACCCAGCCTTAGGGTTAGAACTAGGGTTAGGGTTAGCATTAGGGTTAAGGTTAGAATTACGGTTAGGGTTGGAATTTGGGTTAGGGTTGGAATTAGGGTTAGGGTTGGAATTAGGGTTAGGGTTGGAATTAGGGTTAGGCTTGGAATTAGGTTTATGGTTAGAGTTGGGATTAGGGTTAGGGGTGTGTTGGGGTTAGGGTTATGATTAGGGTTTGTATTAGGGTTAGGTGTGTGTAGGGGTTAGGGTTGGGGTTAGGGGTGTGTTGGGGTTAGGGTTGGAGTTAGAATTGAGGGGTTTCCACTATTTAGGCACATCAGGGGTCTCCATACGCGACATGGCGCCACCATTGATTCCTGCAAATTTTGCGTTCAAAAAGTCAAACAGTGCTCCCTTTATTCCAAGCCCCGACGTATGCCCAAACAGTGGTTTATCCCCACATATGGGGTATCAGCGTATTCGGGAAAAATTGCACAACAACTTTGGGGGTTCTAATTTCTCCTGTTAACATTGGGAAAAAAAATTGGGGACTAAAAATTATTTTTGTGGAAAAAAAATGATTTTATTTTTCACGGCTCTGCGTTATAAACTTCTGTGAAGGACTTGGAGATTCAAAGTGCTTATCACACATCTATAGGAGTTCCTTGGGGGATCTAGTTTCCAAAATGGGGTCACTTGTGGGGAGTTTCTACTGTTTAGGCACATCAGGGACTCTGCAAACGTAACATGACGCCCGAAGACCATTCCATCAAGTGGGCATTTCAAAACGTCACTACTTCCCATCCGAGCCCCGACGTGTGCCCATACAGTAGTTTTCTCCCACATATGGGATATCAGCATACTCAGGACAAATTGGACAACAACTTTTGGGGTCTAATTTCTCATGTTACCCTTGGGAAAATAAAAAAATTGGGGACTAAAAGATCCTGATTGTGGAAAAAATATGATTTTTTTATTTTCATGCCCGGGCGTTATAAACTTCTGTGTAGCCCTTGGGGTTCAAAGTGCTCACCACACATCTAGATAAGTTCTTTGCCGGGTCTAGTTTCCAAAATGGGGTCACTTGTGGGGAGTTTCTACTGTTTAGGCACATCAGGGGCTCTGCAAACGTAACAAGATGCCCGCAGACCATTCCATCAAGTCGGCATTTCAAAGCGTCACTACATCCCTTCCGAGCCCTGACGTGTGCCCAAACAGTGGTTCCCCCCCACATATGGGGTACTAGCGTACTCAGGAGAAACTGGACAACAACTTTTGGGGTCCAATTTCTCCTGTAACCATTGTGAAAATAAAAAACAGTGGGCTAAAAAATCATTTTTTGAGAAAAAAAAATGATTTTTTATTTTCACGGCTCTGCGTTATAAACTTCTGTGAAGCACCTGGGGGTTCAAAGTGCTCACTATGCATCTAGATAAGTTCCTTAGGGCGTCTAGTTTCCAAAATATTCCAGCATATTTTCCATTCAAAAAGTCAAATGGCGCTCCTTCCCTTCTGAGCCCTGCAGTGCGCCCAAACAGTGGTTTATGACCACATATGAGGTATCTGTGTACTCAGGAGAAATTGCCCAACAAATTTTAGGATCCAATTTATACTGTTGCCCATGTGAAAATGAAAATAACTGAGGCTAAAAGAAAATTTTTGTGAAAAAAAAGTACTTTCTTTTATTTACGGATCAATTTGTGAAGCACCTGGGGTGTTCAAAGTGCTCACTATGCATCTAGATAAGTTCCTTAGGGGTCTAGTTTCCAAAATGGGGTCACTTGTGGGGAGCTCCAATGTTTAGGCACACAGGGACTCTCCAAATGCGACATAGCAACCGCTAAATATTCCAGCATATTTTCCATTCAAAAAGTCAAATGGCGCTCCTTCCCTTCTGAGCCCTGCCGTGCGCCCAAACAGTGGTTTATGACCACATATGAGGTATCTGTGTACTCAGGAGAAATTGCCCAACAAATTTTAGGATCCAATTTATACTGTTGCCCATGTGAAAATGAAAATAACTGAGGCTAAAAGAAAATTTTTGTGAAAAAAAAGTACTTTCTTTTATTTACGGATCAATTTGTGAAGCACCTGGGGTTCAAAGTGCTCACTATGCATCTAGATAAGTTCCTTAGGGGGTCTAGTTTCCAAAATGGGTCACTTGTGGGGAGCTCCAATGTTTAGGCACACAGGGACTCTCCAAATGCGACATGGCAACCGCTAAATATTCCAGCATATTTTCTATTCAAAAAGTCAAATGGCGCTCCTTCCCTTCTGAGCCCTGCCGTGCGCCCAAACAGTGGTTTATGACCATATATGAGGTATCTGTGTACTCAGGAGAAATTGCCCAACAAATTTTAGGATCCAATTTATACTGTTGCCCATGTGAAAATGAAAATAACTGAGGCTAAAAGAAAATTTTTGTGAAAAAAAAGTACTTTCTTTTTTTTACAGATCAATTTGTGAAGCACCTGGGGTTCAAAGTGCTCACTATGCATCTAGATAAGTTCCTTAGGGGGTCTAGTTTCCAAAATGGGGTCACTTGTGGGGAGCTCCAATGTTTAGGCACACAGGGACTCTCCAAATGCGACATAGCAACCGCTAAATATTCCAGCATATTTTCCATTCAAAAAGTCAAATGGCGCTCCTTCCCTTCTGAGCCCTGCCGTGCGCCCAAACAGTGGTTTATGACCACATATGAGGTATCCGTGTACTCAGGAGAAATTGCCCAACAAATTTTAGGATCCAATTTATACTGTTGCCCATGTGAAAATGAAAATAACTGAGGCTAAAAGAACATTTTTGTGAAAAAAAAGTACTTTCTTTTATTTACGGATCAATTTGTGAAGCACCTGGGGGTTCAAAGTGCTCACTATGCATCTAGATAAGTTCCTTAGGGGTCTAGTTTCCAAAATGGGGTCACTTGTGGGGAGCTCCAATGTTTAGGCACACAGGGACTCTCCAAATGCGACATAGCAACCGCTAAATATTCCAGCATATTTTCTATTCAAAAAGTCAAATGGCGCGCCTTCCCTTCTGAGCCCTGCATTGCGCCCAAACAGTGGTTTATGACCATATATGAGGTATCTGTGTACTCAGGAGAAATTGCCCAACAAATTTTAGGATCCAATTTATACTGTTGCCCATGTGAAAATGAAAAAAACTGAGGCTAAAAGAAAATTTTTGTGAAAAAAAAGTACTTTCTTTTTTTTACGGATCAATTTGTGAAGCACCTGGGGTTCAAAGTGCTCACTATGCATCTAGATAAGTTCCTTAGGGGTCTAGTTTCCAAAATGGGGTCACTTGTGGGGGAGCTCCAATGTTTAGGCACACAGGGACTCTCCAAATGCGACATGGCAACCGCTAAATATTCCAGCATATTTTCCATTCAAAAAGTCAAATGGCGCTCCTTCCCTTCTGAGCCCTGCCGTGCGCCCAAACAGTGGTTTATGACCACATATGAGATATCTGTGTACTCAGGAGAAATTGCCCAACAAATTTTAGGATCCAATTTATACTGTTGCCCATGTGAAAATGAAAAAACTGAGGCTAAAAGAAAATTTTTGTGAAAAAAAAGTACTTTCTTTTTTTTACAGATCAATTTGTGAAGCACCTGGGGGTTCAAAGTGATCACTATGCATCTAGATAAGTTCCTTAGGGGTCTAGTTTCCAAAATGGGGTCACTTGTGGGGAGCTCCAATGTTTAGGCACACAGGAACTCTCCAAATGCGACATGGCAACCGCTAAATATTCCAGCATATTTTCCATTCAAAAAGTCAAATGGCGCTCCTTCCCTTCTGAGCCCTGCCGTGCGCCCATACAGTGGTTTATGACCACATATGAGGTATCTGTGTACTCAGGAGAAATTGCCCAACAAATTTTAGGATCCATTTTAATCCTGATGCCCATGTAAAAATGAAAAAATTGATGCTAAAAGAAAATTTTTGTTGGAAAAATTAAAATGTCCATTTTTTCCTTCCACGTTGCTTTAGTTCCTGTGAAGCAGCTGAAGGTTAATAATCTTCTTGAATGTAGTTTTGAGTAGCTTGAGGGTGCAGTTTTTATAAAGGTGTCACTTTTGGGTATTTTCTGCCATATATACCCCTCAAAGTGACTTCAAATGTGAGGTGGTCCCTAAAAAAAATGGTTTTGTAAATTTTGCTGTAAAAATGAGAAATCGCTGGTCAACTTTTAACCCTTATAACTTCCTAACAAAAAAAAAATGTTGCTCCCAAAATTGTGCTGATGTAAAGTAGACATGTGGGAAATGTTATTTATTAACTATTTTGTGCCACATAACTCTCTGGTTTAACAGAATAAAAATTAAAAATTTGAAAATTACAAAATTTTCAGAATTTTCGCCAAATTTCCATTTTTTTCACAAATAAACGCAAAAATTATCGACCTAAATTTACCACTATCATGAAGCCCAATATGTCACGAAAAAACAATCTCAGAATCGCTAGGATCCGTTGAAGCGTTCCTGAGTTATTACCTCATAAAGGGACACTGGTCAGAATTGCAAAAAATGGCAAGGTCTTTAAGGTCAAAATAGGCTGGGTCTTGAAGGGGTTAATAAGCATAGTCTTAATTTTTTTCCCCTATAAATTAATAGTACAAATGAAAACAACCAGCTATGTAATATATCTATTGAGGGAAATGTACTTCTTTCCCCTTCTGGACTGATTTTTCACTTTCAATTCAGGGGTAAAGTCAGTATTCAGTGAAGACAGATTTCCCCATAAGGCCGGAGTCACACTGGCGACAAAATCGGACGACTGCAATGCGATGAAATATCGCATTGCAGTCGGACCTATGTTAATCTATGGAGCAGCTCCCAGTATCAGATTTTTTGTGGTCCGTTTTAAACGTCCGTGTACAATCGCAGCATGCTGCGATTGTCACCGATTGTGGGTCGACTATCGCCAATGCAAGTCTATGGGAGCGATGAAAAATCTGATTACAAACGGACCACACTGTGTGACTTGCGATGAAATCGCATCGGTGTCCTTTAGAAAAGCCGGCAATTCATCCCCGGCTATACTGTAAAATCACACTGACAGCTTTAATAAAGACTAGAAAGAATAGATATATACACATAGAACACATATATATATATATATATATAATATATATATATAATATATATATACATGTCATTGTGACATGTATATATATATATATATATATATATGTATATTTCCTAGACTTCTACATACTGTAATAGCCGCTAATTCAATTGCCGGGTTTTGTGAAATCACAGAAGCCGACATGAAATGATACATTGTTTCCACACATTTAACCATGTAATTTCATGTATTTTTATATATGTTTGAAACTTACAATTACATGAGTGTATTTGTGCAAAATTTCAGACATGTAGGGGTTAATTAAAGGTGTAAATTCGTTGAAAAAAAAATGCGTGGGCTCCCGCTGTATTTTCTCCACCAGACAGACAAAGCAAAGCGAGTGGGGGCAGATAATAATAGCCCAGGGAGGGTGCATTTTTTTTGTGCCCCCCCTGGCTACTAACATCTGCCCCCAGACACCCCAGAAAGGGCAAATCTATAATTAGATTCGCCCTTTCTGGCACTTTGCCCGTCTATTCCCATTGCCCTGTAGCGGTGGCGAATGGGTTAATCTCACCTTACTGTCACCTTGCTATTGAAAGGTGACCTTAAGGCAGGTTAATAATTGATAGCTGTCAATTAGACAACTATCAATTATTAATCCTATTGAAGTAAATAAAAAAACACACACACACTTTAAGAATAAATAATTTTAATTAAATAAAAACACATTTTTTTGACCATATTTTATTTTACACTTAATCCGTGCGAAGCCATTGATCTCCTAAAATAAAGAAAAAGAAATAAAACAACATTATTCTTACCTATTCCGCCGATCTGTCACGTCCCACGCTGTAATCCTTCACAAAGGGTTAACTAGCTTTGAGCCAAGCAGTGCAAGTAATCCTGCATGCTCAGCTCAAAGCTCATGAATGAATAAGTTCCTCTCCTGGCGACAGGAGAGGATGTGTTTCATGAATGAAGCTTAATTGATTGTGTCCACTTTCCCTTTAGGTCAGGTCACTAAAGTTAAATTGGCAATAAATCAATTAAGCTCCATTCATGAATCTATTCCTCTACTTTCGCTGGGGGAGGAAGTTATTCATTCAGGGGAATACAGGTCTGAGACAGCATTATTAGCTCTCTGCGACCTGTAACCTGTTAACCCTTTCTGATGGATTACACCGTGGGACCTGACTGTACATCGGATTGGTAAGTATAATTTTGCTTTTTTATTTTATTTTTATTACAGGAAATGGTTTTAGCAGGAAAATAAAATATGTTCAAAACTGTGTGATTATTTAATTAAACTTATTTTTTATTAAACTGTGTGTGTTTGATTTTTCTTTCATACAATAGGATTAATAATTGATAGTTGTCTAATTGACAGCTATCAATTATTAACCTGGCTTAAAGTGACCTTTCAATTGCAAGGTCATTTTAACCCCTTATTAACCCATTCGCCACCGCTACAGGGCAATGGGAATAGACGGGCAAAGTGCCAGAAAGGGCGAATCTAATTATAGATTTGCCCTTTCTGGGGTGTCTGGGGGCAGATGTTAGTAGCCAGGGGGGGCACAAAAAAAATGTACCCTCCCTAGGCTATTATTATCTGCCCCCACTCGCTTGCTTTGTCTGTCTGGTGGAGAAAATACAGCGGGAGCCCACGCATTTTTTTTCAACGAATTTACACCTTTAATTAACCCCTACATGTCTGAAATTTAGCACACATATACTCATGTAATTGTATGTTTCAAACATATATAAAAATACATGAAATTACATGGTTAAATGTGTGGAAACAATGTATCATTTCATGTCGGCTTCTGTGATTTCACTGAAGCCGGCAATTGAATTAGCGGCTATAACAGTATGTAGAAGTGTAAGAACTATAAATATATGTATATGTATATATGTCACAATGACATGTATATATATATATATATATATATATATGTGCTCTATGTGTATATATCTATTCTTTCTTTTGGCATTTAAATACTATTCTTTTGGATCCATTATATGTCAGTTTTGCAAGCCTGTGAGAAAATCTCGCAAGTCGGATGAAAATCGGATGTTACAAGGTACACACACATGCGATTAAATCGCATCTTTGAAGGAAAATCGGATGCCAGAAGGATGTGTGATGTTTTTATTTTGATCCGATTGTCGACCGTCTAAAACGGACCGATTTTTTGTGGTTGTGTGTGACTCCAGCCTTACTGAGATAGAAGATGACAGTTGGTGCTTTTAAAAGTCTATGGAAAAGGCAGGAGCAGGAGGCCGACACAGACATTCTGCTGCACGTTGTCCTGAAATGACAGATACAGTTCTCCATAGAACTTTATGAGCACCAACTGTCATTTCCTATCTCAGTAAAAGGAAAGTTTGCATCCACTGAAAGAATGGATGATCAGGAGGAGAAAGAAGTGGATTTCTCTAGCTCTAATGAGATAAGTTTCACGTCTACCCACTGATTTATGAAGAAAGAAGGTTTGACAATGGTTCCTTATTAGCACTTTATGACATTTTTAGTCCAGATTTGGTCAAATATTCATAGACATCACAGTGTATGATGATTTCCCCCAAACAGCTGAATATACATCAGGCACGGGATTGACCGGTTTGGTTTTGCTGATTATTCAGGTTGCGTCGCACTTATGGCGCTGCAGGAGCATTACCTGCCTGCAATTTGTATCGAGTGCTCGGTGCCAGAGTGGAATATGTTGGTATAAGTAGTCTGCTCCCTTTGATGTCTGATATCTTCTACTTTCACGCACTTAGGACGCCAATGGCCAAATCAGTGAAGGGAAGAGATAAGGGTCACATATAATATCCGGAAAATGGGTTTGAACGGCAATAGGACGTATAGTTGGTGGGTTTTCGCCTAAGATCACATAAAGACCATGATCTTTCAAAGCGAATGCTTCATAACGAAATATTATGTTTTCAGTTACGTTTTTTAATGTATTTTTTAAAACATTTGTGAGATTTTTCTTTAATTTTCCATTAAGGTACTGCCACACTAAACAATCCCGCTAGCGATCACGATAACGACGCATACTAATGAGATCGCTAGCGGGATTGTTTCTATATCGCTAAATGCGGCCACATTTAGCGATATAGTTAACGACGCTATCGCCGTTAGCGATCTTCTTAACGACTTTAGCGGTACAAAAGTACCGCTAAATCGCTAAGAAAAGGTGCCACACTAGCGATATATACTTACCCAGCGGGAGCGCCGACGAGAAAATAGGGTCCGGAACGATTCCAGCGACGAGCGAGATCACAGCAGGAAGCTCGTCGCTGGCAGATGCCGCACTGAACAACATCGCTAACGGGATCGCTAAATAGTGACGTTTTTTTAGCGATCCCGTTAGCGATATTGTTTAGTGTGGCATACTCTTTACTATTAGTATTTTTAAAAGATTTTGACATATTGCAGTTTTTATTCTGGCCACTGAGGTTTATAATAGACTGATAACTCTTGTTCTGTAAGGATAATGTATCGAAAGTCTCATTATCATCACAGACAGGATTACAATGAAAGGCAACACCTTTATATAGATCACAGAAAATCTACCATTCACAATAGGTGATATCACAACTCACCTCCTCCTCCTCCTGTACAATGACTGATATCACCTCTATATACAGTAGATAACACAGGATCCACCATTCACAATAGGTGATGTCACAGCTCGCCTCCTCCTCCTGTACAATGACTGATAACACCTCTATATACAGTAGATAACACAGGATCCACCATTCACAATAGGTGTCACAGCTCACCTCCTCCTCCTCCTGTACAATGACTGATAACACCTCTATATACAGTAGGTAACACAGGATCCACCATTCACAATAGGTGATGTCACAGCTCACCTCCTCCTCCTGTACAATGACTGATAACACCTCTATATACAGCTGATAACACAGGATCCACCATTCACAATAGGTGATGTCACAGCTCACCTCCTCCTCCTGTACAATGACTGATAACACCTCTATATACAGTACATAACACAGGATCCACCATTCAAAATAGGTGATGTCACAGCTCACCTCCTCCTCCTGTACAATGACTGATAACACCTCTATATACAGTAGATAACACAGGATCCACCATTCACAATAGGTGATGTCACAGCTCACCTCCTCCTCCTCCTGTACAATGACTGATAACACCTCTATATACAGAAGATAACACAGGATCCACCAGTCACAATAGGTGATATCACAACTCACCTCCTCCCCTCCTGTACAATGACTGATAACACCTCTATATACAGTAGATAACACAGGATCCACCATTCACAATAGGTGATGTCACAGCTCACCTCCTCCTCCTGTACAATGACTGATAACACCTCTATATACAGTAGATAACACAGGATCCACCATTCACAATAGGTGATGTCACAGCTCACCTCCTCCTCCTGTATAATGACTGATAACACCTCTATATACAGAAGATAACACAGGATCCACCATTCACAATAGATGATGTCACAGCTCACCTCCTCCTCCTGTATAATGACTGATAACACCTCTATATACAGAAGATAACACAGGATCCACCATACACAATAGGTGATGTCACAGCTCACCTCCTCCTCCTGTACAATGACTGATAACACCTCTATATACAGTAGATAAATCAGGATCCACCATTCACAATAGGTGATGTCACAGCTCACCTCCTCCTTCTGTACAATGACTGATGACACCTCTATATACAGTAGATAACACAGGATCCACCATTCACAATAGGTGATGTCACAGCTCACCTCCTCCTTCTGTACAATGACTGATGACACCTCTATATACAGTAGATAACACAGGATCTACCATTCACAATAGGTGATGTCACAGCTCACCTCCTCCTCCTGTACAATGACTGATAACACCTCTATATACAGTAGATAACACAGGATCCACCATTCACAATAGGTGATGTCACAGCTCACCTCCTCCTCCTGTACAATGACTGACAACACCTCTATATACAGTAGATAACACAGGATCCACCATTCACAGTAAATGATGTCACAGCTCAGCTCCTCCTCCTGTACAATGACTGATAACACCTCTATATACAGTAGATAACACAGGATCCACCATTCACAATAAGTGATGTCACAGCTCACCTCCTCCTCCTGTACAATGACTGATAACACCTCTATATACAGTAGATAACACAGGATCCACCATTCACAATAGGTGATGTCACAGCTCACCTCCTCCTCCTGACAATGACTGAACACCTTATATACAGTAGATAACCAGATCACCATTCAAATAGTGATGTCACAGCTCACCTCCTCCTCTGTACAATGACTGATAAACCTCTATAACAGTAGATACACAGATCCACATCAATAGTGATGTCCAGCTCACCCCTCCTCGTAATGACTGTACACCTCTATATACAGTAGATAACACGGATCCACCTTCACATAGTGACACACCACCTCCTCCCTGTACAATGATGATAACACCCTATATACAGTATAACACAGGATCCACCATTCCAATGGTGCACAGCTCACTCCTCCTCGACAATGACTGATAACCCTCTATACAGTAGATAACACAGGATCCACCTTCACAATGGTGATTCAAGTCTCCTCTCTTACATGCTGTAACTTATCTAATAACTCCATTCAATAGTTGTCAAGCTCACCCTCTCCTGTACATATGAACCTCTATTACAGTAATACACAGTCCCATACATAGTGTGTCCATCACTCTCTCTACAATGACTGATAACACCTTATTATAGATAACACAGACCACCTTCACATAGTGATACGCTCACCTCTCCCCTTACAATGACTGATAACTCTATATACAGTAATAACACAGATCCCCATTCACAAAGTATGTCACAGCTCACTCCTCCTGTACAATGACTGATAACCTATATACGTAGATACACAGGATCCACATCACAATAGGGATCAGCTCCTCCTCCCTGTACATAGTAAACCTCTATATACAGTAGATAACCAGGCCACCATTCACAATAGGTGATCACAGCTCACCTCCTCCTCCTACAATGACTGATAACACCTTATATACAGTAGATAACACAGATCCCCATTCAAATAGGTGTCACAGCTCACTCTCCCCTGTACAATGCTGATAACCCTCTATATCATAGAAACACAGGACCACATCACAATAGTGATTCAGTCACCTCCTCCTGTAATGATGATAACCCTCTAATACTAGATACACAGATCCACATTCAAATAGGGATTCACAGTCACCCTCCTCCTACATATGATAACCTCATATACAGTAATAACACAGATCCACCATTAAAAGTGATTCACAGCCACCCTCTGTACAATGTAACACTTATAACAGTAGTAACCAGTCCCTCACAAGGTGTCACAGCCACCTCTCCCTAATGATGATAACCTTTAACTACATGATCCCATTCAATAGGTATCAGCTCCTCCTCGATGCTGATACACTATACATGATAACACAGGATCCATTCACATAGTATTCCAGCCCTCCTCCGAATGTGAGATAACACAGGATCCATCATTCACAATAGGTGATGTCACAGCTCACCTCCTCCTCCTGTACAATGACTGATAACACCTCTATATACAGTAGATAACACAGGATCCACCATTCACAATAGGTGATGTCACAGCTCACCTCCTCCTCCTGTACAATGACTGATAACACCTCTATATACAGTAGATAACACAGGATCCACCATTCACAATAGGTGATGTCATAGCTCACCTCCTCCTCCTGTACAATGACTGATAACACCTCTATATACAGTAGATAACACAGGATCTACCATTCACAATAGGAGATATCACAGCTCACCTCCTCCTCCTGTACAATGACTGATAACACCTTTATATACAGTAGATAACACAGGATCTACCATTCACTATAGGTTATGTCACAGCTCACCTCCTCCTCCTGTACAATGACTGATAACTCCTCTATATACAGTAGATAACACAGGATCCACCATTCACAATAGGTGATGTCACAGCTCACCTCCTCCTCCTGTACAATGACTGATAACACCTCTATACACAGTAGATAACACAGGATCCACCATTCACAATAGGTGATGTCACAGCTCACCTCCTCCTCCTGTACAATGACTGATAACTCCTCTATATACAGTAGATAACACAGGATCCACCATTCACAATAGGTGATGTCACAGCTCAGCTCCTCCTCCTGTACAATGACTGATAACACCTCTATATACAGTAGATAACACAGGATCCACCATTCACAATAGATGATGTCACAGCTCACCTCCTCCTCCTGTACAATGACTGATAACACCTCTATATACAGTAGATAACACAGGATCTACCATTCACAATAGGAGATATCACAGCTCACCTCCTCCTCCTGTACAATGACTGATAACACCTTTATATACAGTAGATAACACAGGATCTACCATTCACTATAGGTTATGTCACAGCTCACCTCCTCCTCCTGTACAATGACTGATAACTCCTCTATATACAGTAGATAACACAGGATCCACCATTCACAATAGGTGATGTCACAGCTCACCTCCTCCTCCTGTACAATGACTGATAACACCTCTATATACAGTAGATAACACAGGATCCACCATTCATAATAGGTGATGTCACAGCTCACTGCATGGGTGGTCACTTGGGCCCGATATCCGCACATGAACGTGTAGCTTAAATGCTGCTCTCAGTGATTGATGGTGACATTAGGAGTTGACAGGAGCAATTTGAGCTCATAGAACGTTAAGGCGAAATTTAAGATTTATTACTGTATAAGAGATGTCCTCTACTTGGAGGAACAGTAAGAGGGTGTTGGACATCTGCACCCCCCGCTGTGGCCCCTTGTAAACATTGCTACACACACTATATAGCGGTAGTTGTGGAGAACTCCAGCTCGGATTCCAATCAATATCTCCTGATTATTATGTTCACATCCCCTAAACATGTGTCCACTTTCATGGTCAGACTACACATAGGGCTTGTTTGTAGTCTGTTACCATGGACACACATAGGTCTGCACTGAACGGATACACAATATGCAAAGAGAAATTCAAGACTTGAGAATCATTAGGGCAAATCGCAAGAGTTTTCAAAAGTATACACACCGCTTTAAAATTAACACACATCATGAAATAGAGATATGATCTATGCTGCTTTTTATCTAGTTAATCTATCTTCACAATGCCGTAAGCAATAGTTATAGAAATGCTAAATATACTTAACTAACTGCTGCCTGGAGACGCATTCAATGTCCGCTCCACCCTACAAGTTATCTGCACAGACCGACTGATACTCCTAGAACATCGAACAACCATAAAGAAGTTATCAGATGCCGGAGAATTGACTGAAGCTATTAGAATAGCTGAACATAAAGAGTAAAGTGCTGTAATGAGACGGCCCGGCTCCTCCATCACTCCAGAGCCGGCGAAAATAGATTTCTTATTTCCAATGAAGCATTGATGAATTGTACTCAGGTAGCGCACACTGCCGGGGATATGGCATTTCTGAAAAGTCATTTTTCATCTGACTCAGGAAATTGATAAATGGTAGCGGAGATGATAGGAGTATCCAATAATTTCACGTGGTGTTCCTAAGTAAAAAAAAAATACTAGTTCTATCTATCTATCTATCTATCTATCTATCTATCTATCTATCTATCTATCTATCTATTATCTATCTATCTATCTATCTATCTATCTATCTATCTATCTATCTATCTAATTTACCTATCATTTACAAACTGGTACATTACTGATCCTGAGTTACATCCTGTATTACACTCCAGAGCTGCACTCACTATTCGCTGGTGCAGTCACTGTGTACATACATTACATTACTGATCCTGAGTGACATCCTGTATTATACTCCAGAGCTGCACTCACTATTCTGCTGGTGCAGTCACTGTGTACATACATTACATTACTGATCCTGAGTTACATCCTGTATTATACTCCAGAGCTGCACTCACTACTCTGCTGGTGCAGTCACTGTGTACATACATTACATTACTGATCCTGAGTTACCTCCTGTATTATACTCCAGAGCTGCACTCACTATTCTGCTGGTGCAGTCACTGTGTACATACATTACATTACTGATCCTGAGTTACATCCTGTATTATACTCCAGAGCTGCACTCACTATTCTGCTGGTGCAGTCACTGTGTACATACATTACATTACTGATCCTGAGTTACATCCTGTATTATACTCCATAGCTGCACTCACTATTCTGCTGGTACAGTCACTGTGTGCATACATTACATTACTGATCCTTAGTTACATCCTGTATTATACTCCAGAGCTGCACTCACTATTCTGCTGGTGCAGTCACTGTGTACATACATTACATTACTGATCCAGAGTTACATCCTGTATTATACCCCAGAGCTGCACTCACTATTCTGCTGGTGCAGTCACTGTGTACATACATTACATTACTGATCCTGAGTTACATCCTGTATTACACTCCAGAGCTGCACTCACTATTCTGCTGGTGCAGTCACTGTGTACATACATTACATTACTGATCCTGAGTTACATGCTGTATTATACTCCAGAGCTGCACTCACTATTCTGCTTGTGCAGTCACTGTATACATACATTACTGATCCTGAGTTACATCCTGTATTATACCCCAGAGCTGCACTCACTATTCTGCTGGTGCAGTCACTGTGTACATACATTACTGATCCTGAGTTACCTCCTGTATTATACCCCAGAGCTGCACTCACTACTCTGATGGTGCAGTCACTGTGTAAATACATTACATTACTGATCCTGAGTTACATCCTGTATTATACTTCAGAGCTGCACTCACTATTCTGCTGGTGCAGTCACTGTGTGCATACATTACATTACTGATCCTGAGTTACATCCTGTATTATACTCCAGAGCTGCACTCACTATTCTGCTGGTGCAGTCACTGTGTATATACATTACATTACTGATCCTGAGTTACATCCTGTATTATACTCCAGAGCTGCACTCACTATTCTGCTGGTGCAGTCACTGTGTAAATACATTACATTACTGATCCTGAGTTACATGCTGTATTATACTCCAGAGCTGCACTCACTATTCTGCTTGTGCAGTCACTGTGTACATACATTACATTACTGATCCTGAGTTACCTGCTGTATTATACTCCAGAGCTGCACTCACTATTCTGCTGGTGCAGTCACTGTGTACATACATTACATTACTGATCCTGAGTTACATCCTGTATTATACTCCAGAGCTGCACTCACTATTCTGCTGGTGCAGTCACTGTGTACATACATTACATTACTGATCCTGAGTTACATCCTGTATTATACTCCAGAGCTGCACTCACTATTCTGCTGGTGCAGTCACTGTGTACATACATTACTGATCCTGAGTTACATCCTGTATTATACCCCAGAGCTGCACTCACTATTCTGCTGGTGCAGTCACTGTGTACATACATTACTGATCCTGAGTTACCTCCTGTATTATACCCCAGAGCTGCACTCACTACTCTGATGGTGCAGTCACTGTGTAAATACATTACATTACTGATCCTGAGTTACATCCTGTATTATACTTCAGAGCTGCACTCACTATTCTGCTGGTGCAGTCACTGTGTACATACATTACATTACTGATCCTGAGTTACATCCTGTATTATACCCCAGAGCTGCACTCACTATTCTGCTGGTGCAGTCACTGTGTACATACATTACATTACTGATCCTGAGTTACATCCTGTATTATACTCCAGAGCTGCACTCACTATTCTGCTGGTGCAGTCACTGTGTATATACATTACATTACTGATCCTGAGTTACATCCTGTATTATACTCCAGAGCTGCACTCACTATTCTGCTGGTGCAGTCACTGTGTAAATACATTACATTACTGATCCTGAGTTACATGCTGTATTATACTCCAGAGCTGCACTCACTATTCTGCTTGTGCAGTCACTGTGTACATACATTACATTACTGATCCTGAGTTACCTCCTGTATTATACTCCAGAGCTGCACTCACTACTCTGATGGTGCAGTCACTGTGTACATACATTACTGATCCTGAGTTACATGCTGTATTATACTCCAGAGCTGCACTCACTATTCTGCTGGAGCAGTCACTGTGTACATACATTACTGATCCTGAGTTACATCCTGTATTATACTCCAGAGCTGCACTCACTATTCTGCTGGTGCAGTCACTGTGTACATACATTACATTACTGATCCTGAGTTACCTCCTGTATTATACCCCGAGCTGCACTCACTATTCTGCTGGTGCCGTCACTGTGTACATACATTACTGATCCTGAGTTACCTCCTGAATTATACTCCAGAGCTGCACTCACTATTCTGCTGGTGCAGTCACTGTGTACATACATTACTGATCCTCAGTTACCTCCTGTATTATACCCCGAGCTGCACTCACTATTCTGCTGGTGTAGTCACTGTGTACATACATTACATTACTGATCCTGAGTTACCTCCTGTATTATACCCCAAGCTGCACTCACTATTCTGCTGGTGTAGTCACTGTGTACATACATTACATTACTGATCCTGAGTTACTTCCTGTATTATACCCCGAGCTGCACTCACTATTCTGCTGGTGCAGTCACTGTGTACATACATTACATTACTGATCCTGAGTTACCTCCTGTATTATACCCCGAGCTGCACTCACTATTCTGCTGGTGCAGTCACTGTGTACATACATTACATTACTGATCCTGAGTTACATCCTGTATTATACCCCGAGCTGCACTCACTATTCTGCTGGTGCAGTCACTGTGTACATACATTACATTACTGATCCTGAGTTACATCCTGTATTATACTCCAGAGCTGCACTCACTATTCTGCTGGTGCAGTCACTGTGTACATACATGTACATTACTGATCCTGAGTTACATCCTGTATTATACTCCAGAGCTGCACTCACTATTCTGCTGGTGCAGTCACTGTGCACATACATTACATTACTGATCCTGAGTTACATCCTGTATTATACCCCAGAGCTGTACTCACTATTCTGCTGGTGCAGTCACTGTGTACATACATTACATTACTGATCCTGAGTTACATCCTGTATTATACCCCAGAGCTGCACTCACTATTCTGCTGGTGCAGTCACTGTGTACATACATTACATTACTGATCCTGAGTTACATCCTGTATTATACTCCAGAGCTGCACTCACTATTCTGCTGGTGCAGTCACTGTGTTCATACATTACATTACTGATCCTGAGTTACATCCTGTATTATACTCCAGAGCTGCACTCACTATTCTGCTGGTGCAGTCACTGTGTACATACATTACATTACTGATCCTGAGTTACATCCTGTATTATACTCCAGAGCTGCACTCACTATTCTGCTGGTGCAGTCACTGTGTACATACATTACATTACTGATCCTGAGTTACATCCTGTATTATACCCAGAGCTGCACTCACTATTCTGCTGGTGCAGTCACTGTGTACATACATTACATTACTGATCCTGAGTTACATCCTGTGTTATACCCCAGAGCTGCACTCACTATTCTGCTGGTGCAGTCACTGTGTACATACATTACATTACTGATCCTGAGTTACATCCTGTATTATACCCCAGAGCTGCATTCACTATTCTGCTGGTGCAGTCACTGTGTACATACATTACTGATCCTGAGTTACATCCTGTATTATACTCCAGAGGTGCACTCACTATTCTGCTGGTGCAGTCACTGTGTACATACATTACTGATCCTGAGTTACATCCTGCATTATACTCCAGAGCTGCACTCACTATTCTGCTGGTGCAGTCACTGTGTACATACATTACTGATCCTGAGTTACATCCTGTATTATACTCCAGAGCTGCACTCACTATTCTGCTGGTGCAGTCACTGTGTACATACATTACATTACTGATCCTGAGTTACATCCTGTATTATACTCCAGAGCTACACTCACTATTCTACTGGTGCAGTCACTGTGTACATACATTACATTACTGATCCTGAGTTACATCCTGTATTATACCCAGAGCTGCACTCACTATTCTGCTGGTGCAGTCACTGTGTACATACATTACATTACTGATCCTGAGTTACATCCTGTATTATACCCCAGAGCTGCACTCACTATTCTGCTGGTGCAGTCACTGTGTACATACATTACATTACTCATCCTGAGTTACATCCTGTATTATACTCCAGAGCTGCACTCACTATTCTGCTAGTGCAGTCACTGTGTACATACATTACATTACTGATCCTGAGTTACATCCTGTATTATACTCCAGAGCTGCACTCACTATTCTGCTGGTGCAGTCACTGTGTACATACATTACATTACTGATCCTGAGTTACATCCTGTATTATACTCCAGAGCTGCACTCACTATTCTGCTGGTGCAGTCACTGTGTACATACATTACATTACTGATCCTGAGTTACATCCTGTATTATACCCCAGAGCTGCACTCACTATTCTGCTGGTGCAGTCACTGTGCACATACATTACATTACTGATCCTGAGTTACATCCTGTATTATACCCCAGAGCTGCACTCACTATTCTGCTGGTTACATTCTATATTACACTGTGCTTCTTTGTGACATGACCTTCCTTCCCTTTGCAATATTTTTAGATTGGACCCTCCTACAATGTGTCAGTTAGTAAACTTTACATTTGGTCCCTAAAGTTCTAGGACCTTAGTGTAATTTGCACTTATGACTCCACTCGATATCTGGTTCCCTGTGTGGATGGTGGATCCAGTCCTGGCATTTTCCCCATATAAATCATCTAGAGCCCCTCGTACTGAGAATATACAGACTAATGAGAGTCAGTCTTAATTAAGGCTCTTATTAGCGGTGATTACTGGTGTCCGCTCTTTATTTTGCTCATGTCCTCGATATCCCGCTTCTCCCCGTCATTTGTACCGCACACCATTCCCATCCTCAGAGCTGCCAGACTTTTCTTACATTTGTATTGCATTAAGTCCCATTATGAGAGATTACTTTGCAAATCCCTTCATAAAGGATAAGACACCAAGAAGGAGTCGGGGAAGTAAAGCTCTTTTTATGCACAGTGCATCAAAGTGGTCCCAATGCTCTGAAGACGCAGTAATTTCTTCAACGTCGGCTGGCAGTTTCTTAAAATATAGGTCTGTCAGGCTCATAATAGATTCTTACATTATTTGATTTGCGGTTCATCTAAGAAACATTCATATTTTGGAAGAATGTCAGAATTCTCCATGGAGCCGATTCAGCTGTCCTACGGGGGGATAGCTGTGAAATGATCTTGTAACATTAAAGTAGAACTACTTGGCGGTGCACAATTCCTAATTGGCGGCCCATTGCTAGAACAGGCCATCAAGTTGGACCCCTGCTTATCACAAGAAGAAAGGGATCCCTTTGGCTTTGACCAGACATGGAGCTACCGCCGTCTGCGCACACTTTGGTCTTGTGGCTCAGGGACTTTCAAGTGGGTAGAACTAGAAGAGATATTCCCATCTAGAACATTTATGACATATTCACAAGATATGACACAGATGTCAGATCGATGTAGGTCCCACAGGAATCTCAAGAATGACATTGAAGAGGTTCCTGCGCATGCGCGACTCTCTGCATTTGTTTGTGTATGAGTACCATCATTGCTGATAACAATTGTCATCGGGAGTGGAGAGGTGGCCCAACTCTCCCAATTTTTCCTATTCTGAAAAGTGCTTAACATGTTTGCTCAGCGCTTTTGGAAACTTCCATATAAATAAATAATATTGCGAATGCTGGGGCATCTCTCCCGACTGCTATTTTTTTTTCAATTTGCATAACGGCTATAGAAAATCATTGGAAAGAGTTCTTCATGCGCGGCCACATTTCTAGTACCGGGAGCAATTTTCGCCAGTAATGGTTGGAATTAACATGCAAATGAATGAAGAGTGTTGCGCATGCGCAGGCACCTCTCCCGACGGCAGTTTTTATCAGCAATTCATTAGCATTTTCTAGAACATCTACGCAAATCAATGGTAAGAGTACTTCATATGTGGCCACTTTTCCAGTTCCGGGGGTAATTTTCACCAGTAAAGTTCAGAACTACTGTACAAATGAATTCAGAGTATTGTGCATGTGTGGGAGCCTATCCTGATGGCATTTTTTAGCAGCAATTTGCAAGACACCTACAAAAATCAATGGAAAGAGTCCTTCATGGATGGCCACATTTCTAGTACTGGGAGCAATTTTCACCAGTAATGGTTGATATTAACATACAAACAAATGGAGATTGTTGCGCATGCGCAAGCACCTCTCCCAACGGCAGTTTTTAAAAGCAGTTTTATTAGCATTTTCCAGAACATCTACACAAATCAATGGTAAGAGTCCTTCATGTGTGGCCACCTTTCCCAATCTGGGGGTAATTTTCACTAGTAATGTTTGGAACCACCATACAAATTAATTCAGAGTAATGTGCATGCGCGGACGTCTATCCTGATGACATTTTTTTGCAGCAATTTGCAGAACACCTACAAAAATCAATGGAAATAGTCCTTCACGCATGGCCACATTTCCAGTGTTGGGGGAAATTTTAAACAGTAATGTTCGAGTCTACCATATATGTGAATGAAGAATGTTGCGCATGTGTCGGAACCTTCCTTGATGGCAACATTTATCAGCAATTTTTGAAAAGCCCATATAAATGAATGGGAAGGGTCCTTCATACAGTTTTTGACAGTAATGTTAAACCACCATGCAAATGAACCAAGAGAGCAGAGCATGCGCCACCTCCTCTCTTTTGCCGAGGACACATGAAAAATGCAATGATTTTCTTTAGTTATTTCATCTCACAGTTAAGTCTGGCATGTTGATAGTTGTGTATGGCCAGTTTTACCTCCAGTTTCGCATCTCAGTTGCCCACAAGTGAATGTGACTGGAGTCTAACACCAGACCTGGTGCACCAAAGCTGGTACAGACATCTGACAATATCCATCTATGAAAGCAGGAATAACCCTTTAACATGTTTTTTAAAAGATTTTCTCTTTAAAAGAAAATTTATAAAGTTTCTCCCAATACTTGGGCATGTGGTAAGATATAGGTGGAAATATTAGTGACAAGGTGTCAGTATGAAAAGTCCTCACTCAGTAGTAAATTGTCCTTGTATCTAATGTTTAATTTTTAATTTTGATTTTCTTTTTTTTTTCAGGTGATATGTGCAAATATAACTGGTGGTGGGAAACTTGGACATTTAAAATCAGGAGGCTCCATATCCACACTTAAGCATATATGGACAGAAAGTAACAAAGACTTGACTATCAGTCGACTCCTTTCACAGACTTTTCGCGGTAAAGAAAACCAAACTTCCTTGGATATGAGATACGATACTCCAGAGCCGTACACAGAGCAAGAACTCTGGGAATGGCTGAGGAACTCGACAGATCTTCAGGGACCACGTTCCCGATCCAAAAGACGGCCAATTGTTAAGACGGGAAAGTTTAAGAAAATGTTTGGCTGGGGGGATTTCCATTCCAACATCAAAACTGTAAAGTTAAATTTATTGATAACAGGGAAAATTGTGGACCATGGCAATGGAACCTTCAGTGTCTACTTTCGGCACAACTCAACCGGTCAAGGAAATGTGTCTGTGAGCTTAGTTCCTCCAACCAAAATCGTGGAATTTGACTTGGCTCAGCAATCGGTGATTGACGCGAAAGATTCCAAGTCCTTCAATTGCCGTATTGAGTACGAAAAGGTCGACAAGGCTACCAAGAACACTCTTTGCAACTATGACCCTTCAAAAACATGCTACCAGGAGCAAACCCAAAGTCATGTATCTTGGTTATGCTCCAAGCCCTTCAAGGTGATCTGTATTTATATATCATTTTATAGTACAGATTATAAACTAGTACAAAAGGTGTGTCCCGATTACAACTATCACAGCGACACGCCATACTTCCCTTCTGGTTGACAATAAGACGTATGCAAGACTTACCTCTAAGGAAAACAAAAATAAAAAAGGTGACTGGGCTGGAACCGTATCCAAGAAAGTCCCATCAATTGCCTGGAATGTGTCTACATAATAAACGATGAAAAAAAGACAAAAACAAGAACAAAAACTTTTCTATGGGAAATTAATCAGATGCAGTTGACCTTCCCCCGACCGATCACTCCAAATTCTATTTACTAGGTGTAAATCACTGTGGATATAAAGGGAACACCCACAGAAGTGCACACACAATGTCGTAAATGTTGAATACATAATGTTTAAAAAAAAAATATTTACAAGGAACCAAAAATAAAAAAAGAATTAGCCATATCCAAGTCATAAGTATCAAAAATTGAGCCCAAACTACAACTTTAGCCCAGGAGATTTTGCTTATTCTAGATCTGCCAGTCTAGAACTTTGTATCTATAAGGTGTGTGCCGTCGGGATGAATCCTTCAGGTTAGCGACGTAACAAACCTAACACACACAAAACGGCACATTGATGATGGTGAATGGAGTCCATTGGAGCCCATGGTAAATAAAGATAGAAATCCATTTACAATTTACACGGTCTACTGGGTCACACCGGAATATGTCAGGTTCCTCTTCCCGAAACACCAAGATTGAGTTGAGAAATGTTGACCCGAAACTCCGAGGTTGAGTTGAGAAATGTTGACTCGAAACTCCAAGGTTGAGTTGAGAAATGTTGACCCGAAACTCCGAGGTTGAGTTGAGAAATGTTGACCCGAAACTCCGAGGTTGAGTTGAGAAATGTTGACCCAAAACTCCAAGGTTGAGTTGAGAAATGTTGACCCGAAACTCCAAGGTTGAGTTGAGAAATGTTGACCCCAAACTCCAAGGTTGAGTTGAGAAATGTTGACCCGAACTTGTGTAATTTGTGAATGGCTGAAATCTTTCTTCCGGTATATTGTATACTTACGTATCCTAGTCGACATTTGTATGAATGGTTTGTATTGTATATAGTTTAACCCGTGTTCCTTGAGCAGCTTCTTAATATAACTAGTAAATGTCTCCGCTTGTTATTGGTTAAATACAATGAGAGGACTTGAGGATTTCCATGTTTATCGACTTAGCTGTAAAACTTCATTAATACGAGAGGACATAATTATGTATAAAGCATTTATTCTGCTAAGTATTGTCGAAAGCTAAACATATACAACATTGAAGTCTGTATGCATTTAGACATTTTATTTCTGGCCGAGATTAAAAAAAAAAAGGTGAATTGTACATAAAAATAAAAGACATAACGTTGAATTTAAAGAGGTGAAACTGGTGTCTCAATCATGAAATGTTTCTACTTTTTATCCAAATGTTTATGCAATGACCATTGCCAGACAATGCAAAAAAATTCCTGTAGGGCACACATATTACCGCCACTCACTACCATAAAAATACTTCTATAGAAAGCTGAAAAATACTTCCATATGGTGCAAACGCAATAACACTATTTACTGTGATTATACTACTGCCTCTCAATGCTAAATAATATATCTACTGTATATGGTAGACACATAAAGTAATATTACCATTCACCATACAGTGCTAAATAATATACGGTATATATGGCACACACATAATATTGCCATTCACCATACAGTGCTAAATAATATACGGTATATATGGTACACACATAATATTGCCATTCACCATACAGTGCTAAATAATATACGGTATATACGGTACACACATAATATGACCATTCACTGCAATAATAATACTGCCAAGCAATGTCAATTAATACTGCCATACAGCGTAAAATAATACTTCTATATGGTTTACACACAAAATACCACGTTCACTGTCATAACAATATTCCCAGACAATGCAAAAAATATATCTACAAATTGCGCACACAATACTACCCTTCATTGCCAAAATAATACTGCCATAAAATACCAAACAATGCTCATATATGGTGCAATCTCAATGCTTTCAGTGCCACAAAATACCACGTAATTATAAATGTACTCGCTTATATAGCGCCATCGCATACTGCAGTGCTTTACAGAAATGATCATCATCATCACTTTTCCCATTGGGGCTCACGATCTAGATTCCCTATCAGTATGTCTTTGGAATGTGGGAGGAAACTGGAAGAAACCCGGAGGAAACCCACGCAAACACGGGGAGAACATACAGACTCCTTACAGATGTTCTTAGTTTGATTTGAAGCCAGAACTCGGCACTTGAATACTTCTATATGATGTCCACACACAATATTGCCATTCACTGCCATATTAATATTGCCACACAATGTACAATAGCACTCTTATATGGTGCACACATATGACCGCTATTCACTACTATTATAATATTGTCACACAATGCTAATAATGCTTCTATATGGTGAACACAGAATGTCAGACTCATAACAGTACTGCATAATACTTCTACATGGTGTACACACAATGCTGCCATTCAGTGCCATGCCATAATACTGCCACACAATTCCGAAATATGAATTCTTTACAGTTCCCACATAATAATGCCATTCCCTGCCATAATTCTGCCATACAATACCAAATAATTCTCCTTTATGGTGTACAAACAATACCACCACAATTAAAACGAAGAGGGACTCCGATACACCATGTATTAGAAATAACGGAGGCTCTCATACACATTCTGTTAAAATTGTTAGGTAGTGGACTCCTAGACTCATAAAGCCTATGCAAGTACAAGGGTTGCCAAAAATTAGGAGTGACTGCAATACACCCTGCAAGACATGTAGAGGAGGACCTCTGATTTTTTTTCCATCTTTAAGGAATGGGGCTTCTAGACTGGAAGCGTGGATATTTGACATCTGTGAGGTTCTACAAAAAAATTGGCTGAAATCCATTTATCCCTGTGGGGTATATATACTGTATATATATATATATATATATATATATATATATAAACGAATTGTAGAGGTAGGCCTCATACACATCCTGTAAAAATTATGAAGGAGGTCATCATACACACCCTGGTAAAAATTAAGAGAGAGGGTCGCTTGGTGAACCTTAGAATTTTTGAGTGAGGACTGCCTAATGACCCTATAGAGATTTTGAGTGAGGGCCTCCTGATGACTTTATAAAGATTTTG
The DNA here is from genome assembly GCA_033576555.1 of Oophaga sylvatica. Classification (NCBI taxonomy): domain Eukaryota; kingdom Metazoa; phylum Chordata; class Amphibia; order Anura; family Dendrobatidae; genus Oophaga; species Oophaga sylvatica. The sequence goes on along the minus strand of JARQOD010000006.1, from coordinate 8,158,907 downwards.
AGTGAGGGCTCCTGATAACTTTATAAAGATTTTGAGTGAGGGCCTCCTGATAACTTTATAAAGATTTTGAGTGAGGGCCTCCTGATGACTTTATAAAGATTTTGAGTGAGGGCCTCCTGATGACTTTATAAAGATTTTGAGTGAGGGCCTCCTGATAACTTTATAAAGATTTTGAGTGAGGGCCTCCTGATGACTTTATAAAGATTTTGAGTGAGGGCCTCCTGATAACTTTATAAAGATTTTGAGTGAGGGCCTCCTGATGACTTTATAAAGATTTTGAGTGAGGGCCTCCTGATGACTTTATAAAGATTTTGAGTGAGGGCCTCCTGATAACTTTATAAAGATTTTGAGTGAGGGCCTCCTGATGACTTTATAAAGATTTTGAGTGAGGGCCTCCTGATGACTTTATAAAGATTTTGAGTGAGGGCCTCCTGATAACTTTATAAAGATTTTGAGTGAGGGCCTCCTGATGACTTTATAAAGATTTTGAGTGAGGGCCTCCTGATAACTTTATAAAGATTTTGAGTGAGGGCCTCCTGATGACTTTATAAAGATTTTGAGTGAGGGCCTCCTGATGACTTTATAAAGATTTTGAGTGAGGGCCTCCTGATGACTTTATAAAGATTTTGAGTGAGGGTTGCAAGATAAACCTCTGAAAATTTTGAGTGAGGGTCGCTAGATGACCCTCAAACGATTGAGGGAGGGCTGCATGATGACCCTATTTACATTTTGAATGAGTGCCGCCTGATGACCATATAAAGATTTTGAGGGAGGACAGCCTGATAACCCTGCATTTGACTTGACTTTATGTTCCGCTACTGTCATCCTGTGGGGTTGAGAAGTCTGGGCCAATCCAGGCCTTGTTCTTTATGTTGAGAGTAAGCCTGTCAGCATTTTCAGCTATTAAGCGGATGAGCCTATAAGCTATTTTGCCCCCGGCAGCATTAAAAACCAGCTCTGACAAAACTCTAGCGGCAGGGCAGGCCAGCACCTCTAAAGTGTACAGGAACAGTTCACGCCATGTGTCCAACTTGGATACCCAATAATTGTACGACACAGAGGAATCACAGAGAACACTGGTATGGTCAACCAGGTACACTTTCACCATGTTCAAAAACTTTTCCCTCTTTGTCACACTACCCCGTGCATCAGTGACTGTGCGCTGGGAGTGTCTAATGAAACTGTCCAAAACCTTTGATAGTGTTCTCCTGCTAGATGGGATTTTTTTTCTACTAATTGTTCATCTAGGACCTTCTGGTATTGCACCATTTGACTAGCCTTCTCCACTGCAGGAAGGAAAGATGGAAGATCTCCTTGTAGCATGGGTCGAGAAGGGTGAACAATCAGTAATTATTGTTTGCCAAAATGTGTATAACGCAAGGGTCACAGGAAAGGCAGAGGGATATAAAGTCAGACATGTCTCCTAGACTCCCTATCCCCACCAGGAGGACGACACTCCATCTCCTTCATCTACTCCCTCTCCTCTTCAGCTCATCCACGTTCAACAAAAGGGATGAAGCTATTGTGGGTAGTACCCTCAGTAGCACAGGCAACCATCTCCTGTTCTTCCTCCTCCTCCTCCTCATTATCACCCAATCCACGCTGAGAAGATGAAATGAGGCTGGACTTGGTAGTATCACCCTGTGAACTTTCTTCTTCCATTTCCACCTGGTCTCCATGCAAAGTTTCCTCTTTAATTGTGAGCAACAAGCGTTGAGTAGACAAAGAAGCGGGATATTATGCTGATTTTGGCATCATCAATGCTCACCATCCTGATTGATTCCTCCAAGTTTTGTAGAACCTCATAGTTGTCAAATATTCATGCATCCATGCCTACTCATCGGTTGTTATGTGCGGTGGCTGACCAGAATACCGACGGGCATGTTGTAGCTGGTATTCAACTACTGCCCTCTACAAAGGCTTGCCAATATGTCTAATGAGGAGTTCCAGCACGTGGTCATGTCACACATCAGTCGGTGAGCAGATACTTGCAAGCGCTTCTACGGCACTGCCAGACTGGCGGCAGCTGTAGCTGACTTGAGGAAATTGCCACACACACATACTCTATAAAGTATCTCAGGCTAATCTTGGTAGGTTTTCAGAAACCGTTGAACCACTAAGTTGAGCACGTAGACCAGGCATAGTACATGTGCTAGGTCACCAAGCTTCAGAGCCACCACCAGGTTACGGCCATTATCACACACAACCATGCCTTGTTGTAAGTTCAGGGCAAAAACCACAGATCAGCCTGGTCTGTTATATCTTTCAACAACTCTGCAGTGGTGTGCTGTTTGTCACTTAAACAAATTAGTTTCAGCAGAGCCTGTTGCCGCTTCACAGAGGCAGTGCTGTAATGCTTCCAGCTTGCAACTTATATGGACGACATGCTCTGAAATGACAATTCAGAGATGGAGGATGAGGAGGAGGGGTGCAGGAACTGGTGTAGGAGGTGGAGGAAACTCTGATGGAACTAGGGCCTGCAATTCTTGGCGATGGTAGCATGTATGCCGTCCAAGGGTGCGACTCAGTCCCAGCCTCCACAAGGTTCACCCAGTATGTTGTCCGGGAAATGTAGTGTCCCTGGCCACAAGCGTATCGGTCGGTAAGTGGACATTTACAATAACTGCGCTGGTCAGGGCACGGGTGATGTTATGGAACACATGCTGGTGTAAAGCGGTGACGTCACGCAGGGAAAAACAGTGGCGACTGGGAACCGAGTACTGAGAGTATGGAGTACTGAGAGACAGCTGCCACCATAAGGTTACAGAATGCCTCAATCTTCATAAACCTAAATAGCAACATTTCGAGGGCAGTCTGGAAATGTGGCTGTTTAGTGTTTGGGCCTGTGGGTGGGTATTTTCTCTCACATTTCAAGGCCTGGGGTAAGGACAGCTGAATGCTGCGCTGGGACAAAGAATTGGACATGGTTGCTGATGGTGATTTTTGAATATGCAATGACAGATGCAAGCCAGGAGGCATCTGCGACTGCGTCATGGACAGGTTTGCAGACACAGGTTGAAAAATACCCTAATTTCATCATTCATACTTTCTTTAAAAAAACGCCAGACTGGGGGAACACCTAACTCCTGGCCTGGGAACTTGATGCATGTGGGTGTTCTGGGGAACAATTGCCCGCCTTCTCTCTCTGGCCACCCCACTGACTCTTCCTACTTGTTGTGGTACTTCCCCTCTGCGCTGCTGGCCTTGCTCTGCATGGCACCTTCCAAGCTTGAGTGAGTGACTTCACGATCCACCACCTTGCCTTCCATTTCTGAACTCTGGTCCTCTAGACAACATCACTTGTTTCCAACTGTGTCTCATCATAATCTTCCTTTTGAGACACTAATTACCATTCCCCACCGTCATCTTCTTCTAAACATGGCTGCTTAAATATTTGGGCATCACTGCATATGATCTCATGTTCCTCTTGAAATGTAATGAGCTCCTCGGAATATCTCAGTGTGGGATCACTTGTCTCTTGGGACTCACCTTAGTGGGAGGAAAGAGGATCATGCTGAGGATTATCTGGTACAGACTCTTGTCTAGTGAGACTGGACTGTGTGGAAGACAGGGTGGTGCTGGGAGCACTATTCTGGCTTCAAGAGTGGTGTACCCCACCCTCCTACAAAGTATGACAGGAAGCTAGGTCTTGTTGATGAGCTTGTTTGTTTTGCTCCCGCAGCAGGCATAGTTTCACCTGGCCCACAACCTCATCCTCTGCGTGCACCATCAGCAGCACGTCCACTTCCCCATCCCTTACCATACGTCTTGCGCATTTTAAATTAGGTATATATTTAAATGCCTGCAAACTTTCCCATATTAATAGGGAAAATAAAATTTGTAGCCCTGACTTTTTTTAACTTTTACCAGAGAAAGGAAAATATTTAGCCCCGGAAAGAACTTTTGTTTTAATGCTGCAGCAGCAGTATACAAGTACTGCAATGACAATATTAAACACTACTTATATGCCTGCCCTAAAATACGCTGTCCCTCCTATAACAACTCTCCCTGAACTGCTTCTTGAATGCACTGTGCCGAGCATTGTATCACAAAGTCTTATATAAGTCTCCATGACGCGATGCGGCCCACAAATCACAGTAATGCCAGTATCCAATACGGCTCTGACATTTCCGTTGATGTCAGGTAATTCCAAGCGCCAAACATGTGGGGCGGGGATTCGAGCATGGCCCTCGAGCACCCGCAGTTCTTGATTGAGTAACGAGAGTGCACGAGCACTCTGACGTATGATCAAGTATCGAACAGTGGCGAGCATGCTAGCTCATCACTAGCTAGGAGAAATGAGGCATGACATAATGTTCATTCAAATCCATGGGGTGTATTGTGTAATGTTGGACAGGACAGGTCCCCCAAAGTGAAAGACACTCTCTATAACCGCTCTTTTAGCAAGAAGTGAGGGTCCTGATCAGAGGGCCACCCTCTCTATTAACTTAGAATTACCTAATTAGGTAGATGAAAATTGATTTTTATAAAGCAGACAACCCCTTGACCCCTGCATTATTGAGCAAGGTACCAGTATTTTGTATTGTGGGTGATTAGGTGCATGGCGGTGACAAGTTGCTGCTACTACAAGAGTCTTTATTTCATTCTGAAGCCCCCTGTGCAATTTGCAGGCCATCACATATAGTAACTTCTTACTTTATGCGCTCATGAAGGGGTTGAAGGACGTCATTGACATCAGTTTTATGCATCACCCCTTTTTGTGATCACATGTTCCTTAGCATTACTTTTTGACCCCTTCCCTCCCCTTCCCTTCATTTTTTATGCTTTGGGGATCTGGAAAATAATAATAAGGATCCAAAAACGTCGTCTTGTTGATAATTTCCAATTAGTAAAACATCATATTAAAGTACAAAACAGAACAACAATAGAAAAGTACAAAAGTGCAAATAGAAAATGGAAACATTTTGTAAATATTTAATGTTGCTATGGTTTATGGTTCTTCCAGGTGAAGCGTCATATTAATAACATTACATTAGGTGATCGCACACGATTGTACGGAGTCTGAGCTCTCGCCCTCTGCACTCGCTGCCGTGTCAGATTCTGCAGATCCACAATGATGTGATATCGGTTTCTAGAAGACCCAGCAAGAAGCCGCAATCGATGCACTTTAGCCGTGTCTAACAACGCAAAGGTCAGAGGAGACTCCAGCCCCAGTTTATCAACAGCAATCAGCTACTATTGTTTGGTGTAATTAATATATAGTCCCAGAGCAACAGGGCATTACCAGGTGATTAATACAAACTGCTCAGCTACGGGCCGACCGTGAGAGGGGCATTAATCATCACTGCTAATAAGCCGTCCTTAGGGGGAATATTACTGCAGGTTATTGTATGGATGGAAAAGAATTATTACACACAGCATGAAAATAGTTCCACAGTAAAAATCAACTGTATTTATCTATCATCTATCTATCTATCTATCTATCTATCTATCTATCTATCTATCTATCTATCTATCTATCATCTATCTATCTATCTATCTATCTATCTATCTATCTATCTATCTATCTATCTATCTATCTATCTATCTATCATCTATTATCTATCTATGTATCTGTCTATCTATTATCTATCTGTCTATTATCTATCTATCTATCTATCTATCTATCTATCTATCTATCTATCTATCTATCTATCTATTATCTATCTATCTATCTATCTATCTATCTATCTATCTATCTATCTATCTATCTATCTATCTATCTATTTTATCTATCTATCTATCTATCTATCTATCTATCTATCTATCATCTATTATCTATTTATCTATCTATCTATCATCTATCTATTATCTATCACAAGGCCAGGTCGACCTGTCATTGGCTACAGCAAAACAAAGTGAAGGTTCTGGAGTGGCCATCTCAGTCTCCTGACCTCAATATCATTGAGCCACTCTGGGGAGATCTCAAGTGCGCAGTTCATGCTAGACAGCCCCAAATTTACAGGAACTGGAGGCTTTTTGCCAAGAAGAGTGGGCAGCTTTACCATCTGAGAAAATAAAGAACCTCATCCACAACTACCACAAAAGACTTCAAGCTGTCATTGATCTTATAGGGGGCAATGCACGGTATTAGGAAATGGGGTATGTGAACTTTTGATCAGGGTCATTTGGATATTTTGGGTTGTCATTATGATTTCAAAAGAGAAAGCACAGTAGTTTGACAATAAATGGCTTCACCCAACCACTAACCATGAGTGGAGAAAAAGTTTTGGTGTTATCATTCATATTCTCTGAAAAAAAAGGCCAAGAAAGCAAAAATTCTGCCGGGGTGTGTAAACTTTTGAGAACAACTGTATATATTTTATTTATCTATCTAGCAAAAAGCAGCACCATGCTTAGAAAAGGTCCACATCTAGGACTGAAATGTCACACATAAGCTAATAAACTACCCATATCTTATATCTTGGAGTGCTGCCAGTGGTGTACTGTCAATTGTAGCAGACCACGCAGCTGCTATGGGGCCCAGACAGGTGAGGGGGCCCGCGGCGGTTTGGCAGCTGTGCTGACACAGTACTATCAGGGGGTCGGAGGGGGAGGCGGAGTGCAGCTGTGCTATATACTCACCTCCTCCTGGTGCGGTCTCTGCACCCCCCCTGCTCTTCTCCCACGGTCTCCGGCACCTGTGTTCAGCGGTCAGGTGGTACCGCTTATTAAAGTCATGAATATGCACATATTCATGATTTTAATGATCGGTACCACCTGACCGCTGAACACTGGCGCCGGAGACCGCGGGAGAAGAGCAGGGGGGCTGCAGAGACCGCGCCGGTGGGAGGGTGAGTATAAGGGATATTCACCTGTCCCGTTCCACCGCTGCGCTGCTGTGTGCTCGCATCCTCTCTAGCTGTGAATGTTCAGGCAGAGGGCGCGATGAGGTAGTTTGTGCGCGCCGCGCCCTCTGCCTGAGCATTCACTGCGGAGGACCCAGAAGACAGCGGTGGTCAGCGGTGCACCGGGTGACAGGTAAATATCTCAGGTGCCGGGAGGTGAGTATGTCTTTTTTTTTTTTGGTTTCAGCAGCTGCGGCAGTATAAGGGACCTATACTATGGGGTACAATCTATGGAGCATCTATGGGGGCATAATACATTTTTTTTTTTAAATGTGTCCCCTCACTGTGCTGGCACTTTACATTTACAATGGCTCTGGCTTTTTTTTTTTTGGGGGGGCCCATTCAGACTTTTGCTATGGGGCCCCATGATTTCTATGTACGCCCCTGAGTGCTGCCTTCATTTTTTGGACCATATCTATCTATCTGTCTGTTTGTCTTATTATCTATCATCTGTCTATTATATACAATCTATCATCTATTATCTATCATCTATCTATATATCTAGATATCTATTTTCTATGCATTATCTACCTATATATTATCTATTATTATTATTATTATATATTTATATAGCGCCATTTATTCCATGGCGCTTTACATATGAAAAGGGGAAAAATATAGACAGATACAATAAACATGTGCTAGACAAGGGACGCATAAGTACAGAAGGAGAGAGGACCCTGCCCGCGAGGGCTCACAGTCTACAGGGATGGGTGAGAATACACTAGGAGAGGGTAGAGCTGGTTGTGCGATGGTTCAGTAGACTGATGATCACTGCAGGTTGTAGGCTTGTCGGAACAGGTGGGTCTTCAGGTTTTTCTTGAAGGTCTCCGTTGTTGGTGAAAGTCTGATGTTTTGCGGCAGAGAGTTCCAGAGTATGGGGGAAGCCCGGGAGAAGTCTTGTATGCGGTTGTGGGAAGAAGAGATGAGGGGGGAGTCGAGAAGGAGATCTTGAGAGGATCGAAGGTTGCGTGTGGGTAGGTAGCGGGAGACCATGTCACAGATGTATGGAGGAGAAAGGTTGTGGATGGCTTTGTATGTCATGGTTAAGGTTTTGAACTGGAGCCTCTGGGCAATAGGAAGCCAGTGAAGGGCCTGGCATAGTGGGGAGGCTGGGGAATAGCGGGGAGACAGGTGGATTAGTCGTGCAGCAGAGTGTAGGATGGACTGGAGTGGTGCCAGAGTGCTAGAGGGGAGGCCAGACAGTAGGAGGTTGCAGTAGTCGAGGCGGGAGATGATAAGGGCGTGCACTAGTGTTTTTGTGGTTTCATGGTTGAGGAATGAGCGGATCCGGAAATATTTTTGAGTTTGAGGTGGCAGGAGGTGGCGAGGGCTTGGATATGTGGTTTGAAAGAGAGGGCAGAGTCGATGATCACCCCAAGGCACCGAGCATGTGGGACTGGGAAAGCGAGCAGCCATTGACATTGATGGATAGGCCTGGTGGAGGGGTGGAATGAGGTGGGGGAAAGATGATGAATTCTGTTTTGTCCATGTTCAGTTTGAGAAAGCGAGCAGAAAAGAAGGCTGAGATAGCAGACAGACACTGTGGGATTTTGGTCAGTAGGGAGGTGAGGTCAGGTCCAGATAGGTAGATCTGCGTGTCATCGGCGTAGAGGTGATACTGCAAGCCGTGGGATTCTATGAGCTGTCCCAGGCCGAAGGTGTAGATGGAGAAGAGTAGGGGTCCTAGGACTGAGCCTTGGGGAACACCGACAGACAGGGGGCGAGGAGGTGGTGTGTGAGAGGGAGACACTAAATGTTCGGTCTGTTAGGTATGATGAGATCCAGGATAGGGCCAAGTCTGTGATGCCAAGAGATGAGAGAATCTGTAGGAGGAGGGAATGGTCTACGGTGTCAAGGCAGAAGACAGGTCCAGGAGAAGGAGGACAGAGTAGTGTCGCTTGCTCTTGGCGGTTAGCAGGTCGTTAGTGACTTTAGTTAGGGCAGTTTCAGTTGAGTGATGCGGTCGAAAGCCTGATTGTAACCGGTCAAAGAGGGAGCAGGAGGAAAGGTGGGAGGACAGTTCAAGATATACATGCTGTTCCAGTAGTTTTGAGGCGAAGGGGAGAAGAGATATCGGGCGATAGCTAGACGCTGAGGATGGGTCGAGGGAGGGCTTTTTGAGGATCGGGGTGATTGAAGCATGTTTGAAGGATGAAGGAAAGACACCATTTGTAAGTGAAAGGTTGAAGAGGTGTGTGAGAGTAGGGATGAAGACTGTGGCAAGGTTAGGGATGAGGTGGGACGGGAGTGGGTCAAGCGCGCAAGTGGCGAGGTGTGATCTTGACAGGAGAGTGGAGAGCTGATCTTCTGTCATGGTGGTGAAGCTGGTTTTGGAAGAACAGGGCTGAGTGGCTAAGAGGGGCATTGGGGGCTGCGGGCCAAAGCCTTCTCTGATAGTATCAATCTTTTGCTTAAAGAAGGAGGCAAAGTCTTCGACAGAAATGAGAGGAGAGGGAGGAGGTGCTGTGGGATGGAGTAGAGAATTGAAAGTGTTGAAGAGCTGTTTAGGGTTGTGAGACAGGGAGGATATGAGAGATGAGAAGTAAGTTTGTTTTGCGGCAGAGAGCGTGGACTTGAAGCTGGCAAGGGACTGCTTGTATGCGTTGAAGTGCTCGGTGGAGTGGGTTCTCTTCCATCTCCGCTCGGTAACCCTGGAAGCCCGTCTCAGTTCTTTGGTCAGGCCGGTCAGCCAGGGCTGCCTGTTGATTGTACGAGTTTTGCTCTGCATGAGGGGGGCGCGCCGAATCAAGTGTGGTTTTTATTGTGGTGTTATAAAATGTGGCAGCAGCATCTGTGTCATGAAGTGAGACTATGTCTGTAAGAGGGAGGAGGGACTCAGAGAGCGATTGTAAATTGAGGTGTTTGAGATTTCTGCGAGGGTGGGTGAGTTTGTGGAGTGGGGGATGCGTACTAACAGAGGAGAGGGAAGAGAATGTCAGTAGGTTGTGGTCAGACAGGGGGAGTGGAGAGTTAGTGAGATTAGTGAGGGAACAGAGACGGGTGAAGATAAGGTCCAGCGTGTGACCGCCTTTGTGAGTGGCCGCAGAGGACCATTGAGTGAGGCCAAGGGAAGCTGTGAGCGAAAGAAGTTTAGAGGCCGCCGGGGTGGAAGTGTCAATGGGGATGTTGAAATCGCCCATGATGATGGTGGGGATGTCAGCAGAGAGGAAATTGAGTAGCCAGGTGGTGAAGTGGTCGAGAAAGGTGGAGATGGCTAGTTCCGGGGGGCGGTAGATGACAGCCAGTTGGAGGTTGGAGGGGGAATAGATGCGGACGGAGTGCACTTCGAACGAGGGAATAGCAGCGGAGGGTGGAATTTGAATAGGGGTAAAGGAGCAGGTATCAGACAGGAGTAAGCCAACTCCTCCACCACGTTTGTTGCTGGGGCGAGGGGTGTGAGAAAGATGAAATCCGCCATAGGAAAGCGCAGCTGGAGAGGCTGAGTCAGAGGGAGTGAGCCAGGTTTCAGTGATGGCAAGGAAGGAGAGTTTGTTGGTGATAAAGAGGTCGTGGACAAATGACAGTTTATTGCAGACGGAGCGTGCGTTCCATAGTGCTCCGGGTAGGGGGACTGGGGGAGGGGTGTGTGGATGGATAGGTATGAGGTTGACAGGGTTGCAAAAACGTGTGGAAGATCGTGGCAGGGTGTTAGAAATGAGTGTGGGGATGTGATGAGGAGGGCCAGGATTTGGGGATACATCGCCAGCGATGAGGAGTAGCAGGCAGAGCGTTAGAAGGTGGGAGCAGGATAAACCATGGTGTGGCCGTGTGTGTCTTGGTAAAAAGGATTGTATGTGGAGGAACAGTTCTGAGGGAAAGGTGAGATGGCTGGGGAGAATGGGGGGGAAATGACTAATTCCTTACTAGGTGGGGGTGTTCCGACACGCACCACAATTGTGGATACCAAGGCTATGGGGTACTCGGAGCCGAGCCCATGGAAATCTATGGGAGTTGTCACTGGTAGCGGTGGCTCGGTCCGTGGCCCTGGCGGTCGTGCAATGGGGGATATTTACAGGGGATTGTTAGGATAGGTAGTTCGTGACGCCACCTGTGGTATCTGGTTAATTGGACCAGCGCTGCTATAAGGACTTTCACAGGGGATGTTATGGGGCAGCTGGGTGGTAGTCTCCCACAGGTGAGACGGGTCCCTGGAAGTCTATGGTGATGATGATGCAGGGTATAGATAATAATTCAGTCACACACAATGCAGCTTCTTTTCATACCTTTTACTGGTAGATGGTTCACGTAGATCCCGGGGAGCTGGTCGGGGTGGAGAATGCACATTCGGGTAACCGCTGAGCAGGTTAGAGGCCTCCTTTACTTCGAATGTAGGTGAGACGAACTTGCCTGAAGCGAAGTTAACTCTGAATCTCCAGCTTTCTCAATAGCTGTACTGCCCGGCCAACGTTGTGGTGGAAACTTCTAAGTGGTGAAAACTAAGTCTATATTTGCTGATCAGGCTAGACTCCTATTTTCCCTGTCTCCGGTTACGTATTGACACTTAGGGCTGCTCTCTGCGACCTGTAGTCCAGATGCCTCCGGTTCTCTTGTTACTATGCTTGAAACTGTAGCAACGCTTCGGACCCCGGTGTCTGGCAATTTAGTGCAGGTAATCCAATACCTGTAGCACTTCTCTAACTTCTCCACTGCGCCCTTCGCCCTGCTTCTGCTCTTTGCATAAGCACTTGCAGCTTTCGATGGAAATAGTCAGCTTTCTTCCAAGCTCGCTGAGCAGCTCTCAGTTTCCTCCTTGTTTCAGCTTCTACTGAGATACTGATTAAGGGTAGCTCTGACTAGGCTAGGATGATGCACTTCACCCGTACTAGCCTACACTTCTTTGTCAGGTGAGCTACGCTAGCTCTGCGAGGATTCAGTCCTCTCTCCTCTCCAAGTCCAGACTGAACTGGCACTGAACTGCACTGTCTGAAGACAGGAAACTAACTGACTGATCTGAGCTCTTCTCAGACAGGAAACAGACTCACTCTGCTACGTGTCACCACCTCCTATACCCCTAGTGGGTGTGTCTGAAATTGTAAGTGAAGTGCATGAATAGCAAGCTTTTGTGGTTACCTTCCTGTGCATTCTCCTGGATTTTATGTGTGTGCCTGCGTAGCTGGGCTACACATCCCCCCTTGGTAAAACACAGCACTCCCGGGCTGTAAAAGACAAAAAGAACATTTTGTTTTGCATTAACAACAACATTATAACTCTTCCCATCCGGGAGGTAGAATTCTTGAACGTTACAATTTGTACAATAGGAAAATACAAAAGTATCAAAATATCAAGACATTTCCATATTTACAAGATACTTGTGGAGGACCCGCACCAAAAACCTCCCACGTGGGTCCTGGGTGGGCTGCAGGACTTCTGACTGCAGACCTCACTCTAGGCCCACCATACGGGTTTTTCTTCAGAGGTAGATTGTAGTAGTGGTTTCATGTAAAACCAAGATAATGCACCGTAGCGCAACTATTTACAAGACAAGTTCTTGGGCTGGCACAGTCCACAGCCACGCAGTCCATTGGCATGGTTAAAACACATTTCAAATAATTACATTAATACTTTTTCAAACTTTATACAATTTTTCAGATGCAATAAACCCTATCTGGGTCTTGCTAACTAGTTTACTAGGACTACTCCTGATAGCGAATTGGTAATTTACCCTTAGTGATACGTTCTGACCTACGTGGGGTAGCGTCAGGTATGGTAGTCTCTAACCTTTCTGTTCTGCGTAACGGCAAACTATAGACACGACTCCACCTCTCTAGGGACCTGGCAAGCATGCTAGCGACTGGAGGAGGCGGTACTGCTTCACCAGCTTCACCAGAGGACTCCACTTCTTGTGGTGCTGCTTCTTGCGGGTCCGCTGCTTGGGGTTCTGATGGTTGAGGGTCTGCCGGAACAGGTTCTTCTGGAACTGGCTCAACTGGCACAATTGGTATGACCGGTTGTAGAGACTCCTCTTGCGGTTGATAAAACTGCAGCACAGGAATAATTACAGCATCTCCCAATCTGGGCCAATCCGCAGGTAAATCTCCCAAATCCGTGTGTATGACCGCTTCAGCATTCTCTTCTTGATTGACAACAGGGTTTTCTTCACGGAGCTTTAATGGGCAAGGACACAACTTTAAATGATCTCTGGACACCGTTGCCGTCGTTTTTCCTCCATCCTTACTAATGGTACAGACCTTTCTGTTATCAAAATTGGAATTTTGCACGACATATGGCTCCTGCTCCCACTGATCATCCAACTTGTGTGTTCTTCTTTTCCTTTTGAGCACCATTTCTCCAGGCATAAAAGGCTTAGCGGGAGCATTTTTGTTATAGTTCTTCTCTTGCTTTTCTCTTACTTTGTTGAGACTGTCTTCTACGCAGGCTTGTACTCGCTTGTACTGTTCCTGTCGAGTTGTGTCCCAATCTTCAGCACTGTCATCAGCCTCTGGTTCTACCACTCCCAGCTCCAAATCCATTGGCAGTCTTCCAGGTCTTGCTCTCATAAGGTAAGCTGGAGTGCAGTTAGTGGAACTTACTGGGATGTGGTTGTACAAGTCAACCAGGTCGGGTAACAAGTCTGGCCACCGATTCCTTTCTTCCAGGGGTACAGTTTTCAGTAAATCCATGACAATGTGATTCATCTTTTCACAAAGGCCGTTGGTCTGAGGGTGGTATGGTGTTGTTCTGATCTTTTTGCATCCATACAGTTGACAGAATTCCTGAAACAGTTCAGCTTCAAATGCAGGACCTCGATCAGTCAGTACCTGCTCGGGATATCCGTGTGGTCTGCAGAAACTGGCTTGGAAGGTTCTTGCTGCTGTCTCTGCTGTCATATCTTTGACAGGGGCGACCACCAGAAACCTGGAATAGTGATCCACCATGGTCAGGGCATATGAGTATCCTGACCTGCTTGGGGACAACTTGACGTGATCCAATGCTACGATCTCCAGGGGACGAGTCGTCCGGATAGGCTGCAGGGGTGCTCTCTGACTATGATAGTCTTTTCGTCTGAGACCACAGGGTCCACAGTTCCGGCACCACTTCTCGATGGAGCTGCGCATCCCTACCCAGTAGAACCGACACCTCAACAGGGTCTCCAGCTTTTTCCAGACAAAGTGTCCTGCTTGATCGTGGTAAGCTTCCAACACCATTTGGATGTCTGCTTTGGGGACCACTATCTGCCAAACCATTTCATGGGTCCTTGGGTCGACGTATCTCCTGCACAACTTCTCTCGGTATATGAACAACCGGCTTCTTTCATTCCACAGGAGCTTTGCTGGCATGGATGCATCTTTCTCCAAGGAGGAACCTTCCTGTTTTATCAGCTCCTTAACACGGCTGACCACGGGATCGCTGTCCTGAGTCTCTTTCCAGCTGTGATGAGGTAAAGGGTTCAACATCTCACCACACCGCTTTCTGTAGACTCGTTGCTCTTGGACCATCCCATTTCGGTGGAACGCAGGTAGCTCAATTTCTTCCAGATCGTCTGACTCTTCCTCTGTGTCAGATTCATGCGGCATTCTGGACAAGGCGTCCGCGTTGGCATTTTTACGGCCTGCCCTGTACTTGATGGTAAACTGGTAATTTGACAACCGAGCCATCCAACGTTGCTCCATGGCTCCCAGCTTGGCTGTTTCCAGATGCGTCAAGGGGTTATTGTCTGTAAACGCAGTGAACCTGTTGGAGGCAAGGTAATGTTTAAATCTTTCGGTAATGGCCCAGACCAGCGCCAGGAACTCCAGTTTGAAGCTGCTATAGTTTTCCGGATTCCTCTCAGTTGGCCGGAGTTTTCTGCTGGCATATGCGATGAATTTTTCTTGGCCGTTCTGCTTCTGACTGAGGACCGCTCCTAATCCTTCGTTACTGGCATCTGTGTATAGCAGGAACGGTTGGCTGTAATCTGGGTAGGCTAAGATTTCATCGCCGGTAAGGATCTCTTTCATCTCTTTGAATGCCTCAGCTTGTTCTTTTCCCCAATTAAATGGAAGGTTTCTGCTCTTAAGAGGTTGTCCTACCAGGAGGTCCTGTAAAGGCGCCGCCTTCTTAGTGTAATCTTTCACGAACCTCCTGTAGTAACCTGTTAATCCCAGGAACTGACGCACCTCCTTTAAGTTCTTCGGCTCTGGCCATTTCTGAATAGCTGTGACCTTCTCGGGGTCCGGCGCTACTCCTTCGGAACTGACAATGTGTCCCAAATACTGTACCTTCCGTTTGAGCAGGTGGCATTTAGAGGGCTTTAGTTTCATCCCAAACTTGGACAATGACTCAAATACCTCCGCCAGGTGCTTCAGATGATCTTCATATGTCTTAGAGTACACAATTACGTCGTCCAAGTACAGCAGCACAGTTTCGAAGTTGAGATGTCCTAGACAGCTCTCCATCACCCTCTGGAATGTTCCTGGGGCACTGCTGAGACCAAACGGCATCCTGTCGAACTCGCAGAGTCCCATTGGGGTGGTGAAAGCAGTTTTCTCCCGATCCTCCTCAGCCACAGCCACTTGCCAGTACCCACTAGTAAGGTCGAGGGTAGAAAAGTAGTTAGCCGTTTTCAGAGCAGCTAAGGATTCCTCTATACGTGGTAATGGGTATGCATCTTTATGTGTTATACGATTTACTTGCCTATAATCTACACACATTCGCATGCTACCATCCTTTTTCTTCACTAGAACCAGAGGTGCTGCCCAGGGGCTACAACTATCCCTTATCACCCCGCTTTCTTCATGTCATGCAGCATTTCCTTAGCTTTCTGATAGTGGGCTGGAGGTATAGGCCTGTACCGCTCTTTGATGGGAGGATGACTGCCTGTAGGGATATGATGCTGTACTCCCTTAATGATCCCAAAATCAAGTGGATGTTTACTAAACACTTGTGCGTACTCTTGTACCACCCGTAGTACCCCCTGTTTCTGGTGGACGGAAATGGTGTCTGTCCCTATATGAAGCTGCTGACACCAGTCCGCTACCGGGGTTGCCGGATCATTATCCTCCGCTGGTTGGCGGGAGGCTAAGGACTCGGTTGTGAGGATAGAATTGTTATCTACGGCATGTAATTTAGCAACTGTAGCATAACGTGGCAAATTTACTTCATCGTCTCCCCAGTTGAGAAGTCGTACTGGTACTCTCCCATTTACTACTTCCACTACCCCTCTAGCAATCATGAGTGTAGGTCTGTGTTCTGAGCGATGGGGTTCTACTACTGCTTGGTAGTTCTGTCCTCTCAGACCTATGGCTGCTCTACACCATATTAACATTTCACTCATTGGGGGTACTACAATGGGGTTCGAGTCTGTGACCCGTACATTACCGATTTCACCATCTGTAAGCTTCGCTTGCTGCTGGCACATCAGGGCCCGGATCTCCCTCTGGATCACTCCCCTCTGCTTTGGCTCGGCAACTTCAGCGAGCTGTTGGAGCAAAAACACAACTTCTCCCAGACAGTTACTGATAACGTTAGTACCTAGTATCACATTTAAGGCATTCTCCTCATTTACAGTCTTGACTACTAGGAGTCCCTGATCCTTCAGCTCCACCCTGCCCACTTTTACATTTACGTTTTTGGCTCCAATTACTTCAACAGGGAGACCATTGGTAGCGTACACTGTCAAGTCAGGGCTCGGGGGCTGGAGGCTGTCCATGGACCAAAATTTATTGTAAAGGACATCAGGTATGATGGTCACCTGAGATCCCGTGTCCAGCAGTGCAGGGATTGCAATCCCATCCAGAATCATGGACAGGTAGGGCCGTCCACCCACGAACCTGCGGTTCCAGTCTAAGGGGCCTGATGAATCTACTCCTGGGTGTTGGCCCTCTGACCCAGGATCGGCTCGTTTAAAGGACATTGCTGAGCCATATGACCTTTTTGGTTGCAGCGGTAGCAGATGATCTCCCGGCGAGGATGGTGTTGCTCCGGAGTCGCTCCTGGGGGTGGCGTGGTCCTCCTCCGGTGTGGCGACGTCCTCCATTTCCTCCGGTTCCTCTAAGGGACATCCTCCGGACAGTCGGCTAGTAGGATCTTCCCTCCTTCCTCTTTCCGCAGTATGCAGGGCCTCCATTACAGTGGCCAAGTTCTTAGTCAGCTGGCGCACTTCTGAGCGCAGACATTCCAACTCACTAGGGGGCGCCACCTGCATTGTAGCTTCTGCCACCTGCGGGGAAAAGGTGGGTACTGCCGGCTTTAGAGTGGCTTCACCCAGGTGATACTGATTTGCCACCTCAGGCTTTTCCAGGGGTCGCAGTCCCTTTATTGCCATGTCCTTTAGAGCATCAAAAGTGGCATCTGGATGATCCAAGGACCACCAGTTTACAGTCCTCCTTTCCTCTGGAGACCTCAGTCCCCGCACGAATTGCTCTTTTAACATTTGGCTCTCATCAATGGGACTTGTGGGGTTAGCCTGTTTGAGAGCTCGCAGGGCCCCTGTAGTCGGCAGGCGTAGTCCCTAATACTGTCACCCGGTCCCTGGAAGCACTGATAAAATGCCATCCGGAGATCCGTTTCTGTGTGGTCCTCGAAGATGGCCTGTAGCTTTAAGAGTATCGCAGGTACCGACTCCTGGTCTGCAATGGGCCAAGTCTCTACTTCTCTCTCAGCCGCACCAGCTAACTGTCCTATTACCACAGCAGCTTTTTGCTTTTCAGTCATTGAGTACATATCTAAAATACTACATATCTTCCGTTTAAATCCTGGCAGGGGGCTTGGCTCGCCGCTGTACTGGGGGAGCCACTTCGCTCCAGGCATGTATGGGAGGGTTAGCGGCATCAGCGGGACCACCGGGCCAGGTGAGGGGCCTGCACCCCCATCCTGCGGTACGACGCCAAGCGGTGGGTTATTGGGGCCACCGGCGGGGGCCGCTCCGTCTGCTGGTTGCTGCGACATATTGATGCCCCCTTGGTTAATCTGAGCCTACCTCTTTCACAGGCTGCAGCGGTGGAGACAGGACCTTTGTCGCTGGCGTTCTGATGATGCCGCGGTATCTTGGGATGCAGTTGGCGATGCGGATGGCAATGCAGTTTGTGATGCAGTTTGCGATGCGCATTGCAATGCAGATTGTGATGCAGTTTGCGATGCGGATTGTGATGCAGATTGCGATGCAGTTTCGATGCGGCTTTGCGATGCACATTGCGATGCAGTTTGCGATTGCGGCTCGCGATGCAGATTGGGGTGCATGTTGGGGGCGTGTCCAGGAAACTGCGCGTTATTTTAGGTACGCCCCCCTTCTTCACCAGCGCCTGAGGGCGCGAACATGGTGGTAAAATGGCGGAATTTGGCGCCAAACACAGCAAACAGTCTTTTTCACCAAACAGTTCAATATAGGCACACAGGACTCACAATTGCAAGCTTTCGTATCCTGTTCGTGACGCCAAAGTTGTTCCGACACGCACCACAATTGTGGATACCAAGGCTATGGGGTACTCGGAGCGAGCCCATGGAAATCTATGGGAGTTGTCACTGGTAGCGGTGGCTCGGTCCGTGGCCCTGGCGGTCGTGCAATGGGGGATATTTACAGGGGATTGTTAGGATAGGTAGTTCGTGACGCCACCTGTGGTATCCGGTTAATTGGACCAGCGCTGCTATAAGGACTTTCACAGGGGATGTTATGGGGCAGCTGGGTGGTAGTCTCCCACAGGTGAGACGGGTCCCTGGAAGTCTATGGTGATGATGATGCAGGGTATAGATAATAATTCAGTCACACACAATGCAGCTTCTTTTCATACCTTTTACTGGTAGATGGTTCACGTAGATCCCGGGGGGCTGGTCGGGGTGGAGAATGCACATTCGGGTAACCGCTGAGCAGGTTAGAGGCCTCCTTTACTTCGAATGTAGGTGAGACGAACTTGCCTGAAGCGAAGTTAACTCTGAATCTCCAGCTTTCTCAATAGCTGTACTGCCCAACTGTCCAACGTTGTGGTGGAAACTTCTAAGTGGTGAAAACTAAGTCTATATTTGCTGATCAGGCTAGACTCCTGTTTTCCCTGTCTCCGGTTACGTATTGACACTTAGGGCTGTTCTCTGCGACCTGTAGTCCAGATGCCTCCGGTTCTCTTGTTACTATGCTTGAAACTGTAGCAACGCTTCGGACCCCGGTGTCCGGCAATTTAGTGCAGGTAATCCAATACCTGTAGCACTTCTCTAACTTCTCCACTGCGCCCTTCGCCCTGCTTCTGCTCTTTGCATAAGCACTTGCAGCTTTCGATGGAAATAGTCAGCTTTCTTCCAAGTTCGCTGAGCAGCTCTCAGTTTCCTCCTTGTTTCAGCTTCTACTGAGGTACTGATTAAGGGTAGCTCTGACTAGGCTAGGATGATGCACTTCACCCGTACTAGCCTACACTTCTTTGTCAGGTGAGCTACGCTAGCTCTGCGAGGATTCAGTCCTCTCTCCTCTCCAAGTCCAGACTGAACTGGCACTGAACTGCACTGTCTGAAGACAGGAAACTAACTGACTGATCTGAGCTCTTCTCAGACAGGAAACAGACTCACTCTGCTACGTGTCACCACCTCCTATACCCCTAGTGGGTGTGTCTGAAATTGTAAGTGAAGTGCATGAATAGCAAGCTTTTGTGGTTACCTTCCTGTGCATTCTCCTGGATTTTATGTGTGTGCCTGCGTAGCTGGGCTACACAGGGGGATTACAGGGGATAGGAAGAAAGAAAGGAGGATGGGGTGGAAAGTGATAAGAAAATGAAACATAGTGGTTTTATAATCTGTTACCTTGCAGCCAAATTCCAGTCAAATTCTAGTCTAATTCACAGTAGTGTAATTAGAAATCTGTAATTTGAAATATGGGATTTGAAATATATGAAGCAGACTACGTCTGGAGCAGACCCATTGCACTGGTTATATCTGCAGCTAATGCCAATCAGGTGTGAGTGGAAAGTGGGCTGAGACTGCTCAGGCCAGATGCAGAGTTAAGGAAAGGTCATAAAAGGGGGTAGGGATTACACAGACCATTCGGATGTGTGGTGAAGATAAGAAGTATGGAGTACAATTATGTACACAGGAAGATGGGTGAGCAAATCATACCATTAAACAAAGCAATATACATGATGCATTCAGGAGCATAGAAAAGCTGGAGTTTTCATACCATTAACAAAGCAATATACATGATGCATTCAGGAGCATAGAAAAGCTGGAGTTTTCATACCATTAACAAAGCAATATACATGATGCATTCAGGAGCATAGAAAAGCTGGAGTTTTCATACCATTAACAAAGCAATATACATGATGCATTCAGGAGCATAGAAAAGCTGGAGTTTTCATACCATTAACAAAGCAATATACATGATGCATTCAGGAGCATAGAAAAGCTGGAGTTTTCATACCATTAACAAAGCAATATACATGATGCATTCAGGAGCATAGAAAAGCTGGAGTTTTCATACCATTAACAAAGCAATGTACATGATGCATTCAGGAGCATAGAAAAGCTGGAGTTTTCATACTATCTATCTATTATCTATCTATCTATATATCTAGCTATCTATTGTCTAGCTATGTATTATCTATCTATTATCTATCATCTATCTATTATATACAATCTAACTATCATCTATTATCTATCTATCTATCTATTATCTATCTATCTATCTATCTATTATCTATCTATCTATTTATCTGTCTTTTATCTATCAGGTTTATAAACCTTTTGCCTAATAATTGTGCACACAGTGTGGAAATCAATTCCTCTCAAATAAATTTGTCTAATTCTACAATATAAAAGACGATAATAACAAAATATTATAGAGGGCAAAGAAAAGGCTCAGATATTAAATCGGGGTACTTTTCATCAGTGTTCACCAATGAACTGACTGTTCCAGTGATCTTTCAACAAGGCAAAAATCAAAATTCACCACCTTATATAACTCGTTTAACACATAAAGAAGTACGCCTGAGTCTGAGCAAATTAAACATTGACAAATCCCCCAGCCCAGATGGCATTCATCCACGTGTACTGAGGGAATTGAGCTCAGTAATTGACAGACCGCTGTATCTCATATTTTTAGATTCTCTTGTAACAGGGGTGGTGCCACAGGATTGGAGGATGGCTGACATTGTACCGATATTTAAGAAAGGTAAGGTATATTAAATATTAAATATCTCTTAATTTTTCAATTTTTCTTTTATGCAGGAGGCAATTTACATCGCAATCACTAGGATTCATATATCGGCACATATAGCACAGACATCTCCTGACAGAGTATCGCAAAAAATGTTTTCAAAGTTGTTGACCTGCATCATTTATCAGGATACAAGTCAAGAGCAAAGGAAAGAAAGGAAACTTTAGCATATTTCATCTATTTATCTGTTACACTGGTATTTTATTAATGCTCGTATAATACACTAATGACTGAGTATTTCCATTGATCCGCATGAAAAAATTCCTCTATAGCTGGCATAGTGTTGTGTCTTTTCCTTTGGAGAAGACTCAGGATTGGCTAAATATTATTTGTCATGTTCCAAGGCTCGTTAGAAGGTCGAACATTGACTTATGGGGTTTCTACCTTAAACTGTGCCAGTTTCCTTGAAAAGCTGATGCAGTGCCAAGCAAGGACTAATGATGCAAGGACTGAACACTGGAGAAACTTCAGGATATCGAAACAGTTGAGGAGTGTAGAAGACATGAGACGTTGTGCTAAGATTGCGCTTTTCCAAGGGCGCCTGGTGTGCAGATTATGTGCCAGTTGCGACAAACAACCGGTGCAATGCTGATGATGACTGGCATGAGCTCTGAAGATATAAGTGGAATCCTGGTAACGAGAAGGGACTGAAGCTTCTCATTAAGAGCAATAGTCGGCCAAAGTTTGGTAAATGACCGAGTTCGCTAAGGGCTCTTTCAGACGTCAGTGTTTCTGGTAGCAACACAGGCCTGTGTCATCAGTGTGACACGTACCGGCACCTGAGAATCAGCAGTACTGTTTGCATTATTCTCCGTGCCAGGTGCTGAAGTGAAGACAACTCACATCACCGTCCCCTGCTCGCGCTGCGATCAGCGCTAGCAGGGGATATTTTAAGATTTGTATTCAACTGTTAATAGAGAGAGCAGCAGGTGGCTGATGGGAGTATTCATCAGCCACAGCCTGCACTATAAATAAATAAAAAATAAATAAATAAAAAAATTGCATGGGGTTCCTCTGTATTTTTGAAAGCCATCCAGGCAAAACTGATAGCTGTGAGCTGCAACCCTCTGCTGTCAGGTTCAGCAAGACTGGTTATCAAGAATAGAGGGGTCCCCACTCAGTTTTTTTAATGATTTAAATAAATTATTTAAATAAATAATTAAAAAAACATCATGGTATCCCCTCCATTCCTTACAACCAGCCAAGCTAAAGCAGACAGCTTGGGGCTGGTATTCTCAGGCTGGTAGGGGATATGAATATTGCCCCCCCCAGCATAAAAATAGCAGCCCGCAGCTGCCCCAGTAAAGATGGATCTATTAGATGCTCCAATTCTGGTGCTTTGCTTGGCTCTTCCCACTTTCCCTGTAGCGGTGGCAAGTGGGATTCACATTTGTGAGGTTGATGTGACCTTTGTATTGTCAGGTGACATGAAGCCTATAGCTTAGTAATGGAGAAGTGTCTATAAGACTGTTAGGGTCTAAGGGCAGGGCCGGCTCCAGGTTTTTATGGGCCCCGGGCGAAAGAGCCTCAGTGGGCCCCTTTAACACAGACCACGATTCATTATGCACAGATACAGTAGAGAAATATGGGTACAGTACAACGCCAAATACTTCACTTCTTCCATTACATGACTGATATCTATTGTAAATTGTACAATAGCTCAAAAACCGCCAAATCCTCACAGCGCACAGAACAGACTGGACAGTACAGTCCTCCATACAATATTATGGGCACCACAGTCTCCCCCTCATCACCCATATAATACCCCATGCAGGATGTCACCCCCCATATAATGCTCCATACAGAATACTGGACCCAAAATAATGCTCCATACAGAATACTGGACCCAATATAATGCTCCATACAGGATACTGGTCCCCATATAATGCTCCATACAGGATACTGGTCCCCATATAATGCTCCATACAAAATATGGAGCTCTCCTCTGCGCTGTACTGCGTTCTGCACTGTTACGGCTCAGGAAAGGGCGCTGTGGAAAGACTCCCCATTATCATCATGATTGTCTCCCCATCATCATCATTGCCTCCTTATCGTCATCATTGCCTCCCCATCATCATCATGGCCTCCCCATTATCATCAATGCCTGCCCATCATCATCATCTCCTCCCCATCATCATCAATGCCTGCCCATCATCATCATCTCCTCCCCATCATCAATGCCTGGCCATTATCATCATGGCCTCCCCATTATCATCAATGCCTGCCAATCATCATCATCGCCTCCCCATCATCATTATCGCCTCCCCATCATCATCAATGCCTGCCCATCATCATCTTCTCCCCATCATCAATGCCTGCCCATTATCATCAATGCCTGCCCATTATCATCATCTTCTCCCCATCATCATCAATGCCTCCCCATTATCAGCAATGCCTGCCCATCATCACACACAGACAGCACCACAGCACACAAGCACTCTCTCACATACATACACACACATACACACACACACATACACAAAGCACCGCACTACATACACACAGACACACACACACAGACACATACACACACATACACACACAGACACATACACACACCTGTCCAGCGTCCGCGCTCTCTGCCACAGCCGGCCGCTGAATGATGACATCATTCAGCGGCGCTGCTGTGAGAGGAAGCGCCAGCGCCCCCTGGAGCCCGGAGCTGCGGCAGCGGAGGCACGGGAGAGGTAAGTATTGTGCTAGCTGATGCCGGGGCCCTGAGCAAGTGGGGGGGGCCCAGTGGCGGCGCTGACACCGCTCTCCTCCGCTAACTGGCGCAGGGGTGCCAGACGGTGAGTGGGCCCCCCCACCTGCTCAGGGCCCCGGCACTTGCCCGGGTGTGCCGGGTGCTGACGCCGGCCCTGTCTAAGGGGTACGGTTTCTCCTTGTGGAGAGTGACATACAAGATCAGGCTTGTCAAGGTAAGGAGGCTTATTCGCCGTGTAATGCTCCTCTGGGAAATTTAATATGCAAATTGCCTCTTCAGAAAGAAAGAGGACTTGAACTCTATAGCACCACCTGTTGGAAGTAGCGATCCTACCAGTCACAATCAACCCTTTAACGAGTCTTGTAATATGACTTAGGATAAAAGGACCCACATAGGGTGTTAGGTGAGTGCAGGGACAGGCTCAGGTTTGAGGTCAGGTGGTGACCATCCCTCATTCCCTATTGGTAGGGCCTTCCTCACACTTTTTCCATCCCTTTGTTTGTAAGTTATGTCGTCCGCTGACCGACCACCTGTTGGGTCGTGTCACACCGTGACACCAACCCCTTTCAAGTTTCTGAAAACAAACAGAACCTTACTAATGTCAAATTGACCTCACCATAAAACAGATGATAATTGTTATTTAACAATAGCCCATTTAGTATAACAGCACTCTGATTTACCATGTTTTTTTTTAATTAAATAAACAGTCCTAATTATCCCTCTAAGTCAATTGTGATCACCCAGACAATTGTGTGCCGAACATTAACTCGAACTGATGATGTTGATGTCAGAGGTAACATTATCCTGCTATGACTCAGAAGAGTGATGTGTCATATATTCCATAATTCTGTGCTTCCTCTCAACTAATATGCTTGCAGCAAGCAAAGGAGACAAATTGTTGTCTGCATTTGGTAGTTCTAGTTCTGGCTGATGCCAGTGATAGTGGTTTTTGCCTGTGTTAGCGGCTCCCACATTCTTAACGGTGTTATGGATTTTTTTTTTCTTTTACACTACCCTGTCCATTGTTATTGCCACTACCATACCTTTTGTGCAACATTATAAATACACTACAATTTTTTGAACTCCAATTATTCAATCATTGCTAAAAAAGGATGTAACTAGAAATCCATTTTATGTACATGTACATAATGCATAGTGTGCAAAAAAATATGCAGTTAAATGTCAACATTTAAAAATTTGTTTTTAACAAACTTCAAACCCTTTCCCAAAAATGACGTGCTAAGAATGCTAGATAGGTACATATCTAAAAACCCAGCACCTGTACCAGTGCACTGTTGTGAATGTTTTGGAAATGAATTCTGAGCAGAAGCTCCCTCTGGTGGTTACAAACAGTACTGAACCATTCAATGAGGATTGGCAATCAGGAGTTACAGACTGGCTTGATTTAAGGGAGGTTCCCTCCCATCATAGTTGCCGGTAATCAATTGTTCTTGTCTCAACTGTGGTTCCTGGTTCACTTGGAAGCTTGCTGAGTCTTGCCTCTTCTTCTGCTTTCAGATAAGATATTTTCTGTTTTTGTTTTTGTGCTTACCATTTGCATATTTCTCTGCATTTCTGTGAGGTTAGCCAGGTTCCCCCCCGGGGGGGCTTGGGCTCCTCTCAGTTCCGCTGGAGCCACTGTTATTTGTTCATTTGCTTTTTCCAGTTTTTTCAGTGGCTGCGGCTTAGTTTTGTTACACCAGAGAACTGATTTAGGTGGTAGAGGTCGTGTGATCTCAGGTGTTTTTGCAATCAGTAGCGTTGGCATTTTTTAGGGTTTTTTTTGGATTGCAGTGAGTATCCTTTCTATCCTTTTCTGTCTAGGCAGATTGGGCCCCAGCGTTTGCTCATACTATTTTCTGTCTTGTCTGTATTTCCTCTTGTCTAACCGCCATTACATGTTTGGTGGCTTCCTATGTTCTTTGGGGATCTGCTCCGGGGCAGATAGCTTTCCTCTTTCTATCTTTAGGTGTAGTTAATCTCTCAGGCTGTGAAGAGGCGTCTAGGACCAACATAGGAACGCTCCACGGCTGCCTTTAGTTGTGGTGGTTTGGGCTTTGCCCTCCCTGAACCCCTCTCTTTCTTCCCCCACAGGCTTGGTAATACTCTGGTCATTTTTCTATGGGTATCTCTCTAGCTTACCAGGTCACAGACCTTATGGGCGCTCTATTTTTTGCATGTTGATATACTATGTGTTCATAGGATTATTTCTATAGGTATTGACCCCTTTTGGGTTTATTTTGTTATTGGTGCCATCTATTTTGTCATCTAACACCGACATTGTTGTTGTGATATTTATATCATCATTTTGGTGTGAGAGCAGCCCTAATTATTGTTATGTGACCCTATTTTCAGCCATTTATATGGGGATTGGTTAGGCTTACATGCATACATATATACCTTGTGCAATACGTTTTTCATATTTATATTATTGCATATGTATTTTCTATATTTACACAGCCACATGGGTTTCAGGGAGTCATGTACCCCTTTTTGGGGATTGTTTGCTCATTTTTAATTGTTTTTAATTGTTCAGTGTGTTGTATTGTATTGCAGTTTTCAATAAAATTGATTTTTGTTTTATATATTGGAGTTCCCTGGTGCATAGTATGTTCTTTTTTTTTTTATTCTTATCACATTTGACATACTCCAGGTTGAGCCCTCACTTTGATATTTTGGGGTTGTGCCCTGCACCTTTGTCTTTTTCCTATTCAGGGTACTGCAATCCAATAGATTCCAACCTCTCTGGTGTATTGCCGTTTTTGCCTGCTCTCCTCAGCTACCAAAACATAACAGTATCACCGGCTAAACTGAAAATTGTATGGTACTCACAGAAGGGAAAAACAGTGTGGAAAGAAAAAAGTTGTCAGAGATTTTTTTTTTTCCTGTTTCTTGCATTTTTTCCCTCTTATTCTCTGGGTGCTGAGGAGGATTTTTTTTTCTTTTCTCTCAATGGAGCTTGCACAGCTGTCTGGCCGTGTGGATCAGTTTGCCACTGAGGTTCGGAGTATTGCTGTCTATCTTGCTGGGTTGCCGGTTGTGGAACCTAGGATTCCCATGCCAGATTTGTTTTTGGGAGATAGGGCCAAATTTCTGAATTTCAAAAATAGCTGTAAGTTGTTTTTTGCCTTAAAACCTAAGTCCTCAGGGAACGCAGCACAGCAGGTTCAAATTGTCATCTCTCTCCGGCGCGGCGATCCTCAGGATTGGGCTTTTTCCCTGACACCTGGGGACCCTGTTTTGAGTGATGTTGATGCATTTTTTCTGGCTCTGGGGTTATTGTACGATGAGCCTAATGTCACTGATCAAGCTGAAAGAACCTTGTTGGCATTAAATCAGGGGCTTGAGGACGCTGAGTTGTACTGTCAGAAATTCCAAAAATGGGCAGTCCTAACCAAATGGAATGATGATGCTTTGGCAGCCCTTTTTCGGAAGGGGCTGTCAGAGAATGTAAAAGATGTTATGGTGGGTTTCCCTGCTCCTCCGGTCTCAATGATTCTATGTCATTAGCGATTCAAATTGACAGACGTTTGCGTGAGCGTAGAGGTATGCGTGGAATAGTGTTGCCTTGTGAGCCAGCTTCTGGACCCATGCAGTGTGATGGAGTGACTTCTGGGGCACAGCGTCATGTGTTTCGAAAACGCAATGGGTTATGTTTCAATTGTGGTGACGCCTCTCATGCTATTTCTGTCTGCCCTAAAGCGGGGAAGACGTTTTGCACGCTCAGTTGTCTTGGGTAGTGTTCAGACTAAATTTCTGTTGACTGTTACCTGATTTGCTCCCTGTCCACATTTTCTGCTCAGGCTTTTGTTGATTCGGGAGCAGCTATTAACCTGATGGATTTTGATTTTGCCAAACGTTGTGGG
>JARQOD010000006.1:8087066-8131276 GCA_033576555.1 Oophaga sylvatica | reverse complement strand
GGTAACGAGAAGGGACTGAAGCTTCTCATTAAGAGCAATAGTCGGCCAAAGTTTGGTAAATGACCGAGTTCGCTAAGGGCTCTTTCAGACGTCAGTGTTTCTGGTAGCAACACAGGCCTGTGTCATCAGTGTGTACACGTACCGGCACCTGAGAATCAGCAGTACTGTTTGCATTATTCTCCGTGCCAGGTGCTGAAGTGAAGACAACTCACATCACCGTCCCCTGCTCGCGCTGCGATCAGCGCTAGCAGGGGATATTTTAAGATTTGTATTCAACTGTTAATAGAGAGAGCAGCAGGTGGCTGATGGGAGTATTCATCAGCCACAGCCTGCACTATAAATAAATAAAAAATAAATAAATAAAAAAATTGCATGGGGTTCCTCTGTATTTTTGAAAGCCATCCAGGCAAAACTGATAGCTGTGAGCTGCAACCCTCTGCTGTCAGGTTCAGCAAGACTGGTTATCAAGAATAGAGGGGTCCCCACTCAGTTTTTTTAATGATTTAAATAAATTATTTAAATAAATAATTAAAAAAACATCATGGTATCCCCTCCATTCCTTACAACCAGCCAAGCTAAAGCAGACAGCTTGGGGCTGGTATTCTCAGGCTGGTAGGGGATATGAATATTGCCCCCCCCAGCATAAAAATAGCAGCCCGCAGCTGCCCCAGTAAAGATGGATCTATTAGATGCTCCAATTCTGGTGCTTTGCTTGGCTCTTCCCACTTTCCCTGTAGCGGTGGCAAGTGGGATTCACATTTGTGAGGTTGATGTGACCTTTGTATTGTCAGGTGACATGAAGCCTATAGCTTAGTAATGGAGAAGTGTCTATAAGACTGTTAGGGTCTAAGGGCAGGGCCGGCTCCAGGTTTTTATGGGCCCCGGGCGAAAGAGCCTCAGTGGGCCCCTTTAACACAGACCACGATTCATTATGCACAGATACAGTAGAGAAATATGGGTACAGTACAACGCCAAATACTTCACTTCTTCCATTACATGACTGATATCTATTGTAAATTGTACAATAGCTCAAAAACCGCCAAATCCTCACAGCGCACAGAACAGACTGGACAGTACAGTCCTCCATACAATATTATGGGCACCACAGTCTCCCCCTCATCACCCATATAATACCCCATGCAGGATGTCACCCCCCATATAATGCTCCATACAGAATACTGGACCCAAAATAATGCTCCATACAGAATACTGGACCCAATATAATGCTCCATACAGGATACTGGTCCCCATATAATGCTCCATACAGGATACTGGTCCCCATATAATGCTCCATACAAAATATGGAGCTCTCCTCTGCGCTGTACTGCGTTCTGCACTGTTACGGCTCAGGAAAGGGCGCTGTGGAAAGACTCCCCATTATCATCATGATTGTCTCCCCATCATCATCATTGCCTCCTTATCGTCATCATTGCCTCCCCATCATCATCATGGCCTCCCCATTATCATCAATGCCTGCCCATCATCATCATCTCCTCCCCATCATCATCAATGCCTGCCCATCATCATCATCTCCTCCCCATCATCAATGCCTGGCCATTATCATCATGGCCTCCCCATTATCATCAATGCCTGCCAATCATCATCATCGCCTCCCCATCATCATTATCGCCTCCCCATCATCATCAATGCCTGCCCATCATCATCTTCTCCCCATCATCAATGCCTGCCCATTATCATCAATGCCTGCCCATTATCATCATCTTCTCCCCATCATCATCAATGCCTCCCCATTATCAGCAATGCCTGCCCATCATCACACACAGACAGCACCACAGCACACAAGCACTCTCTCACATACATACACACACATACACACACACACATACACAAAGCACCGCACTACATACACACAGACACACACACACAGACACATACACACACATACACACACAGACACATACACACACCTGTCCAGCGTCCGCGCTCTCTGCCACAGCCGGCCGCTGAATGATGACATCATTCAGCGGCGCTGCTGTGAGAGGAAGCGCCAGCGCCCCCTGGAGCCCGGAGCTGCGGCAGCGGAGGCACGGGAGAGGTAAGTATTGTGCTAGCTGATGCCGGGGCCCTGAGCAAGTGGGGGGGGCCCAGTGGCGGCGCTGACACCGCTCTCCTCCGCTAACTGGCGCAGGGGTGCCAGACGGTGAGTGGGCCCCCCCACCTGCTCAGGGCCCCGGCACTTGCCCGGGTGTGCCGGGTGCTGACGCCGGCCCTGTCTAAGGGGTACGGTTTCTCCTTGTGGAGAGTGACATACAAGATCAGGCTTGTCAAGGTAAGGAGGCTTATTCGCCGTGTAATGCTCCTCTGGGAAATTTAATATGCAAATTGCCTCTTCAGAAAGAAAGAGGACTTGAACTCTATAGCACCACCTGTTGGAAGTAGCGATCCTACCAGTCACAATCAACCCTTTAACGAGTCTTGTAATATGACTTAGGATAAAAGGACCCACATAGGGTGTTAGGTGAGTGCAGGGACAGGCTCAGGTTTGAGGTCAGGTGGTGACCATCCCTCATTCCCTATTGGTAGGGCCTTCCTCACACTTTTTCCATCCCTTTGTTTGTAAGTTATGTCGTCCGCTGACCGACCACCTGTTGGGTCGTGTCACACCGTGACACCAACCCCTTTCAAGTTTCTGAAAACAAACAGAACCTTACTAATGTCAAATTGACCTCACCATAAAACAGATGATAATTGTTATTTAACAATAGCCCATTTAGTATAACAGCACTCTGATTTACCATGTTTTTTTTTAAATTAAATAAACAGTCCTAATTATCCCTCTAAGTCAATTGTGATCACCCAGACAATTGTGTGCCGAACATTAACTCGAACTGATGATGTTGATGTCAGAGGTAACATTATCCTGCTATGACTCAGAAGAGTGATGTGTCATATATTCCATAATTCTGTGCTTCCTCTCAACTAATATGCTTGCAGCAAGCAAAGGAGACAAATTGTTGTCTGCATTTGGTAGTTCTAGTTCTGGCTGATGCCAGTGATAGTGGTTTTTGCCTGTGTTAGCGGCTCCCACATTCTTAACGGTGTTATGGATTTTTTTTTTCTTTTACACTACCCTGTCCATTGTTATTGCCACTACCATACCTTTTGTGCAACATTATAAATACACTACAATTTTTTGAACTCCAATTATTCAATCATTGCTAAAAAAGGATGTAACTAGAAATCCATTTTATGTACATGTACATAATGCATAAGTGTGCAAAAAAATATGCAGTTAAATGTCAACATTTAAAAATTTGTTTTTAACAAACTTCAAACCCTTTCCCAAAAATGACGTGCTAAGAATGCTAGATAGGTACATATCTAAAAACCCAGCACCTGTACCAGTGCACTGTTGTGAATGTTTTGGAAATGAATTCTGAGCAGAAGCTCCCTCTGGTGGTTACAAACAGTACTGAACCATTCAATGAGGATTGGCAATCAGGAGTTACAGACTGGCTTGATTTAAGGGAGGTTCCCTCCCATCATAGTTGCCGGTAATCAATTGTTCTTGTCTCAACTGTGGTTCCTGGTTCACTTGGAAGCTTGCTGAGTCTTGCCTCTTCTTCTGCTTTCAGATAAGATATTTTCTGTTTTTGTTTTTGTGCTTACCATTTGCATATTTCTCTGCATTTCTGTGAGGTTAGCCAGGTTCCCCCCCGGGGGGGCTTGGGCTCCTCTCAGTTCCGCTGGAGCCACTGTTATTTGTTCATTTGCTTTTTCCAGTTTTTTCAGTGGCTGCGGCTTAGTTTTGTTACACCAGAGAACTGATTTAGGTGGTAGAGGTCGTGTGATCTCAGGTGTTTTTGCAATCAGTAGCGTTGGCATTTTTTAGGGTTTTTTTTGGATTGCAGTGAGTATCCTTTCTATCCTTTTCTGTCTAGGCAGATTGGGCCCCAGCGTTTGCTCATACTATTTTCTGTCTTGTCTGTATTTCCTCTTGTCTAACCGCCATTACATGTTTGGTGGCTTCCTATGTTCTTTGGGGATCTGCTCCGGGGCAGATAGCTTTCCTCTTTCTATCTTTAGGTGTAGTTAATCTCTCAGGCTGTGAAGAGGCGTCTAGGACCAACATAGGAACGCTCCACGGCTGCCTTTAGTTGTGGTGGTTTGGGCTTTGCCCTCCCTGAACCCCTCTCTTTCTTCCCCCACAGGCTTGGTAATACTCTGGTCATTTTTCTATGGGTATCTCTCTAGCTTACCAGGTCACAGACCTTATGGGCGCTCTATTTTTTGCATGTTGATATACTATGTGTTCATAGGATTATTTCTATAGGTATTGACCCCTTTTGGGTTTATTTTGTTATTGGTGCCATCTATTTTGTCATCTAACACCGACATTGTTGTTGTGATATTTATATCATCATTTTGGTGTGAGAGCAGCCCTAATTATTGTTATGTGACCCTATTTTCAGCCATTTATATGGGGATTGGTTAGGCTTACATGCATACATATATACCTTGTGCAATACGTTTTTCATATTTATATTATTGCATATGTATTTTCTATATTTACACAGCCACATGGGTTTCAGGGAGTCATGTACCCCTTTTTGGGGATTGTTTGCTCATTTTTAATTGTTTTTAATTGTTCAGTGTGTTGTATTGTATTGCAGTTTTCAATAAAATTGATTTTTGTTTTATATATTGGAGTTCCCTGGTGCATAGTATGTTCTTTTTTTTTTTATTCTTATCACATTTGACATACTCCAGGTTGAGCCCTCACTTTGATATTTTGGGGTTGTGCCCTGCACCTTTGTCTTTTTCCTATTCAGGGTACTGCAATCCAATAGATTCCAACCTCTCTGGTGTATTGCCGTTTTTGCCTGCTCTCCTCAGCTACCAAAACATAACAGTATCACCGGCTAAACTGAAAATTGTATGGTACTCACAGAAGGGAAAAACAGTGTGGAAAGAAAAAAGTTGTCAGAGATTTTTTTTTTTCCTGTTTCTTGCATTTTTTCCCTCTTATTCTCTGGGTGCTGAGGAGGATTTTTTTTTCTTTTCTCTCAATGGAGCTTGCACAGCTGTCTGGCCGTGTGGATCAGTTTGCCACTGAGGTTCGGAGTATTGCTGTCTATCTTGCTGGGTTGCCGGTTGTGGAACCTAGGATTCCCATGCCAGATTTGTTTTTGGGAGATAGGGCCAAATTTCTGAATTTCAAAAATAGCTGTAAGTTGTTTTTTGCCTTAAAACCTAAGTCCTCAGGGAACGCAGCACAGCAGGTTCAAATTGTCATCTCTCTCCGGCGCGGCGATCCTCAGGATTGGGCTTTTTCCCTGACACCTGGGGACCCTGTTTTGAGTGATGTTGATGCATTTTTTCTGGCTCTGGGGTTATTGTACGATGAGCCTAATGTCACTGATCAAGCTGAAAGAACCTTGTTGGCATTAAATCAGGGGCTTGAGGACGCTGAGTTGTACTGTCAGAAATTCCAAAAATGGGCAGTCCTAACCAAATGGAATGATGATGCTTTGGCAGCCCTTTTTCGGAAGGGGCTGTCAGAGAATGTAAAAGATGTTATGGTGGGTTTCCCTGCTCCCTCCGGTCTCAATGATTCTATGTCATTAGCGATTCAAATTGACAGACGTTTGCGTGAGCGTAGAGGTATGCGTGGAATAGTGTTGCCTTGTGAGCCAGCTTCTGGACCCATGCAGTGTGATGGAGTGACTTCTGGGGCACAGCGTCATGTGTTTCGAAAACGCAATGGGTTATGTTTCAATTGTGGTGACGCCTCTCATGCTATTTCTGTCTGCCCTAAGCGGGGAAGACGTTTTGCACGCTCAGTTGTCTTGGGTAGTGTTCAGACTAAATTTCTGTTGACTGTTACCCTGATTTGCTCCCTGTCCACATTTTCTGCTCAGGCTTTTGTTGATTCGGGAGCAGCTATTAACCTGATGGATTTTGATTTTGCCAAACGTTGTGGGTTTACCTTGACACCCCTACGAAGTCTATTCCCCTACTGGGGATTGATTCTACCCCTTTGGCTGAGAATAAAGCCCAGTTTTCTACTCAGGTGATAATGAGGGTTGAACCTGATCATCAGGAGAGTTGCAAATTCGCCCCCCGAGGAAGCACTTAGCGAAACGCGCGTCGGGGCTCTCCTGTCCGTTATTCAGTAAGTTTTGGATGCCTTATATATATCTCTGCTAACTGTCTATACTTGCTGTTGACTTAACATACTGTTATGGCATATATGGCCACATGGGAGGAATTTTCCTGAAATATATTTGGGGCTGCAGCCTTTAATTATGATAGCAGTATTTGCACATGTATATGATAGTGTGTTAATGAAAATAGCAGCACATGCATGTACATTTCTCTGAGATATATACATATAACTATAGGGACAAATCGTTTACAACATATATGGGATTATAGCCTTTAGCAGTGTTAGTTGCATCCGCATATGCGTAGCCGACTGTCATATTTACTTTGCGTATTGATTGATGCCTATATACATCTGTATGGTTTTTACATGCGCATTTTTTTGATATATATATTGATATTGGTTTATAGGTTATAGGCTTCTGCCTGGTCCCAATATATATGTATATGTATACATTCATGTGTATATATAATCCCTGTATGCTGATATAGGTTTTTTATCTTCCTACATTCACATCCATGTTGGATGTACTACTATAGGATGCTGTGGTAATATATCAAAACTGTCCGTCTATATATATATATATATATATATATATATATATATATTTTTTTTTTTCAATATTTAGTACAGTTTTGCTTCCTTAAATTATAAATTGTTCATTTGAGCACTATTAATAATTTTTCTTCTCTGCATTATGCACTTTTTGATAATTTCTACACTGATAGGATAATAAAAATTTATCATTTCTTTATGATGTGCACTGTGCACTTTATTTATTATTTTTGATGGACAGTTCTGAATATTTATGTCACAGCATCGTTATATCTATTTGTCCTGACATTATACCAAGCATCTTGTGATATATGACTCTATGCATTCATTTTTCTGAATAACGGTATCTAGGGTTTTTTTTGCCTTCTCTTTTGTCATTAATATTTTGTATAATGATTGTGAACTTCTTTTTTCAAAATTTCCTTGTAACTCAATAAAATTGCTTTTGCATTTTTCTATAAATTGGCTCTGTTTTTCATATTTTTTTGGGTATCTGATCATCAGGAGAGTTGCAAATTTTTGGTACTGTATAATCTGCATGACATTATTGTACTAGGTTTCCCTTGGTTACAGTCTCATAATCCTTTTTTGGATTGTAAATCTGTGTCTTTAACCAGTTGGGGCTGCCAATGTGTTAATGCCAACACTCCTGTTTTTTCTGCCTCTCCCCAGTCTCAGGATGTTCCTGACTTTTTGACTGATTTTTCTGATGTGTTTAGCGAAAGTAAATCTGCATCCTTGCCCCCCATAGGAGCTATGACTGCGCTATTGAATTAGTGCCTGGTAGTAAATTCCCTAAAGGTCGCCTTTTTAACTTGTCTGTACCTGAACATGACGCTATGCGGTCTTATATCAAGGAGTCATTGGAGAAGGGTCATATCAGACCATCCTCTTCACCCTTAGGTTCCGGTTTTTTCTTTGTGGCCAAAAAGGATGGTTCATTAAGGCCGTGTATTGATTATCGTCTCTTGAACAAGATCACTGTGAAATATCAATATCCGTTACCCTTGATTTCTGACCTGTTTTCCAGGGTGAAAAGTGCTACTTGGTTTACCAAGCTTGACCTCAGGGGGGCGTATAACCTTATTCGCATTAAGCACGGGGATGAATGGAAGACGGCGTTTAATACCCCAGAGGGGCATTTTGAGTACCTAGTGATGCCCTTTGGGCTCACTAATGCTCCTTCCGTCTTCCAGTCCTTCATGAATGACATTTTCAGGGATTTTGTGGATAAATTTCTGATTGTTTATTTGGATGATATCTTGATTTTTTCCAATGACTGGGACTCTCATGTGAAACATGTTCGGACTGTGTTCCAGATTTTGAGAGAGAATGCTCTGTATGTTAAGGGATCAAAGTGTCTTTTTGGCGTACAGAGGATGTCATTTCTGGGATTCATTTTGTCTCCATCTGTTATTGAAATGGACCTGGTCAAGGTTCAGGCCATCTGTGATTGGGTCCAGCCTACTTCATTAAAGGCTCTTCAGAGATTCTTGGGTTTTGCCAATTTTTATCGTAAATTTATTGGTAATTTCTCTGTTATTGTTAAACCATTGACTGATTTGACCAAAAAGGGTTCTGATGTGGTGAATTGGCCTCCTGAGGCAGTCTCTGCGTTTCAGGAACTTAAGCAGAGATTCACTTCTGCCCCTGTTCTACGGCAGCCTGATGTTTCTCTGCCATTTCAGGTGGAGGTTGATGCCTCTGAAATTGGGGCAGGTGCCGTTTTGTCCCAAAGAGATCCTGAGACCTCTAAAAGTAACCCTTGTGCCTTTTTCTCTCGAAAATTTTCTCCAACTGAACGTAATTATGACGTGGGTAATCGGGAGTTATTGGCCATGAAGTGGGCTTTTGAAGAGTGGAGACATTGGCTGGAGGGAGCCAAACATCAGGTGGTGGTCCTCACGGACCATAAGAATCTGGTTTATCTGGAATCAGCCAAGCGGCTTAATCCTAGACAGGCCAGGTGGGCCTTGTTTTTCACACGTTTTAACCCCTCTCTGACATTAGACGTACTATCCCGTCCATAAAAACCCGTGCCATTCTGACCATGGACGGGATAGTACGTCATAGGCGATTAGCTGCGCTCCCCGAGGGAGCGCAGCTAATCGCCGCCGGGTGTCAGCTGATTATCACAGCTGACACCCGTGACTGTGTGTCAGGAGCGGTCACGGACCGCTCCCGGCACATTAACCCCTTGCACACCGCGATCAAACATGATCGCGGTGTACTGGGGGCACAGGGGAGGATCGCGCAGTGTGGGGGCTCCCTGCGCGCCCCCCTGAGACCCTCAGACCAGCGCGATGTGATCGCGCTGCTCTGAGGGCTTCCTCCCTCCCAGGACCCGGATCCAAGATGGCGCTGGGGTCCTGGAGGGAGGCGGCTTCCTCAGTGCCTGCCGAGAGCAGGCACTGAGAAGCCTGCTGCACTGCCTGAGCGATCGCTGGTGTGACAGAGTGCTGTGCACACTGTCACACCAGCGATCTGATGAAATACAGTGATGTCCCACCCTGGGACAAAGTAAAAAAGTAAAAAAAGTAAAAATAAACATGTGTAAAAAAAAATCCAAAAAAAAAAAAAAAAATAAAAAAATATTCCCCAATAAATTCATTACTTATTGTAAATAAAAAAAATAAAACAATAAAAGTACACATATATGGTATCGCCGCGTCCGTAACGACCCCCCTATAAAAATGTCCCACTAGTTAACCCCTTTTGTGAACCCCTTAAAAAATAAAAAATAAAAACGAAGCAAAAAATCAGTGCTTTATCATCATACCGCTGAACAAAAAGTGGAATAACACGCGATCAAAAAGACGGATATAAATAAACATGGTACCGCTGAAAACGTCATCTTGTCCCGCAAAAAACGAGCCGTCACACAGCATCATCAGCAAAAAAATAAAAAAGTTATAGCTCGCAGAATAAAGCGATGCAAAAATAATTATTTTTTATATAAAATTGTTTTTATTCTATAAAAGCGCGAAAACATAAAAAAATGATATAAATGAGGTATCGCCATAATCGTACTGACCCGAAGAATAAAACTGCTTTATCAATTTTACCACACGCGGAACAATAAAAACGCCTCACCCAAAAGAAATTCATGAATTGCTGATTTTTGTTCATTCTAACCTCCCAAAAATCGAAATAAAAAGCGATCAAAAAATGTCACGTGCTCAAAAATAGTACCAATAAAAGCGTCACCTCGTCCCGCAAAAATTAAGACCTCACATGACTCTGTGGGCCAAAATATGCAAAAATTATAGCTCTCAAAATGTGGCGATGCAAAAAAACTACTTTTTGCAATAAAAAGCGTCTTTTAGCGTGACAGCTGCCAATCATAAAAACCGCTATAAATAGTAAATCAAACCCCCCTTTATCACCCCCTTAGTTAGGGAAAAATAATAAAATAAAAAAATGTATTTATTTCCATTTTCCCATTAGGGTTAGGGTTAGGGTTTCGGCTAAAGTTAGGGTTAGGGTTGGCGCTAAAGTTAGGATTAGGGTTAGAGTTTGGATTAGGGTTAGGGTTGGGATTAGGGTTGGGACTAGGGTTAGGGGTGTGTTGGGGTTAGGGTTGGAGTTAGAATTGGGGGGTTTCCGCTGTTTAGGCACATCAGGGGCTCTCCAAATGTGACATGGCGTCTGATCTCCATTCCAGCCAATTCTGCTTTGAAAAAGTCAAACGGTGTTCCTTCACTTCTGAGCTCTGCCATGCGTCCAAACAGTAGTTTATCCCCACATATGGGGTATCAGCGTACTCTGGACCCCAAGAGTTATTGTGAAATTTGTCCTATTTCTTCTGTTACCCTTGGGAAAATAAAAAACTGGGGGCGAAAATATTATTTTTGTAAAAAAAATAAGATTTTTTTGTTTTTACGGCTGTACATTATAAACTTCTGTGAAGCACTTGGGGCTTCATAGCGCTCACCACACATCTAAATAAGTTCCTTGTGGGGTCTATTTTCCAAAATGGGGTCACTTGTTGGGGATTTCCACTGTTTAGGCGCATCAGGGGCTCTCCAAATGCGACATGACGCCCCCAGACCATTCCATCAAAGTCTGCAATCCAAAACGTCACTACTTCCCTTTCCGAGCCCTGACATGCGCCCATACAGTAGTTTTCTCCCACATATTGGGTATCAGCGTACTCAGGACAAATTGGACAACAACTTTTGGGGTCCAATTTCTCCTGTTACCCTTGTGAAAATAAAATATTGGGGGCGAAAAAATCATTTTTGTAAAAAAAAAAAGGATTTTTTATTTTTACGGCTGTGCGTTATAAACTTCTGTGAAGCACTTCGGGGTTCAAAGTGCTCACCACACATCTAGATAAGTTCCTTGTGGGGTCTATTTTCCAAAATGGGGTCACTTGTGGGGGGTTTCCACTGTTTAGGCGTATCAGGGGCTCTCCAAATGCGACATGACGCCCCCAGACCATTCCATCAAAGTCTGCAATCCAAAACGTCACTACTTCCCTTCCGAGCCCTGACGTGCACCCATACAGTAGTTTTCTCCTACATATTGGGTATCAGCGTACTCAGGACAAATTGGACAACAACTTTTGGGTTCCAATTTCTTCTGTTACCCTTGTGAAAATAAAATATTGGGGGCGAAAAAATCATTTTTGTAAAAAAAAAAAAGGATTTTTTATTTTAAGGCTGTACGTTATAAACTTTAGTGAAACACCTGGGCGTTCAAAGTTCTCACCACACATCTAGATAAGTTCCTTGAGGGGTCTAGTTTCCAAAATGGTGTCATTTGTGGGGGGTTTCCACTGTTTAGGCAGATCAGGAGCTCTCCAAACACGACATGGCGTCCAGCCAATTCTGCGTTGAAAAAGTGAGACGGCGCTCCTTCCCTTCCAAACTCTGCCATGCACCCAAACAGTGGTATACCCCCACATATGGGGTATCAGTGTACTCAGGACAAATTGCACAATAACTTTTGGAGTCTTGTTACCCTTGGAAAAATAAAAATTCGGGTGAAAAGATCATTTTTGTGGAAAAAATATGATTTTTAAATTTTACGGCTCTACGTTATAAACTTGTGTGAAGCACTTGAGGGTTCAAATTGCTCATCAAAGATCTAGATAAGTTCCTTAGGGGGTCTAGTTTCCCAAATGGGGTCATTTGTGGGGGGTTTCCACTGTTTAGGCACATCAGGGGCTCTCCAAATGCAACATGGCATCCAATCTCAATTCCAGCCAATTTTGGTTGGAAAAAGTCAAATGGTGCTCCTTCCCTTCCGAGCTCTGCCGTGCGCCCAAACAGTGGTTCCCCCCACATATGGGGCATCAGCGTACTCAGGACAAATTGGACAACAACTTATGTGGTCCAATTTCTCCTGATACCCTTGGGAAAATAAAAAATTAGTGACTAAAAGATAATTTTTGTGGGAAAAAAATAGGATTTTTTATTTTCATGCCCGGGCATTATAAACTTGTGTGAAACACTTGGGGGTTCAAAGTGCTCACCAAAGATCTAGATAAGTTCCTTAGGGGGTCTAGTTTCCAAAATGGGGTCACTTGTGGGGGATTTCCACTGTTTAGGCTCATCTGGGGCACTGCAAACGGAACATGACCCCCATCAACGTCTGCATTCCAAAACATTACTACTTCCTTTCCAAGCCCTGCCGTGCGCCCAAACAGTTTTCCACCCCCACATATGGGGTATCAGCGTACTCAGGACAAATTGGACAACAACTTTTGGGGTCCAATTTCCTTGGGAAAATTCAAAAATTTAGGACTAAAAAATCATTTTTGTGGAAATTTTTTTTTTTTTTTTTCACACCCAGGCATTATAAACTTTTGTGAAACACTTGGGGGTTCAAAGTGCTCACAACAGATC
This sequence comes from Oophaga sylvatica, assembly GCA_033576555.1. Taxonomy (NCBI): domain Eukaryota; kingdom Metazoa; phylum Chordata; class Amphibia; order Anura; family Dendrobatidae; genus Oophaga; species Oophaga sylvatica. The sequence goes on along the minus strand of JARQOD010000006.1, from coordinate 8,118,742 downwards.
TAGATAAGTACCTTAGGGGGTCTAGTTTCCAAAATGGTGTCACTTGTGGGGGGTTTCCACTGTTTAGGCGCATCAGAGGTTCTCCAAGCGCGACATGGCGTCCAATCTCAACTCCAGCCAATTTTAGTTTGAAAAAGTCAAACGGCGCTCCTTCCCTTACGAGCTCTGCCGTGTGCCCAAACAGTGGTTTTCCCCCACATATGGGGTATTGGCGTACTCAGGAGAAATTGCATAACAACCTTATCTGTCCATTTTCTCCTTTTACCCTTGTGAAAATAAAAAAAAAGTTTGTAAAAGATCATTTTTGTGGCTAAAAAGTTAAATATTCATTTTTTCCTTCCACGTTGCTTTAGTTCCTGTGAAGCACCTGAAGGGTTAATAAACTTCTTGAATGTGGTTTTGAGTACCTTGAGGGGTGCAGTTTTTAGAATGGTGTCACTTTTGGGTATTTTCTGTCATGTAGACCCCTCAAAGTGACTTCAAATGAGAGGTGGTCCCTAAAAAAAATGGCTTTGTAAATTTTGTTGTAAAAATGAGAAATCGCTGGTCAACTTTTAACCCTTATAACTTCCTAACAAAAAAAAATTTTGATTCCAAAATTGTGCTGATGTAAAGTAGACATGTGGGAAATGTTATTTCTTAACTATTTTGTGTGACATATTTCTCTGTTTTAAGGGAATAAAAATTCAAAGTTTGAAAATTGCTAAATTTTCAAAATTTTCGCCATATTTGCGTTTTTTTCAAAATAAACGCAAGTTATATGGAAGAAATTTTACCACTAACATGAAGTACAATATGTCACGAGAAAACAATCTCAGAATCGCGAAGATCCGTTGAAGCGTTCCGGAGTTATAACCTCATAAAGAGACAGTGGTCAGAATTGTAAAAATTGTCCCGGTCATTAACGTGCAAACCACCCTTGGGGTGAAGGGGTTAATTTTGTGGTTTCCTTTCTTCCCGGCACTAAGAATGTTAAGGCGGATGCCCTCTCGAGGAGTTTCCTTGCGGACTCTCCTGAGTTATCTGATCCTGCTGTTATTTTAAAAGAGGGTGTAGTACTTTCCTCCATCTCGCCCAATTTGAGACTGGCTCTGGAAGGGTGTCAGGAGGATAAACCCGAGCGCTGCCCTATTGGGAAATTGTTTGTCCCAGACCGGTGGAAAAAGAGTGTGATGTCTGAGATTCATTTTTCCGCGTTGGCCGGTCATCTCGGAATTTTTGGTACCAGAGACTTGGTGAGTCGGTCCTTTTGGTGGCCTACTTTGTCTTGTGACGTCAGGGAATTTGTGCAGTCCTGTGGGACTTGCTCTCGCTCCAAGCCTTGCTCTCGCTCTAGTGGTTTGTTGATGCCATTGCCTGTGCCCAAGAGACCATGGACCCATATCTCTATGGATTTTATTTCCGACCTCCCTGTTTCTCAGAGAATGACCGCTATCTGGGTGATTTGTGATAGGTTTTCCAAGATGATACATCTTGTGCCATTACCTAAGTTGCCTTCCTCCTCAAAATTGGTTCCTTTGTTCCTTCAGCACGTGGTTCGGTTGCACGGCATTCCTGAGAACATTGTGTCTGACAGAGGAGTTCAGTTTGTTTCCAGATTTTGGAGGACTTTTTGTTCTAAACTTGCTGTTCAATTGTCTTTCTCCTCTGCTTTTTATCCTCAGACCAATGGACAAACTGAGAGAACAAACCAGACATTGGAGACTTATCTGAGATGCTTTGTGTCTGCTGATCAAGATGACTGGGTCTCTTTTTTGCCTTTGGCTGAGTTTGCTCTTAATAATAGGGCTAGCTCTGCCACTTTGATGTCTCCATTTTTCTGCAATTTTGGGTTTCACCCTCGATTTTCTTCGGGACAGACGGAGGCTTCTGTCTGTCCGGGTGTTGACTCTGTTGTGGAGCGTATGCAGCAGATTTGGGACCAGGTAGTGGAGAGGTTGTCCCTCTCTCAGGAGAAGGCCCAGCGGTTTGCCAACCGGCATAGGACTGATGGTCCTCGGTTTAAAGTGGGGGACTTGGTCTGGTTGTCCTCAAGAAATATCCCTATGAGAGTTGCATCTCCTAAGTTTTTTAAGCCTAGGTTCATTGGACCTTATAAGATCATGGAGATTCTTAATCCTGTTTCCTTTCGTTTACTTCTTCCAGGGACATTTAAGATCCATAACGTGTTCCACAAGTCCTTATTGAAGAGGTTTGTCGAGCCAGTGGTTCCTATGGCTGTGCCTCCTGACCCTGTTTTGGTTGAGGGCAATCTGGAGTATGTGGTTGAGAAAATATTGGATTCTCGTTTTTCTAGACGGAAACTCCAGTATTTGGTTAAGTGGAGAGGTTATGGTCAGGAGGACAATTCTTGGGTGTTTGCTTCGGACATCCATGCTAGGAGACTTATCCGTGCGTATCACCGAGCTCATCCTGACCGACCTGGTTGCACAAATGAGGGTTCGGTGACCCCTCCTCAAGGGGGGGTACTGTTGTGTATGTTTTGGAAATGAATTCTGAGCAGAAGCTCCCTCTGGTGGTTGCAAACAGTACTGAACCATTCAATGAGGATTGGCAATCAGGAGTTACAGACTGGCTTGATATAAGGGAGGTTCCCTCCCATCATGGTTGCCGGTGATAAATTGTTCTTGTCTCAACTGTGGTTCCTGGTTCACTTGGAAGCTTGCTGAGTCTTGCCTCTTCTTCTGCTTTCAGATAAGATATTTTCTGTTTTTGTTTTTGTGCTTACCATTTGCATATTTCTCTGCATTTCTGTGAGGTTAGCCAGGTTACCCCCAGGGGGCTTGGGTTCCTCTCAGTTCCGCTGGAGCCACTGTTATTTGTTCATTTGCCTTTTCCAGTTTTTTGAGTAGCTGCTTCTTAGTTTTGTTACACCAGAGAACTGATTTAGGTGGTAGAGGTCGTGTGATCTCAGGTGTTTATGCAATCAGTAGCGTTGGCATTTTTTAGGGTTTTTTTTGATTGCAGTGAGTATCCTTTCTATCCTTTTCTGTCTAGGCAGATTGGGCCCCAGCGTTTGCTCATACTATTTTCTGTCTTGTCTGTATTTCCTCTTGTCTAACCGCCATTACATGTTTGGGGGCTTCCTATGTTCTTTGGGGATCTGCTCCGGGGCAGATAGCTTTCCTCTTTCTATCTTTAGGTGTAGTTAATCTCTCAGGCTGTGAAGAGGCGTCTAGGACCAACGTAGGAACGCTCCACGGCTGCCTTTAGTTGTGGTGGTTAGTCAGGGTACTGCAATCCAATAGATTCCAACCTCTCTGGTGTATTGCCGTTTTTGCCTGCTCTCCTCAGCTACCAAAACATAACAGTGCACTATATTAGATGTAAAATTTAACTAGTAAATCAGATGTGTAAAAACATTCCTCGTGACATGAACACTTTGTGTGGTAGACAATCACAGATAAATGTCTGGATTTTTTACGAATTCTCTTTTTTCTTTTTAAAAAACAATTATTCCCCTGTTCACATAGGGAATTGCAAAAAAATGGCTAAAAGTACAGTTGATGGTGACTGACAAACTCTGTCCCTGGCTGACACTCATTTCAGATTGTTTTCTATAAAAAAAAATTGTGATGTCTTGCTGATGCTTTCTAGTGCATTATGAATAAAGAAAAGCAAAAGTGCAAATGCAAGTCAATTGCAGATTGCCAGATACTGACTAAATCAATGATCAATCATGCTGAGCATGACACTGATGCAGGCACCTCTTCTATATCTGTCTTTCGCCTATCAATTGAATTGTATTATTAATAGACCACCACTTTCATCTTCTTCAGTGCTGTAGTTATACAACTCTATTCTCTATTGCTTAGCTATGAGATCAGAAATCATCTCATTATTTAAAAATCATTCCAAAATGGATGCTGCATTCCCTGGCTCAGCTTTTTTACATGCTCTGATAGTCCTTCCTGATTGATTGCACCATATCATACAAAGTGATAGCTGCAAGGCATCCTGATGATGTCTGTGTGGTCTGTTGTGAATATACTGGAGGCGGCTTCTGAGCTGGGGCTCCCTCCGGTGGTTGCTGAGGGTAATGAACTGATTAATGAATGGCCTTCTGCTGGCGCTGAATGATAGGATATATGTGGCCTGATTTCCCAGCAGCCTTGCGGTTATCAATTGTTCTTCTGGTCTTGCTTGAAGCACTGCTAGTTTCCTGCTCTCCTTCAGATAAGTGTTTGCTGTTTTTTTTTCTCTGTTTGATTTTCTCTGCTGGTTTGATGCCTGCAGTGGACTGCAGCCTGTCCCCTTTTGGGGGTCTGGCGCTGCAATTTTGCTCCGTTTGTTTCTGCACTTTTGCTTTGCTCTTTTGTTACTTTTATTTGCTGAATAGCGTTTTGTTACACCAGAGATCTGATTTAGGTGGAAGAGGTCGTGTGATCTCAGGTTTTTTTTGGCAATCAGAAGTGTTTGTATTTTTGTTAGGGTTTTTGTTGGATTGCAGTCAGAATTCTTTCCTGTACTTTTCTGTCTAGACAGATTGGGCCCCAGCGTTTGCTCATTCTATTTTCTGTCTGTGTCCGTGCTTTCTTCTTGTCTAACCGCCATTACACGTTTGGGGGCTTCCTATTTTCTTTGGGGATCTGCTCCGGGGCAGATAGCTTTCATCTTTCTGCCTTTAGGTGTAGTTATCTCTCAGGCTGTGACGAGGCATCTAGGATCACCGTAGGAACGCTCCACGGCTACCTCTATTTGTGTGGTTAGTTCAGGTTACTGCAATCCAATAGGTTCCAGCCTCTCTGGTGTATTACTGCTTTTGCTATTTTTTGCCATTTCTCCTCAGTTACCGAAACATAACAGTGGTCACTTCTGAGTTCATTGTAGCTGCCTGTGGCTGATGCAATCTTCTTGTGATGTCTAAAATATCAGAATTTTTTATTGCGATTCACGCTAATTAAATTGCATATTGTTTGCATTTAGCGGGACCTGCAAATTTGAGTCTAATTTGATTTGTGTTAAATTGATTTAATAATCTCTACTGCAAGCACATCGGTGTTTCTGAATTGGTCGATGACCCAAATCATGCTTCAATGTTCTCTAGGTTTGGAAATTGACCTTTAAGATAGCCTCCTTTTTCTAGACGAGAGCTGTTTTATCAGGCTGAAGAAGGTGCCTTTGGGACATATGCCATTAAAGATATGTGCCAACAAACCACTATGACTTTGCCAACATATTCAGAAACAGGGATAAGATTGTAAACCAAATTTTTTCCTGCCTTGGTTGAAAGAAATCCCATCCACACCTCTGTGGGGTCATCCCACCAACTCCATCCACAGAAAAGGGAATTATGGAGACACAGCATTGTATCTTAATAAACCAGATGTATATTTTTTAGCAAACCAAATATAATAGGCTGTCATCTGTATGTTGGATTGTTAAGTTAAGCATTTCTGGCTGGCTGGTCAAGAAAATAGACTTTTGTTGTGTAAGCTTGTAATATTGACTTGTATTGTGCGCTTATCCTTCATCCCTAGTCATGTTTACTGATATGCTAATTATTCATTCTCTAAAGGTACTGCCACACTAAACAATCCCGCTAGCGATCACGATAACGACGCGTACTAATGCGATCGCTAGCGGGATTGTTTCTATATCGCTAAGTGCGGCCACATTTAGCGATATAGTTAACGGCGCTATCGCCGTTAGCGATCTTCTTAACGACTTTAGCGGTACAAAAGTACCGCTAAATCGCTAAGAAAAGGTGCCACACTAGCGATATATACTTACCCAGCGGGAGCGCCGACGATAAAATAGGGTCCGGAACGATTCCAGCGACGAGCGAGATCACAGCAGGAAGCTCGTCGCTGGAAGCTGCCGCACACAACAACATCGCTAACGGGATCGCTAAATAGTGACGTTTTTTAGCGATCCCGTTAGCGATATTGTTTAGTGTGGCATACCCTTAAGACAGGTAGTTTGTTGATTTTGAAAACAGAGGTGGAAAAACTATGCAAATAGATTAAATAATCAAGTAATGCTACTTGATCTTATCTCTATTCTTACCTTTTTTGTAAATACTGAATGAAGGACACTTGTTAAGTATAAAAATAGGTTACATGCCTCAGTATAGACTGACAGAGACAGAAAGAGAGAGACAGCCAGAGATTCTGCCAAGACATCCAAACATCCAGGGGATCCTACAGGACTGCTGCCAATTCATCATGGCTCCATCACAAGGGACACAGAGCTACCATTCTACAGGAAACAACCTAGGGGTTTTCGATCCCAGTTGAAGAATACAGATCTGCTCCACCTATCATCGCTGAACCATGGATATGTTTGGAGAAAGCCAGGATTGGGACCCGCCAGTCACCTGGCTCCATAGAGATGTTCAGAGAAGCCAGGTTGTGACCCTTGGTTCACCTGGCCTTGTACCTCAATGGACTGTCATCTTCCTAAGCTTGTCACTAACTCCTCTCTGTGTGTGTGCCACAGGTGGGTAGTCGACCCTGGGAGCACTGAAGTAACTGCTGCAATTATCCCGACGAGTCAGTGGAAGGGTGAGACTCTGTAATGTGTACCATCTTTGGGTTTTTTGCTGGGACTGTTCTATATGTTATCTACCTGTTTTGTGGTTCAATAATGCATTGCCACACAGTTTTACCCTTACCTTGTGTTGTTTGAGTAGCATTATGCCCATGTTATAGGGAGAGCGGGCATTCGGCGGGACGATCTTTGGTCCATGCAGTTTCAGCTAGCGGACCTGGGCGCCCGCCACCCCCCTGTGTCCCACAGGAATAAATATACAATCAGTTGAGGTTTGATACTTGCAAAAATTCCAAGAACAGGAATTTTGTGAAAAGGAACAGTAGTGCCTATTCATTACCACTATTCCATTCAATGTCTATGGGAGTAGTGTTCACTCATGCTCACTACCAAACCTATAGATCCATGGTGAATGTTCATTACTGCTCCATTATCACAAAAAAACAAACTGAAAATACTAACTTTCGACCCCTGTTCTTGTGATTGATGGTGCCCTTAGATCCCACCAAATAAGCACATGAATGAGCATGAATCTATTACCTCTCCTTCCTATGGTCACTGTAAGGTAGCAGCTAAACTGGTTCTGGATGGGAGTTATTTGTCATTGAGGTGGCAAGCCTTTGTCTTGTAGGACCTATATAAGCAAGCTCCAGCATGCATAGTGCTGAGAGGTGGATTTTTGGGTCAGGGTTTTTGGAACAGCCAAAGAGCTGGATGTTGTGAATGGGTTTGAGATGAGTTCTGAGCAGAGGCTCCCTCTGGTGGTTACAAGCGGTGCTAGTGAAGATTGTGAGGACTGGGAATCAGGTGTTACTGACTGGTCTTATATAAGGGAGTCATTTTCCCATCAGGGTTGCCGGTGATCAATTGTTCTGGTCTGAATCCTTCTTTCCAGTTTCCCTTGTAGCCTGCTGTGTCATGTCTGCATCTCCTGCTAACAGATAAGACATTTTCTTCTTTTGTGTTTGTGCTGTATTTTTGCATTTTGTCCTGCACTTCTGTGGGGGCCTTCAGGGTCCCCTCCGGGGGCTTTTGCCCTCTCTGTTTAGTTCAGCCACTGAGTTTTGTACTTTTGCTTTTTCCAGTTTTTTCAGTGGCTGCTGTTTTGATTTTGTTACACCAGAGAACTAATTTAGGTGGTAGAGGTCGTGTGATCTCAGGTGATTTTGAAATTAGTAGAGTTGGTGCTTTTCAGGGTTTTCTAGGATTGCAGTAAGTACCCTTCCTATCCTTTTCTATTTAGATAGTTTGGGCCCCAGCGTTTGCTCATACTATTTTCTTTCTGTGTCTGTATTTCCTCTTGTCTAACCGCCATTACATGTTTGGGGGCTTTCTATTATCTTTGGGGTTCTGCTCCGGGGCAGATAGCTTTCCTATTTCTATCTTTAGGTGTAGTTAGTTTCTCAGGCTGTGACGAGGCGTCTAGGACCAACGTAGGAACGCTCCACGGCTGCCTCTAGTTGTGGTGGTTAGTCAGGGTACTGCAATCTCATAGATTCCAACTGCTCTGGTGTATTGCCTTTTTTACCTGCACTCCTCAGCTACCGAAACATAACAGTATCACCGGCCTAAAAATTGAAAATTGTATGGTACTCACAGAAGGGAAAAAATATTGTGAAAGAAAAAAGGTTGTCAGAGTTGTCAGAGATATTTTTCTGTTTGTTGCATTTTTTTTCCCTCTGTATCTCTGGGTGCTGGGGAGGATCTTTTCTCCCAATGGAGTTTGCACAGTTGTCTGGCCGTGTGGATCGGCTTGCCACTGAGGTTCAGAGTATTGCTGCATATCTTGCTAGGTTGCCTGTTGTGGAACCTAGGATCCCCATGCCAGATTTGTTTTTAGGGGATCGAGCTAAGTTTCAGAATTTCAAAAATAATTGTAAATTGTATTTTGCCTTAAAATCTAAGTCCTCAGGAAACGCAGCGCAGCAGGTTCAAATTATCATCTCTCTCCTGCGCGGCGATCCTCAGGATTGGGCTTTTTCCCTGATACCTGGGGATCCTGTTTTGAGTGATGTTGATGCATTTTTTCAGGCTTTGGGGTTATTGTACGATGAGCCTAATGTCACTGATCAAGCTGAAAAAGCCTTGTTGGCATTAAATCAGGGGCTTGATGACGCTGAGTTATACTGTCAGAGATTCCGTAGGTGGGCAGTCCTGACCAAATGGAATGACGACGCTTTGGCGGCCCTTTTCCGGAAGGGTCTGTCAGATAATGTAAAGGATGTTATGGTGGGATTCCCTGTCCCCTCTGGTCTCAATGATTCTATGTCATTAGCGATTCAAATTGACAGACGTTTGCGTGAGCGGAGAAGTATGCGTGGAATGGTGTTGCCTTGTGAACCAGCTTCTGAACCCATGCAGTGTGATAGAGTGGTGTCTGGGGCACAGCGTCATGATTTTCGAAAGCGCAATGGGTTATGTTTCTACTGTGGTGATGCCTCTCATGCTATTTCAGTCTGCCCTAAGCGGGGAAGACGTTTTGCACGCTCAGTTGTCTTGGGTAGTGTTCAGACTAAGTTTTTATTAACTGTCACTCTGATATGCTCTCTGTCCTCATTTTCTGCTCAGGCTTTCGTTGATTCTGGAGCAGCTATTAACCTGATGGATTATGATTTTGCTAAACGTTGTGGGTTTCCCTTGATACCCCTACAGAAGTCTATTCCCCTACTGGGGATCGATTCTACCCCTTTGGCTGAGAATAAACCCAGTTTTCTACTCAGGTGATAATGAGGGTTGAACCTGATCACCAGGAGTGCTGCAAATTTTTGGTTCTATATAATCTGCATGACATTATCGTGCTGGGTTTCCCTTGGTTACAGTCTCATAATCCTGTTTTGGATTGGAAATCTGTGTCTGTAACCAGTTGGGGCTGCCAATGTGTTAATACCAACACTCCTGTTTTTTCTGCCTCCCCCCAGGCTCAGGATGTTCCTGACTTTTTGATTGATTTTTCTGATGTGTTTAGCGAAAGTAAATCTGCATCCTTGCCTCCCATAGGAGCTATGACTGCGCTATTGAATTAGTGCCGGGTAGTAAATTCCCTAAAGGTCGCCTTTTTAACTTGTCTGTACCTGAACATGACGCTATGCGGTCTTATATCAAGGAATCATTGGAGAAGGGTCATATCAGACCATCCTCTTCACCCTTAGGTCCGGTTTTTTCTTTGTGGCCAAAAAAGATGGTTCATTAAGGCCGTGTATTGATTATCGTCTCTTGAACAATATTACTGTGAAATATCAATACCCGTTACCCTTGATTTCTGACCTGTTTTCCAGGGTGAAAAACGCTACTTGGTTTACCAAGCTTGACCTCAGGGGGGCGTATAACCTTATTCCATTAAGCACGGGGATGAATGGAAGACGGCATTCAATACCCCTGAAGGGCATTTTGAGTACCTAGTGATGCCCTTTGGGCTCACTAATGCTCCTTCCGTCTTCCAGTCCTTCATGAATGACATTTTCAGGGATTTTGTGGACAAATTTCTGATTGTTTATTTGGATGATATCTTGATTTTTTCTAATGACTGGGACTCTCATGTGAAACATGTTCGAACTGTATTCCAGATTTTGAGAGAGAATGCTCTGTATGTGAAGGGATCAAAGTGTCTTTTTGGCGTACAGAGGATCTCATTTCTGGGATTCATTTTGTCCCATCTGTTATTGAAATGGACCCGGTCAAGGTTCAGGCCATCTGTGATTGGGTCCAACCTACTTCATTAAAGGCTCTTCAGAGATTTTTGGGTTTTGCCAATTTTTATCGTAAATTTATTGGTAATTTCTCGGTTATTGTTAAACCATTAACTGATTTGACCAGAAAGGGTTCTGATGTGGTGAATTGGCCTCCTGAGGCAGTCTCTGCATTTCAGGAACTTAAGCAGAGATTCACTTCTGCTCCTGTTCTACGGCAGCCTGATGTTTCTCTGCCATTTCAGGTGGAGGTTGATGCCTCTGAAATTGGGGCAGGTGCCGTTTTGTCCCAAAAAGATCCAGAGACCTCTAAAAGTAACCTTGTGCCTTTTTCTCTCGAAAATTTTCTCCTACTGAACGTAATTATGACGTGGGTAATCGGGAGTTATTGGCCATGAAGTGGGCTTTTGAAGAGTGGAGACATTGGCTGGAGGGAGCCAAACATCAGGTGGTGGTCCTTACGGACCATAAGAATCTGGTCTATCTGGAATCTGCCAAGCGACTCAATCCTAGACAGGCCAGGTGGGCCTTGTTTTTCACACGTTTTAATTTTGTGGTTTCCTTTCTTCCTGGCACTAAGAATGTTAAGGCGGATGCCCTCTCGAGGAGTTTCCTTGCGGACTCTCCTGAGTTATCTGATCCTTCTGTTATTTTGAAAGAGGGTGTAGTTCTTTCCCCATCTCGCCCAATTTGAGACTTGCTCTGGAGGGGTGTCAGGAGGATAGGCCCGAGCGCTGCCCTGTTGGAAAATTGTTTGTCCCGGACCAATGGAAAAAGAGTGTGATGTCTGAGATTCATTGTTCCGCATTGGCTGGGCATCCCGGAATTTTTGGTACCAGAGACTTGGTTAGTCGGTCCTTTTGGTGGCCTACCTTGTCTCGTGATGTCAGGGAATTTGTGCAGTCCTGCGGGACTTGCTCTCGCTCCAAGCCTTGGTTAGTGGTTTGTTGATGCCATTGCCTGTGCCCAAGAGACCATGGACCCATATCTCTATGGATTTCATTTCCGATCTTCCTGTTTCTCAGAGAATGACCGCATCTGGGTAATTTGTGATAGGTTTTCCAAAATGATACATCTTGTGCCATTACCTAAGTTGCCTTCCTCCTCTGAATTGGTGCCGTTGTTCCTTCAGCACGTGGTTCGTTTACACGGCATTCCTGAGAACATTGTGTCTGACAGAGGAGTCCAGTTTGTTTCCAGATTTTGGAGGACTTTTTGTTCTAAACTGGGTGTTCAATTGTCTTTCTCCTCGGCATTTCATCCTCAGACCAATGGTCAAACTGAGAGAACAAACCAGACATTGGAGACTTATCTAAGATGCTTTGTGTCTGCTGATCAGGATGACTGGGTCTTTTTTTGCCTTTGGCTGAGTTTGCTCTTAATAATAGGGCTAGCTCTGCCACTTTGATGTCTCCGTTTTTCTGTAATTCTGGGTTTCACCCTCGATTTTCTTCAGGACAGACGGAGGCTTCTGTCTGTCCAGGTGTTGACTCTGTTGTGGAGCGTATGCAACAGATTTGGGACCAGGTAGTGGAGAGGTTGTCCCTCTCTCAGGAGAAGGCCCAGCGGTTTGCTAACCGGCATAGGACTGATGGTCCTCGGTTTAAAGTGGGGGACTTGGTCTGGTTGTCCTCAAAGAATATTCCTATGAGAGTAGCATCTCCTAAATTTAAGCCTAGGTTCATTGGACCTTATAAGATCATGGAGATTATTAATCCTGTTTCTTTTCGTTTGCTTCTTCCAGGGACATTTAAGATCCATAACGTGTTCCACAAGTCCTTGTTGAAGAGGTTTGTTGAGCCAGTGGTTCCTGCTGCTGTGCCTCCTGACCCTGTTTTGGTTGAGGGCAATCTGGAGTATGTGGTTGAGAAAATATTGGATTCTCGTTTTTCTAGACGGAAACTCCAGTATTTGGTTAAATGGAGAGGTTATGGTCAGGAAGACAATTCTTGGGTGTTTGCTTCGGACATCCATGCTAGGAGACTTATCCGTGCGTATCATAGAACTCATCCTGACCGACCTGGTTGCTCTAATGAGGGTTCGGTGACCCCTCCTCAAGGGGGGGGTACTGTTGTGAATGGGTTTGAGATGAGTTCTGAGCAGAGGCTCCCTCTGGTGGTTACAAGCGGTGCTAGTGAAGATTGTGAGGACTGGGAATCAGGTGTTACAGACTGGTCTTATATAAGGGAGTCATTTTCCCATCAGGGTTGCCGGTGATCAATTGTTCTGGTCTGAATCCTTCTTTCCAGTTTCCCTTGTAGCCTGCTGTGTCGTGTCTGCATCTCCTGCTAACAGATAAGACATTTTCTTCTTTTGTGTTTGTGCTGTATTTTTGCATTTTGTCCTGCACTTTTGTGGGGGCCTTCAGGGTCCCCTCCGGGGGCTTTTGCCCTCTCTGTTTAGTTCAGCCACTGAGTTTTGTACTTTTGCTTTTTCCAGTTTTTTCAGTGGCTGCTGTTTTGATTTTGTTACACCAGAGAACTAATTTAGGTGGTAGAGGTCGTGGAATCTCAGGTGATTTTGAAATTAGTAGAGTTGGTGTTTTTCAGGGTTTTCTGGGATTGCAGTAAGTACCCTTCCTATCCTTTTCTATTTAGATAGTTTGGGCCCCAGCGTTTGCTCATACTATTTTCTTTCTGTGTCTGTATTTCCTCTTGTCTAACCACCATTACATGTTTGGGGGCTTTCTATTATCTTTGGGGTTCTGCTCCGGGGCAGATGGCTTTCCTATTTCTATCTTTAGGTGTAGTTAGTTTCTCAGGCTGTGACGAGGCGTCTAGGACCAACGTAGGAACGCTCCACGGCTGCCTCTAGTTGTGGTGGTTAGTCAGGGTACTGCAATCTCATAGATTCCAACTGCTCTGGTGTATTGCCTTTTTTACCTGCACTCCTCAGCTACCGAAACATAACAGCTGGATGGGACTGGCCGTTCCCTTACCTCCAGTTCTGGATTTTGCGTGGACTATAAAAGGCAGTTCACCTGTTTCATTTAATGTTGGGACTGGAAGTGGAAACACCTCTGGTGTAGGGATCAGATTTTCAAGTGGCTGACAAGACCTACAAAGCCTATTATCAGATATATTGAATGCTTTCTTTAACTTGTTCCTTTGTGCAGAGACAAGAATATTTTCTTTTATATCGAGGAGATCCATAGACTAAAATAAATCTATCTTGTTTATGACCAAGAGACTTTGTGCCTGTGCCTACCTGAAACAGCTGCCAAAGAGTATATAATCTCTACAACACTTTTATTTTTTTATTATGGCGCACCACCCGACAGACTCCCTACCAGCTCAATCACCGCAACGCTGATCAGTCCCTTACGTGAGACAATCCATGCATCCTTAAAAAAAATTGAATATCTAGCCTATGACCCAATGAAAATAAACGGTCCACAAAAATGCATAAAAACTCAAGTATTCTTTCCAAAGTTTTACAATCTCACCACTATTCATGTGCAGAAAAGAAAGTGGAGAGATATTATTATCATCTAATTTTTCTATGTCGGATAAGAGAAGCATTGATCATATCCTCGATCGTCTACTCTGCAGAGAATTATAAAAGCCAGCTGCTCGGGAGTAACGTATTAATCTCAAAATAATGATTTCTTCAAACAAAGAGGGGAGAAAACAGCTTCCGTCCTCCATGGTGAGTCTGAATGGAGCCCGCCACCTTCATTATCTGCACCCGAGCATTGTATCTATGGATGATTACGGTATATACAATGGTTCAACCATAGGGCAAGTATTATCTGGATATGTTCTTGCACAGGAACATCTGCCGCCTAAATATAGCCCCAACTCCCCTAAGATGATGTGAGGTAATAGAGGGGGGATTACGTATAGAGAACATGGAGTCAAGTTCATGTAGATGAATGTTTTCATTGAGTGTTTCACCTTGAATTGTTTTCTACAAGATCAGATAAAGTGTATCCAGTTGTATCTCTGGATGTGTGTTATATGGTTAGAGGAAATCCATCAGCAGGTTTTGCTATGTAATCCACGAGCTGCAAAATGTAGACATCCTGATTCCAGTCACCCTTAGGCTGGGGTAAGACATGCAAGAAACTCGCACGAGTCTCGCATGTCAATACCCGGCACTCGGACCGGAGCGTGCGGCGGCATAGAAATACATGAAGCCGTATGCTCCTGTCCGATTGCCGGCGGCAGTGCCGGGTATTGACATGCGATACTCGTGGGAATTTTTCGCATGTCTGACCTCTGCCTTAGGCTGTGTATTGTTGTTTCAAATAAAATCAGTGTTTTATCAGCAGGAGATTATCACTACAGGACTAGGAGTCTCGTGCTTCCTGGTCCATCCACACCCCCACCATTGGTTCGCAATATACAGTGTACTCAGAAAGCTGCCAATCAGTGATGTGGGCGGGGTTATACACGGCTCAGCATTCCAAGCTCTTCAATAACTATAGCAGAGAAAACTGTGTTTGTATCAAAATTAAATCACACAGCCCAGTAAGTGACACATCGCTGGAATCAGGGTCTCAACCCCCTACATTGTGCTGCTCTCAGATTGCATAGCAAAAACCTGATGAAAGATTCTTGTTAAAGGGAATGCACCATGAATTTAAAGGAGTTGTTCAGGGCTGAGATATTGATAATATATTCTGGCACAGGTCGTTGATATAAAATCACTTTGGGTCTGTCAGCAGGTCTCGTGCCTGCTGGAAGCACACAGTGTATGGAACCAGGACGGCACAGCGCCACACACTGCATAGTGGCCATTCTTGGGTACTGAAGCTCATCTCTCTTTGGAGTAAATATGAGCTTTGCTGCAGAACCCAAGAATGGCTACTAGAAAGTGGATCAAGCTGTAATGTTCTGACTCCATGACTCCATGTGAACTTCTCGGTGTCAGCTGAGCCGTGTGGGTCCTGGGCGTTGGACCCCACAAGTAGAATATTAATTATCTATCCTACGGGTAAGTCATCATTATAGTTGTCACTCGTATACTTTCCATCCCTTTATTCCCTACATTAAGCATAACACAATATTTAAAGGGAATTTGTCACTAGTTATTTTTCCACTTAATCGGAAAGCAGAATGATATACAGACAGAGACCCTGATTCCAGTGATGTGTCACTTACTGAGCTGCTTTCTACAGTTTTGATAAAATCATTGTTTTATAAGCAGTAGATTATCAACAGAGGACTAGTAAACCTGCAGCCAGCTAGTCCTGCATATTCATCAGCTCAGTATAACCCCGCCCCACCATTGATTGGGAGATTCTGTGTACACTGGGCATGGGCAGAAAGCTGTCAATCAGTGATGTGGGCGGGACTATGCAGAGCTCAGCATTCAAAGAACTGGTGGATCTGCAGCAGATAAAACATTGATTTTATCAAAACTGCAGCAAGGAGCCCAGTTAGTGACACATTGCTGGAATCAGGGTTTCTTCCCTTACATCATACTGCTCTCAGATGGGGTAGCAAAAACCTGGTGACAGATTCCCTTTAAACTTTTTTTTTTTCCCCAGAATACACCAATGATTTCCCCTTTAAGAAAAAAATAACATTTTCTGATCTCTTGTGTCCTGTCCTATAAGGATTTGATCTTTTCTATGTAATTATCATTTTAACCTATTTTATGTAATTTATTTTACTGGGTTGTTTTTGCTGTCATTTGCCTCATGAAGTATAAACATAATTAA
The DNA here is from genome assembly GCA_033576555.1 of Oophaga sylvatica. NCBI lineage: Eukaryota > Metazoa > Chordata > Amphibia > Anura > Dendrobatidae > Oophaga > Oophaga sylvatica. Next base: position 8,102,896 of record JARQOD010000006.1, on the reverse strand, counting down.
GTTTTTTTTTTCCTATTTAATAAGCATCAAAAGTTTTGAAAGAAAAAGAATAAATCCCACAAGGATCTTGTATCATCAGAATTTTACTCTGTCTACTTCCCAAGTGATATCGTGTCAACTAATGATTGATGAAAAAATGTTTATCGAAAGCGCAACTTTTCTTATCTTTTTATTTTATAAATTATTATTTTTGTAACTAAAGTAAAATGGTCTAGATATAAAAATATAGATTTTTTTCCTATTAGTTAATGATGAAGGTTATTTATTATAAGGGGATGCATCGCATTTCAATAGCTATTAATGTTTTTATTAATTTGCCTTTTCTGATGGCAGAAATTTTTTTTCTATCTTTTGGACGTGATCAAGGGCGGCCATCTTGCCTGAGCTGCTTCTCTGAGCTGTAACATGGACAAGCATAGCTCTAGCCACTCCATCTACCAGAGGCTGCCCTTGCCTTCACCCTTAAACCTCTGTATAGGGGTCTGAGCTTACACAGGGGCCCCTGGGTTGGGGCAACATAATAGGCTGCTGGCTGGTGGAGTAAGATGGCGGCAAGAAGGGTCATCATGCTGGGTTTTTACCAGGAGGTCTTATTCAGGGACAGAATCGGTATGCAAGAGTTTGAGAGCATAGTAAGACTCCTTAGTTTCTATGGGATTGTGTTGTGAGCATGCTTTGTGACATGTGCAGAGGACATTTTGCATAGAAACTAAGGTGGATGTGAACTGGAATGACTAGGACAGCTTACCGCCTCTCTCTCCCTGCACAGTGACTTTGGCATATGCCACGGGGTATTCCCACGAAAACAGAAGAAATTGAGTAATATTCTAACTTTCCTATCTCTAAGCTTACACAGGGGCCCCTGAGTTGGGACAACGGAATAAGCTGCTGGCTGGTGGAGCAATATGGTGACAAGAAGGCTCATCGTGACAGGTTTTTACCAGAAGGTCTAAGTCAGGGTCAGAGTCAGCAATAAGGGGGTTGACTAGAATATGAACAGAGGACAAAAAAACATAATAATCAAAATAGCACCAAAAGAGCAGAGAGCAAGGTTGTGAACCAGGTCAACATGAAATTAATAACTGGCAAAATGGAACAAGGATACAGGAGGTTAAATTGCAGCTGCCCCAACCAGGCCTAATTAGCAGTGAGCCAACACAAACCAGAGACAGATGTTAACCCTTAGGGCCTGTGCACACGTTGCGGATTTGCCTGCGGATTTTTCTGCACAGAATCCGCAGCTCTTGGCAGAAAACGCAGGTGCGGTTTTGACGCGGTTTTGACGTGTTTTTTATAATGGAATAGGTGTAACAACGCAGAGGAATCCGCACAAAGAATTGACATGCTGCGGTTTTAAAACCGCACCAAATCCGAGCGGAAAATTCCGCATGATGTGCACAGCTTTTTTTTCCCATAGATTTACATTACACAGTGCCCTGCCTGCGGAACTGCAGCGGAACCGCAGGGCAAAAACCGCTGCGGAACCGCAGGCAAATCCGCAACGTGTGCACAGGTCCTTAAGCTTCCTGGACAACCCCAAAGAGAATAACCAGAACCACCATGCTATCAGCAGCAACGGAGGCGGCAGGCACCAGCACAGATGCCACAGTACCTAGGCAGGAAAAATCTAGCTCATACAAGACTCCCTAATTTCCATGGGAGAGTTTTGTGGGCATGCTTTGTGACATGTGCAGAGGACATCTTGCATAGAGACAGAGGTGGATATGAACTGTCTCCAATAAATCATCAGAACAGCTTACCTCTACCCCCTCCCTGCACAGTGACCTCTGCACATGCTACAGAGTATGCCCACAAAATTCTCTATCGGAAGAAAATGAGCTGTGTTCTAACTTTCCTATCTCATTTGAGCTTTATAACATGGATGTTACCGTTTAATGTGCTCCTGCCTGTGATGATAATGACATGGCTGCCATGAAATCATCTGTACAGAAAAGTGTCACCTAACTTGAGACACAGGGGGTATTGCAAATTCCAACATTTTTCATAAATTTTTCTCAAATTAGATTTTGACATAAAAATGAAAAAATACCAAAATATTAAAAAGCAAATGTAATATTTTTCACATGAAAAATATACTGAACTGTTTAAAACAGCAATATACTAATAGACATTACTTGTAGAAAATACTCTCCTTGCCCTTAGGATTTATTTTTAAATAGTTAACCCCTTATAGGTTTATTACTGTCTTTTAAAGGGATGGCAAATTGCTATGATATGAGCTATTTAGGACCTTCAGGACCAAGTCATTTTTCTTTTATTAATCAACAATGCATTTCTTGAGTCATAACAATTTTGTGTATTCTTTTTTTGAGAAGCACAAATAATTTATTAACTTTTAGATATTTATTTTATTGATTGGGGAGAAATGCAAACAAATCAATATTTTCCTTTTTTTTTTTTTCTTTTATACCTAAATATAAATGATATGTTAACTTTATTCTATGGGTTGATATGATCGCAGCTCATTTTGACAATCACTGAATTTTTTTTTTTTTTTTTTTCATCGACACAAGAGCTTTTATTCCGGGACAAATTGTTTCTCTATAAGGCACCATTTAACTCGCCATAAACTGTACTGAAGAACCAAAAACAAATTCAATGTTAAGTGGAATGGGGAAAAAACAGCAGCAATCAGACCGCCCTCGAGTGCAGTTCAATATTTCCACGGACTCTCAGAATTGGAAAATTGTTTTTTTTTTTTTTCAATTTTCCACATACGAGAAAATTGGATGACACTCGGACCACACTGTGATCAAACTCTGATCAGAATAATTGATCATTTTTCTCATATACGAAATAAACTGATGTCTGAATGAGGCCTCATCTGCAGCTAAATCACAACCTACAATTGGTTGTACAAAGAAATTTAAAGAGGATAGTCATTGGAATTTTTTAATTTCAACAGAGGCCCTCCTCTGGTTGGCACTGCTCTGCTGATTTTGGAACAGTTTTTCTTTTTCTTCTGTGCCCCTCTGTTCCAAAGTTATGTTCTCCAGTAATAGTGGTGCAAATTTTACCTTTAACTAAGTGGGCGTATACCAAAGAACTTCTCTGTGGGCGTGGCTGTGCTTTGATTGGCCAGCAACAAAGAGAAATAATCAATCACCCAGACAGAACTTATGTGGTATACGCCCAGAGGGTTGAAGGATATCATTATCAGGGGTCATAACTTTGGAATGGAGGGGCATAGAAGAAAAAGAAAAACTGTTCCAGAATAAGTGGAGAAATGTCAATTGGAAGAGGAACTCAGTTTAAATTAAAAAAATCTAGTGAAAGGTTCTCTTTAAGTGCAGAATAAGCAATGGGAGTGAGCCCTTCTCTAACCATTTCTTATTTATTCCTTTCAACACCATGACCAATACCTGATTATCTTATCGGTGTATTAACAATCCTCTTAAAGTCTTACTTAAACTAAATGTTCAGTAACGGGTAGATGTTTTAAGAAAATCCATTCTTCTACAAAGACCTTCTAAGTTTCACTCTGAGACGCTACAGTAAAGATGAACGATATTCACTAAAGGTCGTATAATTTATAAGACAACCTTTATTATATCCAAGACGGGATACCCAGGTGATCTGACCTATATTGACATTTAAGGACAGTATTAGAAGACCATGAATCAAAGATCTCGACAATTATATCAAATACCAAGAAAATCTTATATTAATCCCTCAGACTGGTGGGAATTATACAGGATGATTGTCTGAGGTTATGGGGCTGATTGGGAACATGTGGTGGGAATGTCACTTTAAAAGAACTTTGGACGAGACGGAAACGTGAATTTTTGGAAAATATATAATTATGTTTCTTCAAAAAGAGAACATAGACTTGTAAAGGTTTGTAGGTTCGTGAGTGAAGATGAAGAGAAAAAAGAAACTAAAGAAAATGTGCCGAAAATGCTTTAACTTCAGTTGGTTGGCTTTGGCTAAACTAAAGTGCAGACTCTAAAGAACTGCCTCATTCTTCATCGTTAACCTCCACAAGAGGCATGGTTTTCCTGGTCAGACTCACTGGTTGTGGTCCCCGAAATAGCCATCAATTGGTCAAAGGTGTAGATGAAAATTTTTGTAAAAGTAAAGCTGGGATCATCAACAGGAAAAGGTCAAGATGTGAGAAACCATGGGAAGAGACTATGACATAACCAGTAGACATGAAAAAGTTGACTTGTGCTTCCCTAGTCAAGTGCCCAGGGCATCTCTGACGCTTCCTAGGCATCTCAACATCACGACGTCTCATGAGTACTCGTCACTAGACCTCATGCAAGGTTATGATATTCGTTGTGTACCAGAGGTGCCTAGGATGCAGAGTACAGAGTTGTGAATTATAGGACCATTCCCTAGGAGGACCAGATTGGTATAAAGGTATAAATATAAGGACAAGGATAAGGTCAAAGACAGGGTCAAAGTTGGAGTCAAAACCCACATGTTTACTAACTACACCCATTTTTTGCAACCTGTAAGGAAAGCCCATTTTGGTCCTTAGTGTGACAAAAAAAATATAATTGTAAATTAAAAATAAATTAAAAAAACCCAAATAAAATATAAAAGTTTGAATTACAGTGCCGGCAAAAAAAATCTTTACACTTGCGCAGAAAAAAAAAACTTTACATATAAAATCCACATCATAATTTCACTTTTTGAAAGTGTACACAATGGGGGAGATAATAAAAAGCTGTCTAATATTAAAGCTGGCTTTGTTGCAAATATCAGCCTATCACAACGCTCAGTTTTCACTTCTCTGGTAAAGCAAAAGCTGCACTCTGATTGGTTGTTATGTGCAGCTCAGCCAGTTTTGCTATTAGGCAGTCTTTTATTATCTCCCTAAGTTTTTTATTATCTCCCACAATGGGTCCAAAGAAGCTTAAAATGGAAGAGAAATCCGGTGCCTTGACTCTGCTCGAGAAGGGGGATTCTGTGATTGCTGTAGCTAGAGATCTGGAAGTGTCAAGAGAAGCAATTTATCAACTGAAGCGGTCGCGGCATCATCGCCTCCTGGGATGGTACCGCAGAGGAAGTCAGGCTCTGACGTACCTAAGAAGACTTCACCAAGGACTGATAAGCTTCTGAAGCGTGAAGTGATGTCACATCCTTCTATAACTGCCGTTGAACTAAAAAACAAGTACCCTATGCTCCTCCAGGACATCGCAACTAGGACAATTCGTCACCGCCTGCAGAAGGACCTGGGTCTACCAAGTTGCTGTGCCGCAAAGAAGCCCCTACTCACAGCAGCAATGAAGAAGAAAAGGCTTGCCTTTTGTAAGAAATATCAAAATTGGACATCTGGAGAGTGGAAGAAAGTGATGTTTAGTGATGAGAGCACTTTCAGGCTGGTCAGGGGAGGCTCAAAGGTTGTGCGTCGTCCGTTTTTGGGTCATACATCAGTGTGATTACTTTATGCATGATGGAGCCCCTGTCCACAAAGCCAAGGCCATGAGAAAGATCCTCAGTGACCATAACATTAACATTTTAGAGTGGCCAGGTAATTCCCCTGACCTTAACCCCATAGAAAATGCCTGGAATATAATGAAAAACAAGGTTCAAGAGACACGACCCAGCAACATCAACAATCTAAAGGAGGTGCTGAAGACACTGTGGGTAAACATGGACTCCACATACTTAGCCAGCCTTGCTGAATCCATGCCTAAACGACTGCAGATGGTGATAAAATGTAAGGGTGACATGACAAAATACTAATTGTAATAAAATATCCACAATAAAACACTTGAATCCACTTGAATATTAAGATTTTGTGGTTTCATTGAACTTGTAAAGATTTTTTTTGCCGGCACTGTATATATTATTAAATATAAAAGTTAAAAAAATAAACACATTTTGTATCACAACAAGTGTCTGAACCATTAAAATATTATAGTATTTCATCAAGAATACCATAAAAAAGAATAAAAAGGTTAAAATTGCTATTTCTTGGTCACCCTGCCTTCCCAAAAATATTTAATAAAAAGCTATTAAAAAGTTGTATGTTCTTCAAAAGTACCAATAAAAGCAACAACTCCTATCAGAATAGAACAAGACCTCATTTGATTAAATCAACGGAAAAAATGGCTCTTAGAATGCAGGGATGAAAAACTAACATGAAAAAGTGAAAAAATTGCTATGTTATCAAGGGAATTAGGGTTAAAATGAGGGTTATTCCTGTCTGGTTCATATCATTTCTTTGGAGAACTCTAGGAAACTCTGCTTAAGAAATAAGGATTACCACCATATCTTCTTTAGATCCCAGAAATCCATTTAGCATTTAGATGGAAAGGTTCTTTGTTATATAAACTGTCCCGCTAATATATGGCATAAAATATTGGTTCATATAATCTATTTTACATATTTTATTAAAATGCCTCACAGGTTGGGGGTTAGTCCATGCATTATGCATTTAATACAGAGATCTCTAGATGATGAGGTTGACCGATACTCTCATCGTGAGGCCATCAAACATTCTCTCCTGGCCAAGCTGTACGATCAGACATCGATGGGATTATATTTACAAACCCCATTACAGTCATTTTAGAATTTATCTTTGCTGCCTTTCACTTCGGCACATAAGATGTACGACTTTCACTTTTCGTGACTTGTTTGAGTTGAAAAATTTCATGGAGTCTCCTAAAATGAACATTTCCTACCTTCTCGCGTTCATATTCAGAGAAGAGTCAGTATTTTCAGTGTCACTTGCCCAACCATTGACTGCATGTCCGCAACATGGACAATATGTTCAGTCTCCAAAATGGGCAGTCACTCTTGACTTTCCATTTGGTGAATTAAACATTGATGGAGCAATCAACTATTACTCAATCACCCTCTTTATCTCTTTGACTCTACTTCTGAGTCATAAGCATGAGATTATAGGCAATGTTACATTTGGAAAAAAAACAAAATAGATCTATTTCATAAGAAAATAATCATCACATAACCTTGTTAGTGGCCGGGCTATCTTCCACATAATGTTTTGCAGAAATCCATAACATAGTATAGCACAGCCAATCAGGAGAGACTATAATAGTCTGTATAAAAGCCAGGGCAAGGAATGCAACAGCCATTTTCTGGTGAATTTTGATAGAGGGAGGACATCACTGTTCACAGTTCAATAAGAGAGTTAAGTTCATATAGAATGCACCAAACAGTTCTTGAACAACACATACGGTTTATATTTGTGATGTATTAATAATTTTCTCCTACAAAAGCAGCAAAAGCTGAGACAGAGGATTCGACCTGTTAAAGTTTTAATCATATTTTCTTTTTTTTATTCCTGTGATTTATTAAGTAAACACCAGTTCATATATAGGTAATGTGTCCTCATGAACTAGAAAACCAAAGAAACAGACAGACCCCTAAAAGTTAACTTTTATTAGTGTTTTGACAGTGTAGGACTCACAATTCTAGAAAAACATAACAGACAAAGATACTAAAGGGTATATGGAGGAATATGGTTTGGGTTAGTCTCGTTATGCCAGGCAGCTATACAGGTTGTACCTGGCAGCGGAGGTTGGCACCCTAGTTTTTGCGATGTGGCGCCCTCACTGAATCTCGGTGTTTCTATTAACCCTAGTTATACCCTCTCCAAGTAAGAAAGGGCACAATACAGATAGTAAAAGGATGGAAAAAAAAGTACAAAAATGTATATAAGAATTCACCTGACATTGTTTAGGACAGATGTTTGGACGGCCATGTCAGCATTACCAAGATCAGAGCGTACTCAGATAGAAGGTGACTGTGACGGGGCTCCCTCACCTTGGTACAATCTCCAAGGGACGGAGTAAAATACCGATTCTAAGGCAGTTTAGTCAGAACAATGTCCAGCTGTCAATTGGCCAAAACAAATCAGTGTCTTTTTACAAAAAATATTACTCTGGAGTTTCTCATTGCCACTGGTCCAATCCCCAGGGGGGAAAAGAAATTCTATATATACAGTAAGTCATAGCTATAACCCACCTGTTTACATCTGGACTGATGAGCCATCAATGAGACACAATATAAGTGGATTAAAATGAGACTAAACATTAGTAGTCCCGACGCGTTTCCCCAGGATCAACCAGGGTTCATCAGGAGACCGGTTGTAGACATCAATCTCTCTCCATATGGCCGAAAAGTGCCGTGTGCCATATTCCCCCATATACCCTCCAGCATCTTGTCTGTTATGCTTTTCTAGAATTGTGAATCCTACACTTCTAAAATGCTAATAAAAGTTAACTTTTAGGGGTCTATCTGTTTCTTTGGTTTTCTGTGATTTATTAAAGCAGGGGAGACACTGTTTTTCTTCCCTGCCTTTTCCCATGTGCTGATCACAAGTCATAGAAATGTGATGATAATTAGGTAATAGATTGGCAGAACCAGGGATCTGGAAGAAAGCAATGCAAGGAAGACAGAAGTGGTGTCTGCTTGTAAAGGCTCATGCACATGGCTGCATTTGTGCTCCTAGTGCAATCAGACAAAACATCGGGTTGCGCTAGGAATAGGATCAATGTTAGGCTTAATGGCCTCCATCTCTATGTGCGGCTTGTACTAGTTACCCTTTATTTTATCCCAGATTCTTCCATTGGATCATCTGTATACAGCTATATATCCAGTGTTCCCTTCCCTGGTATACAGCCCAGACTATGAGTTTTTATTCTCTCTTTTTATGATTTCACTCTTTTTATGTTTGGTGTAATTTTTTATGTAAATGTATTGTACTTTGGACTTTTTAGATGGGACATCCTGATGCTACATCTCCTGAGCTGAAGAGTGAAGGTTTCTAGGAGTCAAGAACTTTTTATAAACTGCACCTAAAAAAATGGTCATTTACACCCCTTTGGGAGTTTATGAGGCAGGATTTAAATGTTATTATTTTATCGACAGAGATAATGATAAGCATGGGCACTGCCATCTGTAAGTACTGCCTGGAGTAACCTGAAGCTTCTCGTCCCCATTTTAAGCCATAGGGTTTAAAAGAAACTTTGAGCATGGTGGCAGTGGTCATGTTGTCATGCAGAGGAGCTAACTAAAGAAGGAGATTGCAGCAGCGTTGAGATAACTCCATTCATAATAGTTATATTACAGCTCACCTCCCTCCCCTTCTTGCACAATGACCTGTGCACAATCCACAGAGCATGCCTACAACACTTTCCCATCAACAGTTGATGTCACAGATCACTTTCTCCCTGTCCTTGCACAATGACCTCTGCACAGGCCACAGAGCATGCCTACAACACTTCCTCATCAATAGTTGATTTCACAGCTCACCTCCTCCCTGCCTCTGTACAATGACCTCTGCACAGGCCACAGAGCATGCCTACAACACTCTCCCATCAATAGTTGATATCACAGCTCACCTCCTTCCCTTTATTGCACAATGACGTATGCACAATCCACAGAGCATGCCTACAACACTCTCCCATCAATAGTTGATGTCACAGCTCACCTCCTCCCTGCCTCTTCACAATGACCTCTGCACAGGCCACAGAGCATGCCTACAACACACTCCCATCAATAGTTGATGTTACAGATCACCTTCTCCCTGCCTCTGCACAGTGACTTCTGCACAGGCCACAGAGCATGCCTACAACACTCTCCCATCAATAGTTGATGTCACAGCTCACCTCCTCCCTGCCTCTGCACAATGACCTCTGCACAGGCCACAGAGCATGCCTACAACACTCTCCCATCAATAGTTGATGTCACAGATCACCTCCTCCCTGCCTCTGCACAATGACCTCTGCACAGGCCACAGAGCATACCTACAACACTCTCCCATCAATAGCTGATATTACAGCTCACCTCCTTCCATTTATTGCACAATGACATATGCACAATCCACAGAGCATGCCTACAACACTTTCCATCAACAGTTGATGTGACAGACCACTTCCTTCCTGTCCTTGCACAATGACCTCTGCACAGGCCACAGAGCATGCCTACAACACTCTCCCATCAATAGTTGATGTCACAGATCACCTCCTCCCTGCCTCTGCACAATGACTTCTGCACAGGCCACAGAGCATGCCTACAACACTCTCCCATCAACAGTTGATGTCACAGCTCACCTCCTCCATGCCTCTGCACAATGACCTCTGTACAGGCCACAGAGCATGCCTACAACACTTTCCCATCAACAGTTGATGTGACAGATCACTTCCTTCCTGTCCTTGCACAATGACCTCTGCACAGGCCACAGAGCATGCCTACAACACTCTCCCATCAATAGTTGATGTCACAGATCACCTCCTCCCTGCCACTGCACAGGCCACAGAGCATGCCTACAACACTCTCCCATCAATAGTTGATGTCACAGATCACCTCCTCCCTGCCTCTGCACAATGACTTCTGCACAGGCCACAGAGCATGCCTGCAACACTTTCCCATCAACAGTTGATGTCACAGCTCCCCTCCTTCCCTTTATTGCACAATGACGTATGCACAGGCCACAGAGCATGCCTACAACACTCTCCCATCAATAGCTGATGTCACAGATCACATCCTCCCTGTCCCTGCACAATGACCTCTGCACAGGCCACAAAGCATGCCTATAACACTCTCCCATCAATAGTTGATGTCACAGATCACCTCCTCCCTGCCTCTGCACAATGACCTCTGCACAGGCCACAGAGCATGCCTACAACACTCTCACCTTAATAGCTGATGTCATATCTTACCTCCTCCACCTCCCTGCATAATGACTTCTGCATACATCACAAACCTTGCCCCAAAATACTATCCCCTAAGAATAAAAGAGTCATCTACAGACCAAAAGCTTCTATAGCCCATCTGACTATGGTAAAATGTATCTCTGAATGCTATAACAAAACCCAAGACGAGATAACAACCGCCGTGACACCGTCGTAACAAAATAGAATAAAAAAAAAACACAATTCAAAATTGTGAACAGATTGAAAAACAATATGTATCATTATCTGGTTTGATTATTAAGAATAATATAGATCATGCATTTCCTTTGAAGAGATGGTATCCAGCACACCAGGACTCAGGCTAGAACGGTGTGTGGCAGATCTTTGTTGTTTGTTTTGTTGTTTTAAGTCTGCAGTAAAAGTATCCGCTCCAGCTTAATAAAATGTTATCTGCTCAGCTGCAGCATTTGTGACATCTTCTGGGCGCCCTGCTAACATGTCTGTCTTACGTTGGAGGTAAGAACTAATCTGAATGCAAAATGGAGCTTAGTCATCTGCAATGGAAATCAAAAGCAATATCCGGCGCCGAGCTTGGTTGTTTGTATTTGATTCTTATAATCAGCGATAACCTTTCTTGTGAGATCCTGTTGGGCGTCACCTCTGAGTTTAATAATCCATCACTCCATAATACTTATGAGCCGCCAACCCACTAAACTGTACGATGGAAAGCGCGGTGAATTACTCACCTTCTCTAGATTTTTTTTATGCTTGTTTCCATATTAGAGGATGGAAAATTGACTGTTGGTGCTCACCCTCTTACAATCGATTGGACCATTTAGGTTACTTGTTGTGTGTTCGTGGGAGCATGCGGGAGCGGGTTGGGAAGCGGTAAAGCAGTCTGCTTTTTGGGAGTTGAAAGGGTTAAGATTAGAGTTGAGCGAATTTTTCAAAATTCGATTCCGATTGGCGGCAAATATTGTTTTTGCAGTATTCGCCGAACACAGCCGAATGTCATTGGAGTCAATGGGAGTAGAAATGGCTGAATATGTTCGGAACCGATCATCAAACATAAATTCGACACGAATAGGGTAACAGTATGGCATGAATATGGCAAATTCAGATTCCAAACATTGTCATTGAACTCTAGCTAAGTTAGTCATTTAATAGGTGTGAGAATGAACAGAGTTTTCTGGTCCGGAAAATTTTTTGGGGGTTCTGCCTTCCCATCACTCAGGATAAGTTGCAGAGGGCGTGCAAAGTAGCTTTATATATACCATCCTCTGAGGCCTCCCTGCTAACACTCTCACACCTCTCCAGTCCTTCACTCCACTGCCCCACTAATCAATCTTTCTTCTCCCCTCTGCAAATCCTTTCATTAGCTCCCAATTCACCAACGTATCCAGTTCAAACCTCTAACATTGACCTACAAAGCCGTCCATAATCTGTCTCCTCTGTATATATATCTGAATAAATCTCCCAATATCTTCCAACACGTATTCTCAGGTCCTCCAGAGACCTCTCCCAAGACCAAGACTTCTCCCAAGTGTCCTCCATCCTCTGAAACTCTGTGTGGCAACATGTCCGATTATCCACCACATTCGGAACCTTCATGGCCACAATCATTGCACTAAGTTCAGTATAATTTGCCAATTTTGGCTGCACCAACCAATCATAAAACATCCATGGCAGTACCTCTGAGGGCAGATGCCTGGGGAACGAAGGATCAGGTGGTTTGATTTAATATGTTCAAATCAGCAGAAGATGTATGGCTGATTTTTCCATATTTCTGCATAATTTTGACCAAAATCACATTTTTAAATAAGTCCTAGAGAATGAGAAATAATTATTTTTTTTTATTGAGGAAAATTATCTAATATTTTGTCTGTGAGTGGCAAAAGTATGTGACCCTTTGCTATCAGTATCTGGTGTCACCACCTTTTGAAGCAATAACTGAATCTAAATGCCTATGTTAATTGTTGATTAGTTCTGCACATCAGGTGGAGGAATTTTAGCCGTTCCTCCCTACAAAATAGTTTCACCTCTGCTATACTGAAGGGTTTTTCCCATGATCTGCTTGCTCCAGGTTCTTATACAACATTTCTACAGGAATAAGCTCAGGACTGCAACTTGGACATTTCAGAACTTTACCTTTATTCATTTTTAACCCTTCTTTTGTGGAATGACTTGCACTTTTGGTTATTGTCTTGCTGCATGGTCAACGTTCTCTTGCGTTTCAGCATATGGACAGCTGTCTGGACATTTCCTTTTAGAATTTGCTGCTATAATTCAGAATTTGTTATACCATTTATGATGACAGCCATCCTGGTCCTCATTCCTCAAAACAGGCCAAAATCCTGATACTACCACCATGTGTCATGGATGTGTGTGGTTTTCATGCTATAATTGAGTGTTTTTCTTTATCTAAATATAAGACTTCACTTTTACACCATAAACTTCTATTTTGGTCTCATATATCCACAAAATATTGTTCCAGAAGCTTTATGCCTTGTCCAGGTGATCTTTAACAAACTGCAGAGTGGGAGCAGTGTTATTTTTGGAAAGTAGTGGCTGTCTCCTTACAATCCTGAATTGCACACCATTGTTGTCCAGGGTAGAGTTGAGCGAAACAGGTCAGTCAGATTCAAAAGTCGCCGACTTTCGCCAAAGTCGGGTTTCGTTGGCCGAAACACGACCATAGCGTGAGGTCGGCCATGCGGCTGGCAAAACGAGCGCCAAAGTCGGTTTTCCCAGAATGCTTTCAGGCGCCTTTTTTCAGCCAATGAGCAGGAACGTACACTGTGGGCAACGAGATGACATGGGCAGCGTCCACCACCATCTTAGAGAAGGGCATTGCAGTGATTTTCTTGCTTTGGGGGGCGTTATAGTGTCTATAAAAGCCCTCACCGCCGACCTCCATTTTACTTCTGCCGATCTTAACAGTAGGGAGAGGTTGCTGACGCTGTTTATCAGTAGGGAGAGAGTTAGGGCTGGAAAGAGAAGTTCTTCTGTGCTTGTGCTGATAGCAATTGTGCTGTACAGTTAGTGTGCATTGACAGGGGAGGATTTTCTTGTGTGCAGCAGCGCTGGTTATTAGGCTGCCTGATAGCTGTATTGCTGTGTGTACACTGCTGTGCAGACTGCTTTTTACACAGCACTAATACTTTTATTCTTTTTTTCTGCACAGTTACCGACCGTTCATTTTTTCCCACACCGTATAGAGCTGTACGCTCCTCACACACTACCGTGTACTGGCTGGTATCACGGACAAATACATGCTGACTATCTGTGTGTGACTCCGGAAATATATACGAAGAATGAAATTTTCCTTTACACTATATACACCTGGTATCTTCTGATACAGTACCTTATATCTGCTTTTTGTATTCTGGTCAAATCCATAGTGAGCATCTGTGTGTGACTCCGAAATATATAGAGATTTAAAACTACCCCAACACTGTATACAGCTGTACGCTCCTCATACAGTACCATATATCTGCTGGTATTTTGGGTACATTTTCCAAACATGAGGAAGTATGGTGGAAGAGGACTTGGGCGGGGGGGGCCCGGCTGTTATTCCCCATTGACTTGGATTGGGGTCGGGTTTTTTTGTCGACCTCCGACTTTTGCGGCAAGCTAGTCGGCCGATCTCGTTTGACTCGACTTTTGTGAAAGTCGGGTGGTCCGAAACCCGACTCGACCCGAAAAAAAGGCAATGTCACTCATCTCTAGTCCAGGGTTCTCCTGATAGTGGCCATGATCATTAAAAATAGCTAATGTCAGAGAGGCCTTTAGCTGCTTAGAATTTGTATTGGGTTCGTTTGTGACCTCACAGACAATTATACCCTTTGCTCTTGGAGTGATATATGCTGGATGACCACATCTGGAGAGGGTAATGGTAACGTCACGCTTGTCACAACCCACGGACAGGCCATAAGTCAAACGTTCCGGGGATAGTGGATAAGCAAATGGTCAATAACAAGCAGGTAGTCTGAACATGGTCCAAAGGTCAGCAGCAGAATATCAGATGCAAAGGGGCAAATACAAATGGGTAGTCTGAACACGGTTCAAAGGTCAGCAGAAGAAAAAGATCAGAACTTACAGCACAGAGACCAGGCGAGCACACACCAGAGAGTACAAGCTTGGAGTAAGCTTTGACTGGCAGTGATCTGGGCCAGACAGCTCACCTAAACAGCAGGGCAATTACCAAGAACAGAGAGCAAATCTTTTCACCTACCAGTCTCATATAGGTCCACTGAGCTGTCAATCAAAGCACCGACAGCTCAGCACGCCTCATCACGGGATAGGATGACAGAGTTATCCATCACTGAGTTCCAGACGCTCTGAGCAGAGGAATTGTGACAGGTACTGAATTTCCACCATTTGTACATGATCTGCCATCAGCAACTGTTATTCTGAGGTCTTCACAAATCCACTTTGTTCCCAAATTGTAATAAATTAATGTTCTTTAACTATAACAGGTCACCCACTCACACTTGATTGTTATCCCATTGATTAAAAACACCAGACTATAATTTCACCTTTACATTATCTGCTAACCCTAAAGGTTCAGGACCTAAGATAAAAAAGAATATGTGCACTGTAGCAAGCAAATCAGTAAACATCAATAGTACATGTAAATAATATAGTGGACTTAGTTAATGCTGTTTTGATTTAAAAAAAAAACATAAAAGCCATCCCACCGCTACAAGGTTTACCCAATTGGGACGGTCCCTTGCTCTTGTAGGTCACCTCACTATAAGTCGGCAAACGTAAAAACAGATAAGGGCAGAACAGGGCCGGGTCTTAAAGGTTCACATATTTTTGCTATTCAGACATATGATATTGGATTATTTTTCTCATTTAAAAATATTACAAAATCTAATATTTTTTTTCTTTTTTTATTTGATCCATTTTATCTTCTTTAAGGACTTGTGTGGAAAATATAATGTATATATATTGTATCTATTTGGTAAACAATAAGGGGGATGGGCAGTTGTTCTGGTTCAGACGGTTGGTGGTGGTTGGGGGAAGGGGGTTTCAAGAGTCCAAACTCCCACTAAATTGATATCCTAACCTATACTCAGAGTAGATTAGACCATAATCCCAGAGAATCCCTTTTGCTATATTCACCGTACGAGTTTATGTTGTAGCACATCTAAAGTTAAAAAAACACACAATTACCATGCAATATAATGA
>JARQOD010000006.1:7777844-8086966 GCA_033576555.1 Oophaga sylvatica | reverse complement strand
GGGGAAAAAGGGTTGGACCCGTGTGCACTATTTCTAATTTCTGGAGTAAACGAATTGTCGATGTCATGAAACAAAATAGAATAACTGTACAGAATTAAAATTTGGCAAAATTTGCCAATTTATCAATGGGAAAGGGGACGTCCCTACGTATCAACCCAACCAATGTTGGGAGGTCACGTTTGTTGTGTTTCTTTTTTATGTGGCTTTTTATTTGTTATTGTTACATGCAAGACCAACGCATTTACAAGAAAACTCAGAAGAATACAGCAACGTTTGAAACAACAGAGAAATTAAATCCAAATCCCTATACAGACAAAGTAACTGTTGGGAATGAACAAGACCTCTTTGATAGCACGTAAAACCTTGGTATTGCGAAAAAACTCTTAGTTATAAGTTAAGGATTCTGAGGGATATTCTGGAGAAAAGGGATCTTCTGTAATTCGCTCAACATGAAATCCAGCAGAATGTTGGCCATCTGCGACCTCCATCTTGTTGAACAGTCGAGGATCAGCTAAAGATTAAAAAGAAACATTCTCATTTCCCAGCTCCCCTCCACTGCTTGCTGCCTGCTGTCCAGTCCTACATGCCTAAATCATTTTGAGCCCAGTGTTCACTCTGGGCTGGGGCTTCCAGCAGCAAGCAGAGCCAGAAGTTAACTGTACATGCTCATACTCGTGGCCTAAAGTGAACAATGGATCAGAGTTGTGGCGCGATGAAGGTGGAAAGGACTGGACAGCTTGCAGGGAGAAGTGGGGATGTCCAGAAAGGTGAGCGGTGAGGTGAGTATATTTCTTTTCTCTTTTTAATCTTTTTGATGGCCGCTTACCTCTCCCACCAGTGCCACCACTTTCCAATTTTCCAAGTCTCATCCACACTATCTTTTGCCTGGTGTTCATTCCAGGCTGGGAATTTTGGTCACAAGAAGGTCCTATAGTTCACTGCACAAGATCCAGGGTCTACATTAAGCCATGGGAAAGAGTGAGCACCAGGCCGCAACTGCCAGCAGCAAATACCAAAGTTCAATGAGTATGCGTAGTTTGCTCGTGGATGGAAGCCTCGGTCTAGAGGAAACATTGGGCTGGACATGTGACTCAACAGAGGTGCAAAGGACCAGACAGTGGGCAGGGAGCAATGGAAGCAAATGTAAAAATGAGAGGTCAGGGAAGTATATTTTTTCATTTTTTACGTATTAAATTTTTTATGCTTTGGGGTCTAGAGAGAGACCACAGAGCAAAATAAGGTACATTAAATTCATGTAGAATAACGTCTCTGTGGTCAGAAGAAGTAGCTGTGGGTCAAAGCATGTAGCTGATGGCTATTAAAGGTGCATGGAAACCTTAAGCCTGTAACAATTGTAAAAGGGGAAGGAAATAGGTTCTTGGAGGAGTGTGGCTTCTTAAGGATGAATGTTAGCAAAACCAAGGCCAACGCCAAGATTGTGTCCCATTTTGCTATAATCTCACCTCTGTGCCTTGCGAATGAAAATCTCTTAGGGTGTTTCAATGAAATGATATTAAGACTTATCACTGGATGTGACATAAGTTTCTAGCCATGGGGGAAATGAGACCATTCTCACTCTGATATTTTTATATCTTTCATAAACTATAAGGTGACATTGTCATGATGATAGCAACATAAAATACAGTCAACGGAGGGGAAATGGAGCATTAGACAGAGAAGTCCAGTTGGACGTCTGCAGAAACAACCACCTTTACCATACACCTTTGTCATAGACGTGGAACTCTCAAATCTCTAATGAAAAAAAAAACTTAAAAAATGATGTCTTTTAGGTGAAAATTTACCTGCTGAGATTAATTAATCTAATTAATTAATTAACTAATCTCCCGATATCTTCCCTCACGTAATCTCCGATCCTCCCAAGACCTCCTTCTCTCCTCCACACTTATTCGCTCCTCACCCAACCGCCTCCAAGACTTCTCCCGAATATCCCCCATCCTCTGGAATTCTTTGCCCCAACACGTCCGACTATCAAACACATTCGGATCCTTCAGACGGAACCTGAAAACTCACCTCTTCAGGAAAGCCTACAGCCTGCAATGATCCCCGCTGTCTCCTCACCACTACCGGAGATATCGCCTCCACCAACACTGGAACTGCTGCGACCCCCCGACCTACTGTCTCCTGCCCCACAATCCTGTAGAATGTAAGCCCGAAAGGGAAGGGTCCTCTCCCCTCTGTATCAGTCTGTCATTGTTAGTTTACTGTAAGTGATATCTGTAATCTGTATGTAACCCCTTCTCATGTACAGCATCATGGAATCAATGGTGCTATAGAAATAAACAATAATAATAATAATTAATTGTTATCGAAAGAAGCATTATAAAATGTCAAATGATCAACGTCTTCCAAAAAAATCAAGAGGAGGTGACTTGATAGTTTCTATCAATTTACTGTACTACTGAGAAGGTAAAGAACAAGAGAACTGTTCAAGGACAAGAAAAAATTGAGAGAGAGAGCAATAGAAAAATTAGACAAAAAAAGATAAACTAGGAAATGATGGCAAAGATGGAGTAAGACGAATGATGTGGAAACAGCAGACTACAGAGAAGATGATGAAGGACAGGAAAAATGAATCAACTCAAGAAACATTTTATTAGCACATAATTAAGACAATGAGAAAAAATGTAGGAAAAATAGAAGATGATTGGAATGAAGTAGTAGACGATGGAGTAGAAGAGGCTGAAGAAGTAGAAGAAAACAGCATTAAGTGCATAATAGAGATAAGAGAATTAATTGAGGCAAATCTATTTTTTTGCTATTAGATTAGTTTGAATTGAGCAAAAATGTCTGCCTTGATGATTACCATTTTAATTGATGCTTTTTAAGGCCAGGAAGTAGTTAAAAAATATAAAACTTTACAGTCACCACTGGCCAATATCCTGTTGACTCACTTTCTTCCTCCGGCTCCAGCTTTCTCTTCCGTCTTCAGTCTTCAACTCCTCTATAGCCGATTTGGTCTCAAAATCATGAAGTTTTGGGTTGATGCATGTCATGATGTCACGTGAGGCCTAGTGGGGATCAGAGGTGCCAAAGAGGCAAGAAAAGTGAAGATGGAGGAGAAGACTGAGGACTGAGGGATGAAGTGAGTTGGCAGAGGACCAGGTGGGGAGCGATGGTGCCAGGACAGATGAGGAAAGCAAAATATCTTTTTTTATTTTTTAATCCCCGCATTCATTATACTCTGGGGTCTGGAGAGACCTCAGAGCATTAAAAAGGGATTTTTACCAGCAATTTGATTTGCATTGAATAAATTCAAAGCAAATCGAATTTCTGGGCCAAATCTGAGGGAATTTGTGTACTCAAATTTCATTAGATTTACTCATCTTTAGCAAATAACAAAATACAAGGAAGACTGTGAAAATTGAAAAAAATACGTTTTATTAGCCCATAAATATAATAATGACAACAAAATGATGAATAAGAGAAAAGAAGTAAAAGATGAAAAAGAAGAAAAAGAAAAAGATGAGGACAGAGATGAAGGAAATTATTAAAAATAAAGTAATGAAGTAGAATAAATTATAAAGGTAGATGAAGTAGAAGAAATGGTAGAGATTATGATGATGTAGAAAATGAAGTAACAGAAGATAAAGATTATGACGCAAGAGTAGAAGTTGACATAGGTGATGATGAAGTCAAAAATCATAAAGCAAAAGAATATGAAGAAGCAGAAGTTCATAATAGTTGAAGATAATCATGAAAATCAATAAGAGGAAGAAGGTTGTGAAGTAAAAAAACATGAAGCAGAAAGACAGTTTAAAGCAGAAGAAGAATTAGAACATGGTGAAGATCATGTCATAGAATTTGAAGATCGTGAAGACAAAAAAAAGATCATGAAGCAGAAGATCATGACAAAGTAGAAGATGATCGAAAACTGATGGGGAAAAATGAGATGAAGTACATATTGAAGCAGAAGACAATATAGTTGAAGTTTGGAAATATTTAAGATTGTGATTATCAATCAGCAATGAAGATTAACATGATGAAGATCGAGATGATGAAGACTTTATAGTAGAGACTGAATATTGTTAAGATGAGGAAGATCAGGAAGCAGAATTCCATCGAGAAGTAGGTAAAGAAGTAAAGATGGTGAAAAGAATATGAAGGAAAGAGAAGATGCTGAAATTGAAAAATAAGATCAAGTAGAAGATGAAAAAGCATTTAAAATATTCACAAATTATCAAGATGATCAAGATGATGCAGATCTAGAGATGAGCAGATCAAGCAAAATTTGAATTTGCTGGTTCACACAGATTGTCCTGGGAAATTTGAGTTATTCCCTGCAAATTTATGTGTCTTCTTATACTCTGGGGCCTCATCATGTTAATAATGTAAAAAATCCTTATACTCACCTTACTGCTCACCTCTCCGAGTGAGAAGCCCAGGGGCATCAGCAGTTGCGTCGGGAAATGGAAGATGTGATGAGGACCGGACAGGTAATGTTGAGTATTGAGGGGACCTCAGAGGTAAGTGATAAGGTCAATATAGAGATTTTATAAAACATTTTAATGGCCTTTATGGTTTTGTTTTTTTAAAAAAGCGACTCAATGAATGTTTGTAAAATTTAGGTAGAATTCAATTCTACAATAATATATTGGCTCATCTTTATGAAGATCCTATAGTAAATATTGAATATCTTAAAGATAAAGAAACTGAGATCATGATAGAGAAGAATATGACGAAAATAGATAATGAAGAAGAATTTGAAGTAGAGCTTAACATACAATGAAGATTGTGTAATGTTTGAGTAGAATTTGATTACACTCAAATATATTTGCTCATCTGTAATAATTGTGTAGATCCAAAACTCATGGGCTACTTTTCTTTTAAAAATTATCTGTGAAATAATATGCAAATTAAATGCTCAGAGAACCTCTGATGGGGAATTCCGAGAAGTTTTCCTCAGTTAATCTGGCCACCCAGTTCCTCCCATACTCCATTGATTGACATGAGCACAAGTAAAGCCAAACATAAAACTGGGGAGGAGCGGGGTACCCAGATTGACAGAAGGATGGTACCCCGCACTGCCCACTGCTCACTAAGATCCTAATTTGCATATACTTCAAATTTTCTTGAGAAATAGCCACAAGAACTACAAATATGCTTTCTCTTAGGAAAAGCTGCCCTACCTGAAGACGTGCTTACATCACAACATAATTTTGCGTGACATACTACCTTTTAGGGTTCATGCACTTGACCGATTTTTTTTGCACGAGTTCTGTGATTTTTCATGTAATATTCTATGGAGCTGTGGACATGACTGTTATGTTTCGGTAGCAGAGGAGGACAGGAACAACAGCAGGGCAGCAGAACACCTGAGATGTTGGTAACTGATGGGTTGCAGATTCCTAAACTAACGACACAACTAGAGGTAGCCGTGGAGCGTTCCTACGTTGATCCTAGATGCCTCGTCACAGCCTGAGAGATAACTACACCTAAAGGCAGAAAGATGAAAGCTATCTGCCCCGGAGCAGATCCCCAAAGAAAATAGGAAACCCCCAAACATATAATGGCGGATAGACAAGATGAAAATACAAACATAGGCAGAAAATAGACTGAGCAAATGCTGGGGCCACAAGCTGACTAAATAGGATAGGACAGGAGAGATTACTTTCTGCAACCCAGAAAACCCTACAAAAATCCAACAATTCTGATTACAAAAATACTGAGATCACATGATCTCGCCACCCACTAAATCAGGTCTCAGTGTGAACAAAAACCAAGCCGCAGCCGCTGAAAAAACAGGAAAGAGCAAATGAGCAAATAACAGCGGCTGCAGATAAACTGTGAGGAGCTCAGGCCCCAGGAGGGGACCTGGCTGACCTCCACAAAAGTGCAGAAAACAATGCAAAAAGCAAGCACAAAAAGAAAAGCAAAAAATATCTTATCTGAAAGCAGGAGATGCAGGCAAGACTCCAGCAAACTTCCAAATGAACCAGGAACCACAATTGAGACATGAACAATTGATCACCGGCAACCATCATGGGAGGGAACCTCCCTTATATCAGACCAGTCAGTGAACCCAGATTGCCACTCCTCGCTGAAAGGTTCAGTACTGTCTGTAACCACCAGAGGGAGCCTCTGCTCAGAAAACATCTCTAACACATTCACAACACATGACCAATTTTTCCTGGGGCAAATGGTCAACAGAAAATATTGAAGATATGTCCAATTTTGGTCTGATGGGTCAGTTCACAATCAGCAATGTAAGTTTAATGGTTTGTGAAAAAATCGTAGCTCACCCGGATGGCATTTTTACAGACTGTCAGAAAAAAAGTGGAGAAACTTTTTTTTTAACATTTTTCCACGTACATTAAAAACTGATGACAACGCTGAAGATATGACACTTTGATACAATGTAAAGTAGTCAGGGTTAGAGTTGAGCGAATTTTTCAAAATTCGGTTCCGATTACGATTGACGACGAATATTGTTTTTCAATATTTGCTGAACACGTACGAACAGCATTGGAGTCGATGTGAGAAGAAATGAACAATATGT
This sequence comes from Oophaga sylvatica, assembly GCA_033576555.1. Taxonomy (NCBI): domain Eukaryota; kingdom Metazoa; phylum Chordata; class Amphibia; order Anura; family Dendrobatidae; genus Oophaga; species Oophaga sylvatica. The sequence continues at coordinate 8,080,449 of JARQOD010000006.1, read as the reverse complement.
TCGGAATCGATGTCAAACATAAATTCGGCACAATTAAGGTACCAATATGGCACAAATATGGCAAATTCAGATTCGGTGACAGATTCTGAATATATTCGCTCAATGCTAGTTAAAATAAAAGGAAGTAGATGAAGATTGAATAAAAATGTTAAAGAATATGAATTAGAGGAGGAAACGATGAAGTTGAAAAAAAGAAAGAATTTGGAATATCCAAGATTCTGTCGATCTGTGAACAAGAATCAAGAATGGGAATGATCTGCTCCAATCTACAGGAGCATTGGCGATTGCAATTGCAAATAGGCAGAGTAAATAAATAACATACAGACTAATAAAAAGAAATGATGTAACAAATTGCTGGGAACTTAAATGAGATGTTTTCATCAGCAACGCGCATTCAAAGAGTTCAATAAATAATGTATGTGCTTACTGAAGTACTAAATATAATGTAGCTTTTAGAGGTGTGAATATGTAACTGGCATTTAAGGAGACAAGAAAAATGTGAGATTTGCGAAAATACAAATATGAGCATGGATATAGGACATAAACACAATTAGTAGTTTAAGTTCTGTGTGGGCACGATAAGCTCCGGTACAGGAGTTGACGTACAATAGAGAGTTGTAATGACAGAGAGTTACTGTACACACTGTACCGATGAGACGAGACGGGAATGCTAATGAGCCTGGCATAACACATCGCTACAGCATAACAAAAACTATTTATGTTTATAGCCGGGTCTTCAAAGAACAACAAATGAAGAAATTAGAACACAATAGCCGGCAATTCAAAGTGCGATCATAATTAAAATATAATTAGACTACTTTCATAGAAATGGCTTTTGTGAATCTCACCTTCATCTTTCATATTATGGAAGCCCAGATGACCAGAAATGCTTCTTTATACATGAATTAAGGTGTTAAGTCTTTAGGAAGACATTTAAAATAAAGGGTAATCAATTTGGAAGCCATGAAATTTGGAAATAAATTTAAAACAAAACAAAAACTTTTAAAACATTTTGTCACATCAGTGTCATAAAGGCATTGTTCCCTTTCAGCCTTTCACCTGCGGTTCTCTTCTAATCACCAGGTCAGGCAAGTTCCTAATTTTAGTTTTTCAGCGGTCTGTTCCGATTCCCCGCTACGCCTAGCAGTCACGTGACTCCCCCAGCGCATTTGACTTCATCCTCTAATCCTTTGCTGTTTTTATGTCGGTAGGTCACCTTCAGTGGTTCCAAAGTACTGAGATGTTGATATAGTTGAAGCACAACCTGAAGGATGATTTGGGGGGAATAAACATGAGCAAGACCTGACAAGAGGAATCTTAAAGGAGTTGTCAAGTGAAAAAGTTATTACCTACTACCCGGACAGGTGATAACTTACCGATCAGCAAGGAATGCTAGAAACCGCACCGAAAATCAGACTGGAGAATATTTATCCCCAACAGGACACTTTTTTCCTTGATACAAATTAGATGCCCGACCACAGCTCAATTCACTCTCTATGGTGTTGGTGGATAAAAAACGAGCGCAATGCTCGGCAGCCCTATAGGGAAGTGTGTAGCCCAGCTTCGCAGGCACACATAAAAATCCAGGAGAGTGCACAGGAAGGTAACAGCAAAGCTTGATATCTATGCACTTCACTCACACTTCTAGACACACCCACCAGGGGTATGGGAGGTGGTGACACGTAGCAGAGCTCAGTCAAGCTTCCTGTCTCTGGACAGTGCAGTCAGTTTCCTGTCTTCGGACAGTGCAGATCAGTGCCAGTGGAGTCTGGACTTGGAGAGAGTGAAGGGAGGACTGGATCCTCGCAGAGTTAGCGTAGCTCACCTGACAAGCAAGTGGAGGCTAGTACGGGTGAAGTGGATCATCCTAGCCTAGTCAGAGCTACCCTTAATCAGTACCTCAACAGAAGCTGGAGGGAGGAGGATACTGAGAGCTGCTCGGCGAGCTCTAGAAGAAAGCTGACTTTACCAACGAAGCTCCAAGTGTTTATGCTAAGAGCGAAAGCAGGGCGAAGGGCACAGTGGAGAAGATAGAGAAGTGCTTTAGGTATTGGATTGCCTGCACTAAATTGCCGGACACCGGGGTCCGAAGTGTTGCTACTGTTTCAGGCATAGTAACAAGAAAACCGGAGGCATCTGGACTACAGGTCGCAGAGTGCAGCCTTAAGTGTCAATACGTAATCGGAGTCAGGAGGAACAAGGACTTTTAGCTAGGCCAAGCATAGAAGGACTCTGTTCTCACCACATAGAAGGCTCCACCACAATATTGGCCGGGCAGTACAGCTATAGAGAAAGCTGGGGATTCAGAATTAACTTCGCTTCAGGCAAGTTGGATTCACATGTATATGGAGTAAAGGAGGCCTCTAACCTGCTCAGCTGTTACCGGAATGTGCACTCTCCACCCCGACCAGCTCCCCGGGATCTGCTTGAACCATCATCAGTAAAAGGTATGAAAAGGAGCTACCTTGTGTGTGACTGAATTATTACTACACCCTGCATCATCTCCACCATAGACTTCCAGGGACCCGTCTCGCCTGTGGGAGACTTACCACCCAGCTGCCCCATAACATCCCCTGTGAAAGTCCTCATAGCAGCGCTGGTACAATTACCAGAAACCACAGGTGGCGTCACGAACTACCTATCCTAATAATCCCCTGTAAATATTCCCCCATTGCACGACCGCCAGGGCCACGGACCGAGCCACCGCTACCAGTGACAACTCCCATAGATTTCCATGGGCTCGGCTCCGAGTACCCCATAGCCCTGGTATCCACAATTGTGGTGCGTGGTCGCAACAACTATATCTTGGCGTCACGAACAGGATGCGAAACTTGCAATTGTGAGTCCTGTGTGCCTATATTGAACTGTTTGTGTGGAAAAGACTGTTTGCTGTATTTGGCGCCAAATTCCGCCATTTTACCGCCATGTTCGCGCCCTCAGGCGCTGGTGAAGAAGGGGGGCGTACCTGAAAAAGCGCGCTGTTGCTTGGACACGCCCCAACCTGCACCCCAAACTGCATCGCAAGCCACATCGCGAACTGCATAGCAATCTGCATCGCAAACCGCATCGCGAACTGCATAGCAATCTACATCGCAAACCGCATCGCAATCTGCATCGCAAGCCGCATCACAAACTGCATCGCAATCTGCATCACAATCCGCATAGCAAACTGCATCACAATCTGCATTGCAATCCGCATCGCAAACTGCATCGCAAAATAGAGCGGCATCATCAGAGCGCCAGCGACAAAGGTCCTGTCTCCACCGCTGCAGCCTGTGAAAGAGGTAGGCTCAGATTAACCAAGGGGGCATCAATATGTCGCAGCAACCAGCAGACGGAGCGGCCCCCGCCGGTGGCCCCAATAACCTACCGCTTGGCGTTGTAATGCAGGATGGAGGTGCGGGCCCCTCACCTGGTCCGGTGGTCCCGCTTATGCCCCTAGCGCTCCCATACATGCCAGGAGCGAAGTGGCTTCCCCAGTACAGCGGCGAGCCAGACACCCTGCCAGGGTTTAAAAGGAAAATATGTGGTATTTTGGATATGTACTCCATGACTGAGAAGCAAAAAGCTGCTGTGGTAATAGGACAGTTAGCTGGTGCGGCTGAGAGAGAAGTAGAGACTTGGACCACTGCAGACCAGGAGTCGGTACCTGCGATTCTCTTAAAGCTACAGGCCATCTTTGAGGACCGCACAGAAACGGATCTCCGGATGGCATTTTATCAGTGCTTCCAGGGACCGGGTGACAGTATTAGGGACTACGCCTGCCGACTACAGGGGGCCCTGCGAGCTCTTAAACAGGCTAACCCTACAAGTCCCATCGATGAGAGCCAAATGTTGAAAGAGCAATTCGTGCGGGGACTGAGGTCTTCAGAGGAAGGCAGAACTGTAAACTGGTGGTCCTTAGATCATCCAGATGCCACTTTTGATGCTCTAAAGGACATGGCAATAAGGGGACTGCGACCCCTGGAAAAGCCTAAGGTGGCAAATCAGTATCACCCGGGTGAAGCCACTCTTAAGCCGGCAGTACCCACCTTTTCCCCGCAGGTGGCAGAAGCTAAAACGCAGGTGGCGCCCCCTAGTGAGTTGGAATGTCTGCGCTCAGAAGTGCGCCAGCTGACTAAGAACTTGGCCACTGTAATGGAGGCCCTGCAACTGCGGAAAGAGGAAGGAGGGAAGATCCAACTAGCCGACTGTCCGGAGGATGTCCCTTGGATGAACCGGAGGAAATGGAGGACGTCGTCACACCAGAGGAGGACCACGCCACCCCCAGGAGCGACTCCGGAGCGACACCATCCTCGCCGGGAGATCGTCTGCTACCGCTGCAACCGAAAAGGTCATATGGCTCAGCAATGTCCTTTAAACGAGCCGATCCTGGGTTAGAGGGCCAACACCCAGGAGTAGACTCATCAGGCCCCTTAGACTGGAACCGCAGGTTCGTGGGTGGACGGCCCTACCTGTCCATGATTCTGGACGGGATTGCAATCCCTGCACTGCTGGACACTGGATCTCAGGTGACCATCATACCTGACGTCCTTTACAATAAATTTTGGTCCATGGACAGTCTCCAGCCCCCAAACCCTGACTTGACAGTGTACGCCACCAATGGTCTCCCTGTTGAAGTAATTGGAGCCAAAAACGTAAATGTAAAAGTGGGCAGGGTGGAGCTGAAGGATCAGGGACTCCTAGTAGTCAGGACTGTAAATGAGGAGAATGCCTTAAATGTGATACTAGGTACTAACATTATCAGTAACTGTCTGGGAGAAGTTGTGTTTTTGCTCCAACAGCTCGCTGAAATTGCCAAGCCAAAGCAGAAGGGAGTGATCCAGAGGGAGATCCGGGCCCTGATGTGCCAGCAGCAAGCGAAGCTTACAGATGGTGAAATCGGTAATGTACGGGTCACAGACTCGAACCCCATTGTAATACCCCCAATGAGTGAAATGTTAATATGGTGTAGAGCAGCCATGGGTCTGAGAGGACAGAACTACCAAGCAGTAGTAGAACCCCATCGCTCCGAACACAGACCTACACTCATGATTGCTAGAGGGGTAGTGGAAGTAATAAATGGGAGAGTACCAGTACGACTTCTCAACTGGGGGGACGATGAAGTAAATTTGCCACGTTATGCTACAGTTGCTAAATTACATGCCGTAGATAACAATTCTATCCTCACAACCGAGTCCTTAGCCTCCCGCCAGCCAGCGGAGGATAATGATCCGGCAACCCCGGTAGCGGACTGGTGTCAGCAGCTTCATATAGGGACAGACACCACTTCCGTCCACCAGAAACAGGGGGTACTACGGGTGGTACAAGAGTACGCACAAGTGTTTAGTAAACACCCACTTGATTTTGGGACCATTAAGGGAGTACAGCATCATATCCCTACAGGCAGTCATCCTCCCATCAAAGAGCGGTACAGGCCCATACCTCCAGCCCATTATCAGAAAGCTAAGGAAATGCTTCATGACATGAAGAAAGCCGGGGTGATAAGGGATAGTTGTAGCCCCTGGGCAGCACCTCTGTTCTAGTTAAGAAAAAGGATGGTAGCATGCGAATGTGTGTAGATTATAGGCAAGTAAATCGTATAACACATAAAGATGCTTACCCATTACCACGCATAGAGGAATCCTTAGCTGCTCTGAAAACGGCTAACTACTTTTCTACCCTCGATCTTACTAGTGGGTACTGGCAAGTGGCTGTGGCTGAGGAGGACCGGGAGAAAACTGCTTTCACCACCCCAATGGGACTCTGCGAGTTCGATAGGATGCCGTTTGGCCTCAGCAGTGCCCCGGGACATTCCAGAGAGTGATGGAGAGCTGTCTAGGACATCTCAACTTCGAAACCGTGTTGCTGTACTTGGACGACGTAATTGTGTACTCTAAGACATATGAAGATCATCTGAAGCACCTGGCGGAGGTATTTGAGTCATTGTCCAAGTTTGGGATGAAACTAAAGCCCTCTAAATGCCACCTGCTCAAACGAAGGTACAGTACTTGGGACACATTGTCAGTTCCGAAGGAGTAGCGCCGGACCCCGAGAAGGTCACAGCCATCCAGAAATGGCCAGAGCCGAAGAACTTAAAAGAGGTGCGTCAGTTCCTGGGATTAACAGGTTACTACAGGAGGTTCGTGAAAGATTACACTAAGAAGGCGGCGCCTTTACAGGACCTCCTGGTAGGACAACCTCTTAAGAGCAGAAACCTTCCATTCAATTGGGGAAAAGAACAAGCTGAGGCATTCAAAGAGATGAAAGAGATCCTTACCGGCGATGAAATCTTAGCCTACCCAGATTACAGCCAACCGTTCCTGCTATACACAGATGCCAGTAACGAAGGATTAGGAGCGGTCCTCAGTCAGAAGCAGAACGGCCAAGAAAAAGTCATCGCATATGCCAGCAGAAAACTCAGGCCAACTGAGAGGAATCCGGAAAACTATAGCAGCTTCAAACTGGAGTTCCTGGCGCTGGTCTGGGCCATTACCGAAAGATTTAAACATTACCTTGCCTCCAACCGGTTCACTGCGTTTACAGACATACAACCCCCTGACGCATCTTGAAACAGCCAAGCTGGGAGCCATGGAGCAACGTTGGATGGCTCGGTTATCAAACTACCAGTTTACCATCAAATACAGAGCGGGCCGTAAAAATGCTAACGCGGACGCCTTGTCCAGAATGCCGCATGAATCTGACACGGAGGAAGAGTCAGACGATCTGGAAGAAATCGAGCTACCTGCGTTCCACCGAAATGGGATGGTCCAAGAGCAACGGGTCTACAGGAAGCGGTGTGGTGAGATGTTGAACCCTTTACCTCATCACAGCTGGAAAGAGACTCAGGACAGCGATCCCGTGGTGAGCCGTATCAAGGAGTTGATAAAACAGGAAGGTTCCTCCTTGGAGAAAGATGCATCCATGCCAGCAAAGCTCCTGTGGAATGAGAGAAGCCGGTTGTTCATATACCGTGAGAAGTTGTGCAGGAGATACGTCGACCCAAGGACCCATGAGATGGTTTGGCAAATAGTGGTCCCGAAAGCAGACATCCAAATGGTGCTGGAAGCCTACCACGATCAAGCAGGACACTTTGGCTGGAGAAAGCTGGAGACCCTGTTGAGGTGCCGGTTCTACTGGGTAGGGATGCACAGCTCCATCGAGAAGTGGTGCCGGAACTGTGGACCCTGTGTCCTCAGGCGAAAAGACTACAGTAGCCAGAAGGCACCCTTGCAGCCTATCCGGACGACTCGTCCCTTGGAGATCGTGGCATTGGATCACGTCAAGTTGTTCCCAAGCAGGTCAGGATACACATATGCCCTGACCATGGTGGATCACTATTCCCGGTTTCTGGTGGTCACCCCTGTCAAAGATCTGACAGCAGAGACAGCAGCAAGAACCTTCCAAGCAAGTTTCTGCAGACCACACGGATATCCGGAGCAGGTGCTGACTGATCGAGGTCTGCATTCGAAGCTGAATTGTTTCAGGAATTTTGTCAATTGTATGGATGTAAAAAGATCAGAACAACACCATACCACCCTCAGACCAACGGCCTTTGTAAAAAAATGAATCACATAGTCATCGACTTACTGAAAACTGTACCACTGGAAGAAAGAAATCGGTGGCCAGACTTGTTACCCGACCTGGTCGACTTGTACAACCATATCCCAGTAAGTTCCACCAATTGCACTCCAGCCTACCTTATGAGAGCAAGACCGGGAAGGCTGCCAATGGACTTAGAACTCGGTGTGGTAGAACCAGAGGCTGATAACAACGCTGAAGATTGGGACACAAATCGACAAGAACAGTACAAGAGAGTACTGTACAAGCCTGCGTAGAAGACAGTCTCAACAAAGTAAGAGAAAAGCAAGAGATGAACTATAACAAAAATGCTCCCGCTAAGCCTTTAATGCCTGGAGAAATGGTGCTCAAAAGGAAAAGAAGAACACACAAGTTGGATGATCAGTGGGAACAGGAGCCCTATGTCGTGCAAAATTCCAATTTCGATAACAGCAAGGTCTGTACCATCAGCAAGGATGGAGGAAAAACGACGGCAACTGTGTCTAGAGATCAATTGAAGTTGTGTCCTGGCCCATTAAAGCTCCGTGAAGAAAACCCTGTTGTTCATCAAGAAGAGAGTGCTGAAGCGGTCATACACACGGATTTGGGAGATTTACCTGCAGATTGGCCCAGATTAGGAGACGCTGTAATTATTCCTGTGCTGCAGTTTTATCAACCGCAAGAGGAGTCTCTACAACCAGTCATACCAATTGTGCCAGTAGAGCCAGTCCCAGAAGAACCTCAACTAGAAGAACTCCAAGAAGCGGACCCGCAAGAAGCAGCGCCACAAGAAGTGGAATCCCTTGGTGAAGCTGGTGAAGCAGTACCGCCTCCTCCAGTCACTAGCATGCTTGCCAGGTCCATAGAAAGGTTGAGACAGTATTATAGTTTGCCATTACGCAGAACAGAAAGGTTAGAGAATACCATACCTGATGCTACCCCACGTAGGTCAGAACGTCTCACTAAAGGTAAACTACCTATTCGTTATCAAGACTAGTTAGCAAGACCCAGATAGGGTTTATTGCATCTGAAAAATTGTATAAAGTTTGAAAAAAAAAAGTATTAATGTAATTATTTGAAATGTGTTTTAACCATGCCAATGGACTGAGTGGCTGTGGACTATGCCAGCCCAAGTACTTTCTTGTAAATAGTTGCGCTTCGGTGCATTATCTTGGTTTGACACGAAACCATTACTATCAACCTCTGAAGAAAAACTCGTATGGTGGGCCTAGAGTGAGGTCTGCAGTCAGAAGTCCTGCAGCCCACCCAGGACCCACGTGGGAGGTTTTTGGTGCGGGTCCTCCACAAGTATCTTGTATATATGAACACGTTTGATATTTTGATACTTTTGATACTTTTGTATTCTTACTGTACATATTGTAACGTTCAAGAAATCCTTACCCCCCGTATGGGAAGAGTTATAATGTTTATGCTAATGCAAAACAAAATATTCTTTTTGTCTTTTACAGCCCGGGAGTGCTGTGTTTTACCAAGGGGGGATGTGTAGCCCAGCTTCGCAGGCACACATAAAAATCCAGGAGAGTGCACAGGAAGGTAACAGCAAAGCTTGATATCTATGCACTTCACTCACACTTCTAGACACACCCACCAGGGGTATGGGAGGTGGTGACAAGTAGCAGAGCTCAGTCAAGCTTCCTGTCTCTGGACAGTGCAGTCAGTTTCCTGTCTTCGGACAGTGCAGATCAGTGCCAGTGGAGTCTGGACTTGGAGAGAGTGAAGGGAGGACTGGATCCTCGCAGAGTTAGCGTAGCTCACCTGACAAGCAAGTGGAGGCTAGTACGGGTGAAGTGGATCATCCTAGCCTAGTCAGAGCTACCCTTAATCAGTACCTCAACAGAAGCTGGAGGGAGGAGGATACTGAGAGCTGCTCGGCGAGCTCTAGAAGAAAGCTGACTTTACCAACGAAGCTCCAAGTGTTTATGCTAAGAGCGAAAGCAGGGCGAAGGGCACAGTGGAGAAGATAGAGAAGTGCTTTAGGTATTGGATTGCCTGCACTAAATTGCCGGACACCGGGGTCCGAAGTGTTGCTACTGTTTCAGGCATAGTAACAAGAAAACCTGAGGCATCTGGACTACAGGTCGCAGAGTGCAGCCTTAAGTGTCAATACATAATCGGAGTCAGGAGGAACAAGGACTTTTAGCTAGGCCAAGCATAGAAGGACTCTGTTCTCACCACATAGAAGGCTCCACCACAATATTGGCCGGGCAGTACAGCTATAGAGAAAGCTGGGGATTCAGAATTAACTTCGCTTCAGGCAAGTTGGATTCACATGTATATGGAGTAAAGGAGGCCTCTAACCTGCTCAGCTGTTACCGGAATGTGCACTCTCCACCCCGACCAGCTCCCCGGGATCTGCTTGAACCATCATCAGTAAAAGGTATGAAAAGGAGCTACCTTGTGTGTGACTGAATTATTACTACACCCTGCATCATCTCCACCATAGACTTCCAGGGACCCGTCTCGCCTGTGGGAGACTTACCACCCAGCTGCCCCATAACATCCCCTGTGAAAGTCCTCATAGCAGCGCTGGTACAATTACCAGAAACCACAGGTGGCGTCACGAACTACCTATCCTAATAATCCCCTGTAAATATTCCCCCATTGCACGACCGCCAGGGCCACGAACCGAGCCACCGCTACCAGTGACAACTCCCATAGATTTCCATGGGCTCGGCTCCGAGTACCCCATAGCCCTGGTATCCACAATTGTGGTGCGTGGTCGCAACAGAAGGAATGGAGCAGTGATTGAGGATACGCACGGTTACTGCATTCTGATGCTAGGGTCAAAGTTGGCCCGATTGTAATTACACTCTGATCAGATGTGGATCTGATTTTCGAGGATGGGAAGAATAAAGGAAAAAAGTTTCTCCATTTGCTCCATTCAATCTGTCCGTGAAAACCAGACCGGACTCAGATGTCATGAGATTTTTCTCACGGACCCATAGACTTGAATGGCTGAGGCAATTATCGGACGCAATTCATGCATGCTGCAGGCATTTTTTCCTGAGACCACTCAGTCCAAGGATAGAAATTGGATATGTGCACGGCCTCACTAAATAACATAGGAACAAGTGCTAACCATCAAAACCATGGATAATACTAATCCACTTTTTATGGTTTTTGTGCACAAGCACTAACAGGGATAAGAATGACCCATTCTGCTAATCGGTAGAGGTCTCAGTGATCAGACTCCCACCGATCAACACGTTGTCACCTATCCAGTAGATAGATAACTTGTTTTCATGAGACAACCCTTCTTACTACTCTTGGCGGAAAAGCCTCGGGGAGCATAGGAAGTTTAGCTGAAAATACCAACGTGGTGAACAAGGAGGAAAAGTCAAAAGACTGCTGGCCATAGGGAAACATCAGGCAACTGGACTAAAAAAGATGAGTGCCACAGTAACACTGGAACATATTTGAAGATATATTGAGGTAAAAACATAAAATGGATAACCCCTTTAAAGTAACACTCCAGGTATGTTTTTTATTAATTCTTTTTCGTCAGTTCCAAAGTGGTTAGCACTGTTGCTTGGTAGCGATGGGTTCCCGAGTACAAATTCCACGAAGAACAACATCGGCAAGGAGTTAGATCTCCCACTGTTTGCAGGATTTTCCTCAGTGTACTCTGGATAACATCCCAAAAAGGAGAACATCTGCAAGGAATTTGTTTGCATAGGTTTCCTCCATTTACTGCAGTTTCCTGGCACACTCCAAAGACATACTGATGGGGAATTTAAAATTGTGAACCCCAATGGGGACAGTGATGACAATGTCTATAAAGTGCTGTGGAATATGATGGCGCTGTATAAGCAATGCATAATAAATATATAAAGAAATAATAATAATAAATTATTTAGTTGCAACTTTCTATCTAAAAAAATCATGGTATACTTCTCTTCTGTTGGGTCATGGGATCACACCGTAACCCACCTGGACAAGCCTTTGCGTTCTCTGAAAGCGGTGATTATCTTAGTCATCAAAACTGATAGAATAATGAAATTGTGTGAACTTTAGCACTGAAGTTCTCCACGATTGTAAGGCGGACTAGAAACTCCTATCACAGTTACTGATGATGATTAGACAGCACCTGTACTTCAGTTATAATGTTGGAGATCACAGCTTAGAAACCCGCTGTTTACCTTGGTTACCAGCTCCCTACACCAGCGCGCTGGTATCTAACGTACACATCGGGTTTCTGAGCACCGTGTGCACTTAGAGACCCGATGTTTACCTTGGTTACTAGCTCCAGCTCGCTGATCGCTGGTCTCCCGCCTGCCACACGCAGCGATGCGTGCTGGCCAGCGGGAGACCAACGATCAAAAAAATGTCCAGGACATTCAGCGACGATCAGCGATACCCAGAAGGGGGGCCGGTCGCTGATAAGTGTCACACACAGCGATATCACTAGGGAGATCGCTGTTGCATCACAAAACTTGTGACTCAGCAGCGATCTCACTAGCGATCTCGCTGTGTGAGACGAGGGATTTAGAAAACCTAATATTTATTTATTTTTGCATGTACTGCATTTGTGAAATGTACAAAACCTAAGACAGAGAGAAAATGAACATATACCCTGCTGTAATTAAGTAAAATTAAAAGTGCATGTAAATAGCACAGGGTTTTTAGCAAACACTGTAAGGAAAAGGTTGTCGCCATTTTGTATAGGGCCTGTACCAGCCTCCATTTTGTCAGTTCACACAGCCACAGACTTTTAACTACACAGGGCCTATTAGCATATTCAGTACGACCAGCTTTGATGTCCACTATGAATCAATAGGCCTTTACATGCTAATTGGTTTAGGCCAGGGTCTGAATAAGATGGTCAGTCGTATGGTAAATAGCTCAAGCTCAAGCCATTGTTTCCTGCTCCATATGAATTGCAGGCCAGTTAATATGCGGGCTTCAAAGCAAATGGGGAAGGGCCTAGCAGGTTTAAAAGCTGTAGCCAAGAAGAGGCTGGCCTCTCATTCCATTTTCTCACAGCAGCAGAAGCACAAGGGACAGACTTGCCAAATGGAGCTGCAGCACATGCATTGGGGACTGTCCAGCAACTGAAGACTTTCACCTGGGAACGCAGAGCTCCATGCCTCCCCATGACCATACAACCCGGTAATATTGATCTATAGCTAATACCTTTAAGCCTTGTACATTATTGTTGTATTCTTACTCTGACTGCAAATCCATTGTAATTACGTTGTATAGCTTTACTGTATATTTCTGTAATTATCTAGTGCGCCCTTAAGGCAAATTAAACCATAAAATTAATCTTGGGCTGATGCTTTTACTCTGATCACGAATCTTAGAATACCCAGTGGGTAACAGGACACCTCCCCCGGCGGCCATTTGCTCTAGGTGCAGTTCTCTTACTGACCTGAGAGACAAAGGGGGGCGCCGGAGAGCTGTACCTGTGGAGTTACGTCCCATTGGTGACGTGGGAGGAAAGGGATCGTCCGTCACATTTGGTAGCGGCGGTGGTATCAGAAGCTGTGATACCCGGGCTACCGGGTGGCGGTCGGCTTAGTTCCTCACAAATTGGTGGCAGCGGTGGGATCAGAGTAATAGTGTGCGTGGGACCCCTACTCCCAGACACTAGAGACTACCAGCAGTACTTTCACTGCTGGGGTCTTAAGGTCAGCCCAGCACTAGACGGTCAGAGTGTAAATATAACAAGTTGTGTGCAAGGTCAGGGTTACAGCTGTGTTTCAGTAACCAAAGGTCCCCAAGATGGCGGAAGGCACCAGGAGTAGGGCAAAGGGGGAGGCCAATGCTGTGGCCTATGAGGGGTTCGATACCGATGAGGGGGAGCTCAGCCAGGGCTCCCCAAGGAGCCCGACCCCCGTGCTCAGTCTCACAGTGGACTGTCCACCCCCTGCCCGTCCCAGCCTGTCCAGATCGGAGGCCATTTTCCAAGCGGCTATGGCACAGCTCGAGGCTGGTAATGACGCCGCCTATGACAGACTCCTGGTGGCGGCAGAGAAAGCAGCAGAGCGTGAGCGAGCAGAACGCCATGAAGCTGCGGAGCGTGAGCATGCAGCGGCAGAGAGAGCAACGGAGCGGGAGCATACAGAACGCCGTGAAGCTGCGGAGCACCGGCACCGACTGGAGATGGCTCAGCACGGGCCCCCACTGGACGCACCAGGCCCACTGGAGACAAGGGCTTCCAAGGTCCGGGCGGAGGACTTTCCCTTGCTTGAAAAGGATGGAGACCTGGATTCCTTTTTGCTGGCTTTTGAGAGGACATGCCTCCAACATCATCTGGCCCCGGATCAGTGGGCAAGGTACCTGACCCCCCGTTTGAGGGTAAGTCCCTGGAAGTTTTGGGGGACTTACCTGCCGGGGAGGAGCAGGACTACAACAGCATCAAGCGGGCCCTGATCCAGCACTACAACCTCACCCCGGAGTCGTACCGCAGGAAGTTCAGGAGCCTGCAGCGGGGTTCAAAGGACACCTGGACCGACCACATGCGGGCCCTGCTGAGAGCTGCGGAGCACTGGACCTCGGGTCTAGAGCTCACTACCCGCCAGGAGGTCCAGGAACTGTTTGTCATGGAGCAATTCTTGTGGAACTGCCCAGAGGACCTCCAGCAGTTCCTCCGTGACCGGAAACCAAAGGGGGCTTCTGATACAGCCGCCCTGGCAGACGAGTATGCCAACAATAGGGCGCCGGAGCCAAAGAAGCCTGCCAGCAGCACCTGGAGAGGGGGTAAGCCCAATCCTGCCCCAGCCCCATATCCAGCCCCCAGAGTGCAAGGGGTGTACCCCCGGCTGCCCTCTCCAGGCCAGGAACAGAACCCAGACGTTGTCATAATTGCAACCAGCCAGGACACTTTAAGGCTGCGTGTCCCCAGCGCCAGAAGGCCCCATCCCTGTCCCAGAAACCGACCACTGTTTTGTGTGTGGGAGAGGGTGGTGGGAGGTCCCTAGACAATTACCAACCCGTCACCATCGGCCGCTCAGCGGTCATGGGACTGCGGGACACAGGCGCTGAACGAACCCTGGTACGCCCTGAGGTGGTGTCCCCTCAAGACTTGGTACCTGGGAAAACCCTTTCCGTCTCCGGAATTGGAGGCGTTGAACCGGCGCTGCCCGTTGCCAAGGTGTATTTGGATTGGGGCGCCGGGAGGGGGATGCGGGAGGTGGGAGTAACGCCAAATATTCCTGCAAATGTGTTGCTTGGGACCGATTTGGGGCGGCTAGTGTCCCAGTATGTGGCCACTGAACCCCCAAGTTCGGCTCCCCAAGAATGTCATGACTCTACTGTGAATGCTAATGTTAATGTATTGAATGTGCCTCCAACAGTGGAGGAGGGAGTGAAACCTGATGGTAAGCCATGCACTGACACTACACACACAGGGCTCACAGTGAGGACAGGTGAGGAGGCTGTAGGGGAGAGCTCAGAGGTGGAGGGAGGGGCTGCTATGAGCAGTGTAGGGCCCCTAAGTGAACCCAGCCTGCTGAGTCTAGGGCCCCTGCAGGAAGGAGAACAGGCCATGGGGGAGAGGGGTGTCCCGGGAGAGGAGCCACCAGGTAGGACCCCAGGTCAGGAGTTCCCCACATCCGGGATGTCAGGAAGTCAGGGAAGTCTGCCTGACCCGGCGACTTGGTCAGAGGATGAGGGAAAGCAGGCGCTACCCGTGGTCTCAGCGGTCGTGGCCGCTGTTACCAGGAGTGGGAGCGCTGAAGCCCAAGGAGCCTCGCGGAGGTCCGACGGTTTCCCCCTCTCTGACCAAGTGGCTGCTGAGTCAGACAGTAGCCAGAAGACAGATCCCGGGGAACTAACAGAGGACAGGGCAGTTTCATCAATTCTTGCCATATCTAGTCAGGGATTTCAGGCAGCGTTGGAAGCTGACCCTAGCCTGAAGACTCTCAAGGAACAGGCGGCACAGCCTCCCCTGGAGTCCGACCGCGAGCGAGTGGTCTGGGACCAGGGACGGCTGTACCGGGTAACGGTCCAGCAGGGTTCACCGGAGGCGTGGCCCAGGGACCGACAGTTAGTGGTGCCCCATCCGTTCAGGGCGGAATTGTTGCGGATCGCACACGAGATTCCAATGGCCGGACACTTAGGGATCACTAAAACCAGGGCCAGGCTAGCTCAGCATTTCTACTGGCCTGGAATGAGGACCGAGGTGATAGCCTACTGCCGTTCGTGTGACACATGTCAGAGGGTGGGGAAGGCGGGGCCACGCCCCAAAGCCCCACTGGTAACTCTGCCCATCATCGAAGAGCCTTTCTCGAGGGTGGCTGTGGATCTCATTGGACCTCTGTCCACTCCCAGCCGCTCCGGGAAATGCTTCATACTAACGGTAGTGGACTATGCCACCCGGTACCCGGAGGCGGTAGCTTTGTCGTCCATTCGGGCCGACAAAGTGGCCACTGCCTTACTGGAGATTTTCTCCAGAGTGGGGTTTCCCAAGGAAATGCTCACCGACCGAGGGACCCAGTTCATGTCGCAGCTGATGGAGTCTCTCTGTAAGCAGGTACAGGTGCAACATCTGGTGGCCAGCCCGTATCACCCACAGACCAATGGCTTGTGTGAGCGGTTCAATGGCACCTTAAAGCAGATGCTGAAGATGTTGGTCGACTCCCACGGGAGAGACTGGGAGCGGTATCTCCCACACCTGCTGTTTGCCTACCGGGAGGTTCCACAGGCCTCAACGGGGTTCTCCCCCTTTGAGCTCCTGTACGGGCGACATGTACAGGGGCCCCTTGCTCTGGTGAAGGAAGCATGGGAAGGGGATTTAGCCACCCCTGGAGTGTCGGTCATTGAGTATGTCGTGCGCTTCCGGGACCGAATGATGGCCTTGACGCGGCTGGTGCATGACAATATGGCCCAAGCTCAGGCTGACCAGAAGCGATGGTACGACCAGAATGCTTGTGAGCGGACCTACCAGGTGGGTCAAAAGGTGTGGGTACTGGTCCCCGTACCACAAAACAAGCTTCAGGCGGCCTGGGAGGGTCCATACCTCGTGCACGAGCAGCTCAACGCCGTCACCTACCTGGTCACCCTGGACCACGCCCGTGGAAGGAGGAAGGCCTTCCATGTGAACATGATGAAAGCCCATCATGAGCGGGAGGCTTATGCTCACCCAGTGTGCAACCTTCCAGAGGAAGGAGAGGCAGAAACCCTCCTCGATCTGCTCACCCAAGCCAAGGCGGGTGGATCCATCGAGGATGTGGGGGTTGGCCACCAGCTCTCAGAGGACCAACGTTCCCAGCTGGGGGCCACCCTGCACCCCTTTCGGGAGCTGTTCAGCAGCCTGCCC
This sequence comes from Oophaga sylvatica, assembly GCA_033576555.1. Lineage (NCBI taxonomy): Eukaryota > Metazoa > Chordata > Amphibia > Anura > Dendrobatidae > Oophaga > Oophaga sylvatica. The sequence goes on along the minus strand of JARQOD010000006.1, from coordinate 8,063,627 downwards.
GGAAGGACTGAGGCAGCAGTCCATGACGTGGACACTGGTAACCACCCCCCAATCCGGCGTTCAGCATATCGGGTGTAATGTATGTAGTACAGTTCATATAGCGTCTTGTGCTTGGGTGCGATGAAAACACAGGAGTCACAGGTTTGATATAGAAAAGTCCTGTATTACTTCATACAAGTTGGCAGAAATAGTCACACAGTTTGCAGACACAGAAACAGGAGACACAGCAGGCCAGAGTAATCCAAGCTCAGCAATCACTCTCCAATACAGATTCAGGATCTTCTTCTCTGTTACCGTAAGTCCATGCAAACGTGGGTCTTTCAAAGAGCAGGGTTCAGAGTCCACAAGTGCTTCAGAGTTCCTCAGTAGGAATAGCTGGAGTACAAGGTCCAAGGCTTACAGGAGTCAAGTCACAGGTTCACTGCAGGCTAGATTCTGAAGCACTGATTGCTCAGCTGTGGCTGCTTAAGAAGCAAAGGAGAGAATCAGGGTGGGAACATGCAAGCTGGAAACTCCATTTTGACTGAGGGCAAGATAGCTGCAGCAAGACAGAAAGTAAAATGGCTGACGAACAAACTGAGTTTCAGGAATATATACATAGAACCTTACATTACTCCCCCTTAAGGACAACCTCCGGATGACCTCAGACCAGGCTTGTGTGGGTACCTCTGATGAAACTGACGGAGCAAGCGAGGAGCATTAACGTTATTGACCGGTTCCCATGAGTTGTCCTCCACTGGGTAGCCCTGCCATTTAATCAGATATTGTAACTGATTTCTATACAACCTGGAATCTAAAATCCTTTCCACCACAAATTCTTCCTGACCATCGACTAGCACTGTGTCAGGGCAAGGAGAGGAACCTCCAGGAAACGTATTGGGTGTCGCAGCCTTTAGTAGGGATACATGAAAGACAGGGTGGATTCTCATAGTTCTGGGCAGTTGAAGACGACAAGCAACGGCACTTATAATTTTACTGATTTTATAGGGTCCAATGTACTTATGTCCCAACTTAGACGATGGAATCCTTAACTTAAGATTTCTGGTTGACAGCCAGACCAAGTCTCCTACCTTGAAAGCTGGTGCAGGTTTACGAAATTTATCTGCTGCTTTCTTGTACCTTTCTTGAGCCGATTCCAGATTTTCCTTTAGAAGATCCATATTCTTCTGTAAAGACGTGATTCTTTCAGCCACTGCTGGTAAAGGCGTTTCTATGGGAAATCGTGGTAGAATGTTAGGATGATAACCTAGATTAGAGTAAAAAGGAGACTGTTTAGTGGAGGCACTCTGAGAGTTGTTATACGAGAACTCAGCTAATGGAAGTAGATCCACCCAATCATCCTGTAGGTGGCAGATAAAGCAGCGGAGATACTGCTCCAGGGTTTGATTGGTTCGTTCGGTCTGTCCATTAGTCTGGGGATGAAAAGCAGAAGAAAGGTTTACTTTAATGTCCAATGCTGCACAGAAATTTTGCCAAAACCTAGAAGTGAATTGCACCCCTCGATCCGAAATAACCTCATCCGGTACTCCATGTAAGCGAAACACATCTTTAATCATCAAATCTGATGTCTGTTTTGCAGTGGGTAAGCCGACACAAGGGATAAAATGAGCTGCCTTTGTTAGACGGTCAACCACCACTAGAATGGTGTTTCTTCCCCTGAGAGGTTGGTAACTCCACAATGAAGTCCATAGAAATGGATCCCCACGGGCGGGACGGGGTGGGAAGAGGCTGTAACAGACCAGTTGGTGAGGAGCGAGGTGTTTTGCATCTTGCACAGACCTCACATGAAGTGACATAATTCAAAACATCCTTCCTGCAAGTGGGCCACCAAAAGAAACGAGAAAGAAATTCCTGTGTCTTTAGAATTCCTCTATGCCCAGCTATCTTGGAATCGTGAATGAGTTGCAATACTCTTAATCTGACTGTTTCAGGAATATACAGACGTTGTCCCTGAATCCACACACCATTCTTAAAGACAAGACTTACGTCCCTTGGGGGTTGTGCCAAAAAGGAATCCGCATGGTATGCTTCCTTGATGTCCTTAAGTAGGTCTTGATTATGAATTACTCCTAGGAATCTAGAGTCAGGAAGAATAGTCTTAGGAGGAGTAATTGGACGTGTCTCTGCTGAGTAAATCCTAGAGAGTGCATCAGCCTTTCCATTGCGCGATCCTGGTCTATAAGAGATGATAAAATTAAATTGGTTTAAGAAAAGATTCCAGCGAGCCTGGCGAGGAGTCAGGCACTTAGCCGACCTGATAAACTCAAGGTTACGATGGTCTGTCAGGACGACTATTTGCTGTGCAGCTCCCTGAAGAAGGTGTCTCCATTCTTTGAAGGCGGCAATAATGGCAAACAACTCTCTATTGCCCACATCGTAGTTCCTCTCAGCCGAAGACAACTGCTGGGAAAAGAAGGCACAGGGATGCAAGACATTCTTCTCACCTGTTCTCTGAGAGAGTATAGCTCCAACGGCACAGTCTGAAGCATCCACCTCTATTATGAAGGCAAGCTCGGGTTGGGATGTACTAGGATAGGTGCAGTGGTAAATTTATCTTTTAGACGGGAAAATGCTTCCTGGGCTTGGGGAGTCCAGGAAAACCTAGACTCTTTCCGGGTAAGTTGAGTGATAGGTGACACTACCTCAGAGAAATTTCTAATGAAACGTCTATAGAAGTTGGCAAACCCGATGAAGCGCTGTACCTCCTTCACATTTCTAGGACTTGGCCAATCCTTGATGGCTTGGGTTTTGCTTCCATCCATACTAATTCCTTGTGTAGACAGTACATACCCCAGAAATTGAATTTCGGTCCTATGGAATTCACACTTTTCAAGTTTGATGTAAAGATGATTTTGTCTTAGATGTTCCAAGACCATTCTCACATGTCCATGATGTTCCTCTGTGGAGTTAGAAAAAATTAGAATATCATCCAAATAAATTACCACGAATGTATCTAGGAGATCCCTGAAGATGTCATTCACCAAGTGTTGGAAAGTGGCTGGGGCGGTACTCAGACCAAAAGGCATAACTAGATATTCAAAGTGTCCATAGCGTGACCTGAATGCAGTCTTCCATTCATCCCCAGGTCTAATACGGACTAAGTTATAGGCCCCACGAAGATCTAGTTTAGAAAAAATTTTGGCATGTCGCACTCTCTCCAATAACTCAGGGATTAAAGGCAATGGATAACGGTTTCTAATAGTAACCTTATTGAGTTCCCTATAGTCTACGCATGGTCTCAGAGATCCATCTTTCTTCTTTACAAAGAAGATGGGTGCACCTGCAGGAGATGAAGAGGGGCGTATGAAGCCCTTGGCTAGATTTTCATCTATGTAATCCTTTAAAGCCTTTAGCTCGGGCCCCGCCAGGGGGTAGATCTTACCAAAAGGTATCTCTGATCCAGGCAATAATTCAATTGGACAATCATATGGACGGTGAGGAGGAAGCTGGTCAGCGTTCTTCTTGTCACATAAATCCACATAGTCCTGGTATACAGCTGGTAGTTCAGGGACTGACATGATTCCTTTAGGAACAGAGCAAGCTGAAACTTTTGGACTCATCTGTTTCTCTGGAAAGTGTAATTCCTTGGTCTCCCAGTTAATGGTAGGATTCTGAGCCTGCAGCCATGGTAGCCCTAGAATAATGGGAAAGTGGGGAGAAGAGATAAGCATAAAGGACAGTTTCTCTTGATGATCTTTACCCATAAGAACCCTCAAAGGCTCTGTTTCCTGATCCACTGGTCCAGAGGTCAGCAGGGAGCCATCCACAGTTTCCATCTGTACTGGAGTAGCCTTCTTCACTGAACGTATTCCCTGTTTCAGAGCAAAGGAGACATCCATAAAATTTCCACTTGCCCCTGAGTCGATCATAGCAGAGCTAGACACCCAAGCTGAGTCAACCCAGAGTTTGATGGAAAGAAAGCAATGAGAATTGTTTTTCTTACAACTCAGCTGGGACACCGCTGAGGAAACTTGAAAAATGGCAGCGTTTACACAGTCAACGTCCTCAGAGGTAACGGAGTTTAAGTCCGAGAAATCAAGATCTGTTGCTGCAGATCTCTCTGGAGCCTGAGGCTCGGACCTGACAGATCCCCTCTCGCAACACTCACAATGAATGAGTGCTGCAGTAGTCTTACGAGAACGGCTGGGGCAGTTTATAATGAAGTGCCCTGACTTACCACAATAGAAACATAGATTCTCCTTAAAACGATGTTCCTTGCGTGCATCACTAACCCGTCGTTGTAAAGAGTCTACCTGCATGGGTTCAGGTTCAGGTTCCCGTGTAATCCTACTCAAAGGTTCCTTAGCTGGAGAGGAAGGTAGGAAAAGGTTAGTACGATTGCTTTCGAACCATCTCTCTTGCCTGCGTTCAGTCAGACGAGTATCAATACGGATGCAGTAGTTAATAAAGTCACCTAACGCAGTGGGAGGGTCGGCACGAGCAAGTTCATCCTTAATCAGTGGAGATAACCCCTTTCGAAAAATAGATTTTTTGGCGGAACTGTCCCAGGTGGTATCAAGGGCCCATCTCCTGAAATCCAAGGCATATTCAGCTACCGAGTGCTTACCTTGGCGCAAAGCTAACATGGCTGCTTCAGCTGTTGCACCTCGATTGGGGTCATCAAACACCTGCCCCATGGCTGAAATAAAATCATCAAGGTGATTCAAACAATCATCCTCAGTCTCAATCAGAGGGTTTGCCCACATTAAAGCCTTGTTGGTAAGCAACATAATTATAGTAAGCACCTTAGATCGTTCAGTGGGAAATTGTGAAGCATGTGCAGAAAAAAAAAGATTGCATTGATTAATAAATCCCCTGAATTTCTCACGTTCACCGCCAAAACGAAAAGGGGGCAACTTGGGAATCCCAGCACTCGGGGCTACGGCAGGAGCCTGGACTCGCCCCTCTAGAACCTCAATCCTGGCTCGCAAATCCTGGGTAGTCTGTCCAACCACTTGCAAATTGTGATTATTGAGGTCCTGTAGATTTGTAAAACGGGTCTTTATATTCTGCAAATCTGCAAGGATATTATCAGTCACTCCGCAAAGTTCCTTTATGCGGGCCTCCATTTTCCAGATCTTTTAAGACAGGATTACTGGAAGAAGAGGAGAGAAAAAAAAAAATAGTGTTCACCTGTGGCAACACTGCAGAGAGAAAAAAAAATTAAGGGAACTGCTCACATGGAATGGTTGTGAGAAGTCACAACCACTATCATCACAGAAAGTTTCAACCAGACATCTGATATCCAGAGTTACAGCAGACAAAAAAGAGAAAAGAAAGGAAAAAAAAAAAAAAACAATAGTGTTTACCTGTGGTAACACTGCAAAAAGAAAAAACTTAAGGGAATTGCTCACCTGGAATGGTTGTGAGAAGTCACAACCACTGTCATCACAGAAAGTACAACCGGACGTCTGATATCCACAGTACAGCAGACACAGCCTTCCAGACCCAGCAGACACTAACGTTTTGGCTTCAGAATCTTGTAATGTATGTAGTACAGTTCATATAGCGTCTTGTGCTTGGGTGCGATGAAAACACAGGAGTCACAGGTTTGATATAGAAAAGTCCTGTATTACTTCATACAAGTTGGCAGAAATAGTCACACAGTTTGCAGACACAGAAACAGGAGACACAGCAGGCCAGAGTAATCCAAGCTCAGCAATCACTCTCCAATACAGATTCAGGATCTTCTTCTCTGTTACCGTAAGTCCATGCAAACGTGGGTCTTTCAAAGAGCAGGGTTCAGAGTCCACAAGTGCTTCAGAGTTCCTCAGTAGGAATAGCTGGAGTACAAGGTCCAAGGCTTACAGGAGTCAAGTCACAGGTTCACTGCAGGCTAGATTCTGAAGCACTGATTGCTCAGCTGTGGCTGCTTAAGAAGCAAAGGAGAGAATCAGGGCGGGAACATGCAAGCTGGAAACTCCATTTTGACTGAGGGCAAGATAGCTGCAGCAAGACAGAAAGTAAAATGGCTGACGAACAAACTGAGTTTCAGGAATATATACATAGAACCTTACATCGGGTCTCTCTTGAGGTGCAGCAGCAGATGCGCCAAGAGATAGACGAGATGCTGAGGCTGGGGGTGATCCAAGCGTCCAACAGCGCGTGGGCTTCGCCTGTAGTCCTCGTCCCTAAAAAGGACCGAACTACGCGGTTCTGCATGGACTACAGGGGGCTCAACGCTGTGTCGGTCACCGATGCGTACCCAATGCCGCGCATCGATGACCTGCTCGACCAGCTGGCCGGGGCCAAGTACCTGACCATCATGGATCTGAGCAGGGGGTATTGGCAGATTCCCCTGACCCCTAGGGCACGGGAACGCTCTGCCTTTATCACCCCATTCGGACTGTACGAGTCCACGGTGATGCCCTTCGGCATGAAGAATGCCCCTGCCACTTTTCAGCGGATGGTCAACACGCTGCTCGAGGGACTGGAAGGGTATGCGACCGCGTACCTGGATGACATTGCCATCTTCAGTCCCACCTTGGAGGATCACCTAGAGCACCTGGCGCAGGTGCTCGGGCGGATCCAGCGAGCAGGCTTGACCATTAAGCCGGAAAAATGCCAGCTGGGTATGAGTGAGGTCCACTACCTGGGACACCGGGTAGGTGGGGGAGCTCTGAAGCCAGAGCCCGGGAAGGTGGATGCCATCGCATCCTGGCCCACCACCAGGACCAAGAAGCAGGTGATGTCCTTTTTGGGTACTGCTGGGTACTATAGGAGGTTTGTTCCACACTATAGTGCCCTGGCCAAGCCCCTGACGGACCTCACCAAGAAAAGGCTGCCCGTCGCAGTCGACTGGACAGTCGCCTGGGAGACAGCTTTCCAGGCGCTCAAGACCGCCCTTTCTAGTTCTCCTGTACTACAGGCAGCCGACTTCACGCGGCCATTCTTAGTGCAGACCGACGCCAGCGACTTCGGCCTCGGTGCTGTGCTCAGCCAGGTTGACACTACGGGCCATGAACACCCCATTTTGTACCTGAGCAGGAAGCTCCTGCCGAGGGAAGTGGCCTATTCAACGATGGAGAAGGAATGTCTGGCAATTGTGTGGCCCCTGCAGCGTCTGCAGCCATACTTGTACGGACGCCAATTCACCGTGGAAACAGACCACAACCCCCTCAGCTGGTTACACACGGTCTCTGGGACGAATGGGAGGTTGCTACGCTGGAGCCTCGCTCTCCAACAGTACCATTTCACCATTCGCCACAAAAAGGGCAGTGACCATGGTAACGCTGATGGGTTGTCCCAGCAAGGAGAGGGTGCGGTAGGGCGCACGGGGAACACAGGAATGTGATACCCCCTAGCGCCCTCAAAAGCAGGGAGGTGTAAGGAAAAGGTTGTCGCCATTTTGTATAGGGCCTGTACCAGCCTCCATTTTGTCAGTTCACACAGCCACAGACTTTTAACTACACAGGGCCTATTAGCATATTCAGTACGACCAGCTTTGATGTCCACTATGAATCAATAGGCCTTTACATGCTAATTGGTTTAGGCCAGGGTCTGAATAAGATGGTCAGTCGTATGGTAAATAGCTCAAGCTCAAGCCATTGTTTCCTGCTCCATATGAATTGCAGGCCAGTTAATATGCGGGCTTCAAAGCAAATGGGGAAGGGCCTAGCAGGTTTAAAAGCTGTAGCCAAGAAGAGGCTGGCCTCTCATTCCATTTTCTCACAGCAGCAGAAGCACAAGGGACAGACTTGCCAAATGGAGCTGCAGCACATGCATTGGGGACTGTCCAGCAACTGAAGACTTTCACCTGGGGAACGCAGAGCTCCATGCCTCCCCATGATCATACAACCCGGTAATATTGATCTATAGCTAATACCTTTAAGCCTTGTACATTATTGTTGTATTCTTACTCTGACTGCAAATCCATTGTAATTACGTTGTATAGCTTTACTGTATATTTCTGTAATTATCTAGTGCGCCCTTAAGGCAAATTAAACCATAAAATTAATCTTGGGCTGATGCTTTTACTCTGATCACGAATCTTAGAATACCCAGTGGGTAACAGGACACCTCCCCCGGCGGCCATTTGCTCTAGGTGCAGTTCTCTTACTGACCTGAGAGACAAAGGGGGGCGCCGGAGAGCTGTACCTGTGGAGTTACGTCCCATTGGTGACGTGGGAGGAAAGGGATCGTCCGTCACATTTGGTAGCGGCGGTGGTATCAGAAGCTGTGATACCCGGGCTACCGGGTGGCGGTCGGCTTAGTTCCTCACAAACACTGTTTTTGTTTAAAAAAAAAGGTAAAAGTCATCCCACCAGCGTCAAGGTGTACCCAAATCGGGATGGTCCTAATCTCCAGTATTAAAACCTTACCATGCATCATAGTGACGTCAGTGTGAATAAGGACTGAGCAGGACCGGGTGCCGAACATGGACACACAACAAACGGGAAGCTATTTGAATGTAATGTCCAGCCCAAAGGGAGGCCAGATCATTATCTGTTATTAATGCAGAAGCCTGAAAGTAAACCGAAAAAAAATGAACTGGAGATGGATGCGGACAATCTCTTACTTTAGTAAACCCAACATTTATTTGTTTTGTTTTTTTGATATTGCATTGCTGAAATGTAGCAGCAATGAAACTGAAGATTTTCATTTTCAAGCCTTCGTTTTTAAAGATCACCTTCAGTTAAATGTTGGCGTTTTTAAGAAGCACTCCCCCTCCTCCTTCTTGTCCTTCTAGTTTTCCTCCTTCTTCTCCTCCTCCTCCTTGTCCTCCTCGTTCTCCCATCAAAGCTTTTATCCTCCTAATATCCTGCAGTCATCATATTATACAGCACTGTGTACTTACAATTGCTCATTTTGCTTTTCTACCCAGATAATTGTTCTCTTTAGCTGAATCCTTCTAAGCTCTATGCAGAAACAGGAGGTTTCATGAGTCAGGGAGGGAATAGCTGGGTCAGGAGGTGAAAAAAGGAATGATAAATACAGGGACAAGAGGTTTCCTGTAGAGAAAAAGAGACAAAATTATTGGGTAGAAAGGCAAAATGAGCAATTGTAAGTACACAGTGCTATATAATATGATGACTGCAGTATATTTAGAGGATGAAAAAATTGATAGGAGGAGTACTTATTTAAGGACAATCTTTAAAAATTCATTTTTTTAATCTTTAAAAGCCCAAAATGTTCTTACTATCTTAGTTGTCTTGTTCTATTTATTTAATGGAAGAAGGGTTCATGAGGACGGGGCTCCAGCACCAATGAGAAAATGTTAAAACACAACTTTCACTGTGCAATTATAAAGATAGTGAGAAGAAAACTAAAAAGATTAAGGACATATGAATCTTTTAACATTTTCTTATTGGTGCTGAAGCCCAGTCCTCATGGACCCTCCTTCCATTTCTGACCTGGATACCGGCCTGTTGGGTTTCTACGCTCCATGCACCACACCCTGACCAAACAATGTCTACCAAAGTTCCTATGTGAATACAAGTGGTTTTCAAGCAAATTTTTCCTCCCTGGAAGGTGAAATGATTACTATGTTTTTCACCTTCCCTATTTAGTTCATACAGAGCCTCAAATTTCCATCCTAGACATAGACTACAAGATAAAATCCTGGCTGTCTGAAAATGACACTAGAGAAAGTTTGGCACCTAACAATATACGGTATACGTATAAACCCCTTACCAACCTGTGATTTGCTTTTACATAGGGTATCTACATAGTCTCCATAAATTGAAGTAATAGTACATGAAATTATGGCACAGGCATAAGATTAATACACAGCTACCAGCTCTTTAGATGCTGTAGTGAAGGTTGACAGTTGCATCTAAGCGGTTGACAGCTGGATGGGTCTCCCTCTGTCACCCATTCACTTGCATCACACATATACAGTCATGGCTAGAGTTGAGCGATACTTTCCGATATCCTAAAGTATCGGAATCGGAATGGTATCGCCGATATCACTAAAAAATCGGCGATACCCGATACCGATACCGGAAGTCCCATGTAAGTCTATGGGAACAAAATATCGCAACTAAAAAAAACCCATTCTTTCCTTGTAAACACTAAATATACACACATAGAATACATATATATATATATACATGTCATTGTGACATATATATATACATATATGTATAGTTTATACACTTCTACATAGTAAAATATCCTTTGATTCAATTGCCGGGTAAAGCCGGCTTCAGTGAAAAGACAGAAGCACCCGACATGAAATGACACTTGGTGTACATAGGGTTAACCATGTCTTTTCATGTCGTTTGCTATCTGATTTGCACAAACAATTAAATCAGACTATGTGTGCAAAATTTCACACCTGTAGGGGTTAATTAAAGGTGTAAATTCGTTGTAAAAAAAACGGACTTTTTTGCTACGAATTTACACCTTTAATTAACCCCTACAGGTGTGAAATTTTGCACACATAGTCTGATTTAATTGTTTGTGCAAATTAGATAGCAAAGGACATGAAAAGACATGGTTAACCCTATGTACACCAAGTGTCATTTCATGTCGGGTCACCCGACATGAAATGACACTTGGTGTACATAGGGTTAACCATGTCTTTTCATGTCCTTTGCTATCTAATTTGCACAAACAATTAAATCAGACTATGTGTGCAAAATTTCACACCTGTAGGGGTTAATTAAAGGTGTAAATTCGTTGTAAAAAAAACGGACTTTTTTGCTACGAATTTACACCTTTAATTAACCCCTACAGGTGTGAAATTTTGCACACATAGTCTGATTTAATTGTTTGTGCAAATTAGATAGCAAAGGACATGAAAAGACATGGTTAACCCTATGTACACCAAGTGTCATTTCATGTCGGGTTCTGCATTTTCACAAAAGCCGGCAATTGAATTAGCGGCTATTATACTATGTAGAAGTGTATGAACTACAAATATAAATATATATATATATATGTGTCACAAATTCAATGACATGTATATATATATATATATATATGAGGTGTAAAATTGCTGAAAAAAAATGCGTGGGCTCCCGCCCTATTTTCGCAACCAGACAAAGCCAGTGAGTGGGGGCAGATAATAATAGCCCAGAGAGGGACCATTTTTTTTGCCCCCCCCCGGCTACTTAACATCTGCCCCCAGACACCCCAGAAAGGGCAAATCTCTAATTAGATTTGCCCTTTCTGGCACTTTGCCCGTCTATTCCCATTGCCCTGTAGCGGTGGCGAATGGGTTAATAAGGGGTTAAAATGACCTTGCAATTGAAAGGTCACTTTAAGCCAGGTTAATAATTGAGAGCTGTCAATTAGACAACTATCAATTATTAATCCTATTGTATGAAAGAAAAATCAAACACACACACTTTAATAAAAAAGAAGTTTAATGAAATAATCACACAGTTTTTGACCATATTTTATTTACCTGCTAAAACCATTTCCTGTAATAAAAATAAAATAATAAAGCAAAATTATTCTTACCAATCCGATGCACAGTCAGGTCCCACGGTGTAATCCTTCAGAAAGGGTTAATGTTTACTGCAGGGACCGCAGCTAATGCTGCAGCCTCACAGTAAACCCCAAATGAATGAGTTCCTCTCCTGCCTGACAGGAGAGTAAAGGCTGGGTGTCACATAACGATACACCAGCGATCCCGACAACGATATGCACTTGTCAGGATCGCTGGTGTATCGCTACATGATCGCTGCTGAGCTGCCAAACAGGCAGCTCAGGCAGCGATCTGGGACAGCGACACTGCGGGTAACATCGCTTAAGGGCCCGTCTCACATAGCGATATCGCTACCGAGATCGCTGCTGAGTCACAAGTTTTGTGACGCAGCAGCAAGCTCACCAGCGATATCACTGTGTGTGACATTCAGCGACGATCAGCCCCCCTGCCGGGTATCGCTGATCGTCGCAGAAATGTCAGGACCTTTATTTGATCGCTGGTTTCCCTCTGACAGGCACGCATCGCTGCGTGTGACAGGCGGGAGACCAGCGATCCGCTGGTAACCAAGGTACACAGCGGGTTTCCAGGCACCGCGCAGCGCTTGGAAACCCGCTGTGTACCTTGGATACCAGCTCCCTGCATCAGGGCCTGGTATCCAAGGTACACAGCGGGTTTCTAGGCACAGCCCCGCGCCTGGAAACCCGCTGTGTACCTTGGTTACCAGCGGATCGCTGGTCTCCCGCCTGTCACACGCAGCGATGCCTGCCTGTCAGCGGGAAACCAGCGATCAAAAAAAGGTCCTGACATTTCAGCGACGATCAGCGATACCCGGCAGGGGGGCTGATCGTCGCTGAATGTCACACACAGCGATATCGCTGGTGAGCTCGCTGCTGCGTCACAAAACTAGTGACTCAGCAGCGATCTCGGTAGCGATATCGCTATGTGAGACGGGCCCTTAAGTGGAAAGCTTAATTGATTGCTTTCCACTTTCACTTCAGGTCAGCCAGGGACACAATCAGTGACGTCAGAGGGAACTGATTAACAAAAATAGGGGTTCCCTTCAAAAAAAAAATGGCGTGGGGTCCCCCCTATTTTTGTTAACCAGCCAGATGAAGCAGACCGCTGAGGCCTGGATTTTCAGGCTGTTAAGGAGCCAAGATCCATGGACCTTGCCAGCCTGATAATACTAGGCCACAGCAGTCTGCATATCTTGGCTGATTAACAAAAATAGGGGATCCCCTCGAAAAAAATTGGCGTGGGATCCCCCCTATTTTTGTTAACCAGCCAGATGAAGCAGACCGCTGAGGCCTGGATTTTCAGGCTGTTAAGGAGCCAAGATCCATGGACCTTGCCAGCCTGATAATACCAGGCCACAGCAGTCTGCATATCTTGGCTGATTAACAAAAATAGGGGATCCCCTCGAAAAAAATTGGCATGGGGTCCCCCCTATTTTTGTTAACCAGCCAGATGAAGCAGACCGCTGAGGCCTGGTTTTTCAGGCTGGTAAGGATCCAATATCCATGGACCTTGCAAGCCTGATAATACCAGGCCACAGCAGTCTGCTTAGCTTGGCTGGTTAACAAAAATAGGGGATCCCCTCGAAAAAAAAACGGCGTGGGGATCCCCCCTATTTTTGTTAACCAGCCAAGTAAAATGCAGACTGCTGCGGCCTGGTATTAAAAGACTGTCAAGGCCCATGGATTTTGGCCCTCAACAGCCTGATAATACCAGGCTACAGCAGCCCCACATTTGGCGCATCAAAAGATGTGCCAATTGTGGCACTTTACCCGGCTCTTCCCACTTGCCCTGTAGCGGTGGCAAGCGGGGTAATAAGGGGTTAATGTCACCGTTGATTGCACGGTGACAATAAGCCCGGTTAATAATGGAGAGGCGTCAATAAGACACCGATCCATTATTAATCCCAAAGTTATTAAATGCATAAAAAAAAGACACAGCAAGAAAAAAGTCTTTTAATGAAATAAAAGAGACAACACAGTTTTCATTACTTTTATTACTCTCTCATTCCTGCGACGCCATCGATCTCCTGTAAAAAAAGAAAAAAAACAAACCAACAGTATACCACCTGTCCGACGCAGTCCATAACGATAGTCCCACGACGATCCAGCTCTGCTACATCGCAATGACAGGCAGAGCCTGACATCCCGGCGCAGCACAGCTGATTACCTGCTTCCCCGGCGGTGACGTCATCGGACTGACTGCTTTACGGCCGGGATTACCCAGCAGTCACTGCAGTTATCGCGAGAAACTGCATGTGACCGCCGGGGAAAGAAGATGGCGGCCATGAAGCAGTCCAGGACGTGACCGCCGGAGATCTTCTGCCAGGTAAGTGCCGCTGACTCCTGACAGACCCGACCGACGGACACTGACAGTGACAGTGACAATCCGATTCCGGTATCCGATAAGATGAAAATATCGGAACTCGGAATCGGAATTCCGATACAGCCAATATCGGCCGATACCCGATATTTGCAGTATCGGAATGCTCAACCCTAGTCATGGCCAAAAGTTTTGAGAATGACACAAATATTAATTTTTACAAAGTCTACTGCTTCACTTTTTCTAATGGCAATTTGCATATACTCCAGAATGTTATAAAGAGTGATCAGCTTAACAGCAATTACTTGCAAAGTCAATATTTGTCTAGAAAATGAACTTTATCCCCCAAAACACATTTCAACATCATTGCAGCCCTGTCTTAAAAGGAGCAGCTAACCTTTTTTCAGTGATTGCTCCATTAACACAGGTGTGGGTGTTGATGAGGACATGGCTGGAGATCAATCTGTCATGATTAAGTAAGAATGACACCACTGGACACTTTAAAAGGAGGCTGGTGCTTGGCATCATTGTTTCTCTTCTGTTAACCATGGTTATCTCTAAAGAAACACGTGCAGTCATCATTGCAATGCACAAAAATGGCCTAACAGGGAAGAGTATCGCAGCTAGAAAGATTGCGCCTCAGTCAACAATCTATCGCATCATCAAGAACTTCAAGGAGAGAGGTTCCATTGTTGCCAAAAAGGCTCTAGGGTGCCCAAGAAAGACCAGCAAGCGCCAGGACCGTCTCTTAAAAGTGTTTCAGCTGCGGGATCGGGCTACCAGCAGTGCAGAGCTTGCTCAGGAATGGCAGCAGGCAGGTGTGAGTGCATCAGCAAGCACTGTGAGGCGGAGACTCTTGGAGCAAGGCCTGGTCTCAAGGAGGGCAGAAAAGAAGTCACTTCTCTCCAGAAAAAACATCATGGACAGACTGATATTCTGCAAAAGGTACAGGCAGTGGACTGCTGAGGACTGGGGTAAAGTTATTTTCTCTGATGAATCCCCTTTTCGATTGTTTGGGACATCAGGAAAACGCCTCATTCAGAGAAGACAAGGTGAGTGCTACCACCAGTCTTGTCTCATGCCAACTGTTAAGCATCCTGAAACCATTCATGTGTGGGGTTGCTTCTCAGCCAAGGGAATCGGCTCTCTCACAGTCTTGCCTAAAAACACAGCCATGAATAAAGAATGGTATCAGAATGTCCTCCAAGAGCAACTTCTCCCAACCCTCCAAGAGCAGTTTGGCGATCAACAATGCCTTTTCCAGCATGATGGAGCACCTTGCCATAAAGCAAAGGTGATAACTAAATGGCTCAGGGAACAAAACATAGAGATTTTGGGTCCATGGCCTGGAAACTCCCCAGATCTTAATCCCATTGAGAACTTGTGGTCAATCATCAAGAGACGGGTGGACAAACAAAAACCTAAAAATTCTGACAAAATGAAAGCATTGCTTGTGCAAGAATGGACTGCTATCAGTCAGGATTTGGTCCAGAAGTTGATTGAGAGCATGCCAGGGAGAATTGCAGAGGTCCTGAAGAAGAAAGGTCAACACTGCAAATATTGACTTGCTGCATTAACTCATTCTAACTGTCAATATAAGCTTTTGTTACTCATATGTTTGCAATTATATTTCTGTCTGTGATAAAAACATCTGTCAAAACACACATAAAAACCAGAGGGCAGCAGATCATGTGAAAATATAATATTTGTGTCATTCTCAAAACTTTTGGCCATGACTGTAGGATGATCACAGGGAGCTAAAAGTTTGGTAGTAAAACGAACAAAAAAATATATTAAAACAATTTGGTAACCTTCAAAGGAAAAGTACTGCACTGATGTAAAAAGATAATGGCAATGCTGTTTTTTTTTCATTTCCACGGAAAAGATTTAATAAAAGATAAATATTTTCTTCATTCCAAAATGGTGATCTTGAAAATGTATTACTTATCCTGAACAATCAAGTTCTTATGCGGCTCATTCAGCAAAAAAAAATAAAACTATGGGTTTTAAAATTAATTTATTATATTTATTGCTATTATTATCTTTTTTTTTAACAAATAGGCAAAAATATAAACTAATAAAAAGAAGAGACTAATAAAAAATGAAATCTAAATATAGGTCCTTGCCTAATCTGCATATCAGTTAATTTGGTATTTGATTGGATTGTGCCACCCCATAGCAATTAAATTAAAATGCCTGAACAGTACATGAAAACAATTAATGAGCGCGTTTCTTGCAGGGAGCTCTATCTGCAAGGTTTTCATTAAGATAAATGCACTGAATTTCATATGCAACATTCAAATAATCCATTACAAAATTACATTTCTTGTTACCCCTGTAACTAATTTAGAGGAAACATGTAAATTTACTTAAGAATTAGCAATGTTATTTATTTATTTATTTTTTGCCTCCCCTCAATTTTCATTGGGTGTGACATTTTAGGAATAGCATTTTATTTATATCCCATTTTGATTTTTTTTTGTGCTACATAGTATTCTAAGTTTAATCAAAAGTCAATTTAGAAAGGCCATTCTGCCTAAGGGATATTTTTCCATTAAGTATTTTGACATATCGGTGGCCTTAAGGGATTATTGGTTTTTGAAGAAATATTAACAGCTGAAAATTTGCATTTTAATACAGTTCTCCTCAACTACTCATGCAATTTTATTTTTAAGACCTGTGACAGGCTTCAAAGCTTTGGTTCTAAAGCAATCTCGTCAAAAAAAGTAGCTAACATAATTTTATTACAAATGACTAACTTTTCTAATATTTTTTTCTAATCCAGCTTGAGGTGTCTGTGAAATCAACACCGAAACTTTATAATCTGTTTAAACAAGGATGTGACAATGTTCTACATATAAGAAACACAGGAAGCGGGCGGAAATATTTTATTTATTTATTATTTGTTGATTATTTAAGGAGACAGATCATTCGGTACATTATTTATTTTTTTTTTTTTAGATTTAACGCATTCCACAAATTTAACATCCAGCTGAAATTTTTTTTTCGACATCATTCTCATAACAGACAGTTCATAGTTGGAGATGAGCAAAACTGAAAAAATAAAAAAAACTGCAACAACTATAACAATGGGCAGAATTGGGAGCGAGCTCCCCACCGAATACAGATAAAGGATAACGTAGTCTGAGTCCTTGCTTTCCAAGTAGTCAGTCCAGTAGAAAATCCACAGCAAGTGTCCCTGTAAACATCACTATTCAGAGGAAGTCAAATCAATAGACCAGGGGATAGGGTACCTAAACTGATAGAGTACAGTGTAGATCCACTGAGCTGGATAAGTAGTGAAAATGTATTTATTATACTCCAAAAAATTATAAAAACATATGCATTGAGCAGTCCACCTCATGGCAGACACCAAATGTGTAGCCTAACCCAGGGTTTCGCCCTACAAAGGACCACTTCTTCAGGGGCTTGCTCAACGTTCTGATGATGGCTCCATATATAACATGTAAAATATTTATTTGCAACCAGGTGACTTACAAACAACATAGCATCCCGCATATAAAGCAGTTTTGCATACACAGAGTTTCACCCTACAAATGATGGCTTCTTCTGGGGCTTGGTCAATGTTCTGATGATAGCTCCATATATACCATGTAATATAATTGCAACCAGTTGATTTACTAACAACATAGAATATAACACATAAAGCAGCATGCCATATGTTCAGTCAAATATTGGTTTCAGAACAGCATATACACATTGAAAATAAATTATACATAGTAAAAATAAAATTAGAACAGAAATAAAAACTAAAAAATATTTATTAAAATAGAAATAATAACAAAATATATGAAGTATACAACCCCTGGCAAAAATTATGGAATCACCGGCCTTGGAGGATGTTCATTCAGTTGTTTTATTTTGTTGAAAAAAAGCAGATCACAGACATGGCACAAAACTGAAGTCATTTCAAATGGCAACTTTCTGGCTTTAAGAAACAGTAATGGTTATTTTTTTTACCAAGCATAGGGAAAAAATTATGCAATCACTCAATTCTGAGGGAAAAAATTATGGAATCACTCTGTAAATTTTCATTTGCAAAACTAACACCTGCATCAAATTAGATCTGCTCGTTAGTCTGCATCTAAAAAGGAGTGATCACACCTTGGAGAGCTCTTGCACCAAGTGGACTGAAATGAATCATGGCTCCAACACGAGAGATGTCAACTGAAACAAAGGAGAGGATTATCAAACTCTGAAAAGAGGATAGATCATCACGTAATGTTGCAAAAGATGTTGGGTGTTCACAGTCAGCTGTGTCTAAAATCTGGACCAAATACAAACAACATAGGAAGGTTGTTAAAGGCAAACATACTGGAAGACCAAGGAAGACATCAAAGCATCAAGACTGGAAACTTAAAGCAATATGTCTCCAAAACAGGAAATGCACAACAAAACAAATGAACGAATGGGTGGAAACTGGAGTCAACGTCTGTGACCGAACTGTAAGAAACTGCCTAAAGGAAATGGGATTTACATACAAAAAAATCTAAACGAAGGCCATCATTAACACCTAAACAGAAAAAAACAAGGTTACAATGGGCTAAGGAAAAGCAATCGTGGATTGTGGATGACTGGATGAAAGTCATATTTAGTGATGAATCGCGAATCTGCATTGTGCACGGTGAAGATGCTGGAACTTTTGTTTGGTGCCGCTCCAATGAGATTTATAAAGATGACTGCCTGAAGAGAACATGCAAATTTCCACAGTCATTGATGATATGGGGCTGCATGTCAGGTAAAGGCACTGGGGAGATGGCTGTCATTACATCTTCAATAAATGCACAAGTTTATGTGGATATTTTGGACACTTTTCTTATCCCGTCAATTGAAAGGGTGTTTGGGGATGATGAAATCAGTTT
Source organism: Oophaga sylvatica (assembly GCA_033576555.1). Taxonomy (NCBI): domain Eukaryota; kingdom Metazoa; phylum Chordata; class Amphibia; order Anura; family Dendrobatidae; genus Oophaga; species Oophaga sylvatica. The sequence continues at coordinate 8,045,030 of JARQOD010000006.1, read as the reverse complement.
TGAAGATGATAATGCATCCTGCCATAGAGCAAAAACTGTGAAAACATTCCTTGAAAAAAGACACATAAGGTCAATGTCATGGCCTGCAAATAGTCCGGATCTCAATCCAATTGAAAATCTTTGGTGGAAGTTGAAGAAAATGGTCCATGACAAGGCTCCAACCTGCAAAACTGATCTGCAACAGCAATCAGAGAAAGATGGAGCCAGATTGATGGAGAGTCCCGTGTGACACTCACTAAGTCCAGGCCTCAGAGACTGCAAGCTGCTGTATAAGCCAGAGGTGGTGCAACAAAATACTAGTGATGTGTTGGAGGTTTTTTTTTGTTTGTTTGTTTTTCATGATTCCATAATTTTTTTCTCAGAATTGAGTGATTCCATAATTTTTCCCCTATGCTTGGTTAAAAAAAATCACCATTACTGACTACCACATTATTTGTTCTTGATTTCTTTTAGTGTTTCTTAAAGCCAGAAAGTTGCCATTTGAAATTACTTCAGTTTTGTGCCATCTGTGATCAAAATAAAACAACTGAATGAACATCCTCCAAGGCCGTGATTCCATAATTTTTGCCAGGGGTTGTAGCATATAACATACAATTTCTTTAAAAAAAACCTTGTATTTATTATATAATATATATATATACATATATGTATACATATATGTATATATATATATATATATTATATATAATATACAGTATTTCACAAAAGTGAGTACGCCTCACATTTTTGTAAATATTTTATTATATCTTATCATGGGACAACACTGAAGTTCTGATCCTGTGATACAATGTAAAGTAGTCAGTATATGGCTTGTATAACAGTGTAAATTTAGTGCCCTTCAAATAACTCAACACACAGCCATTAATAACTAAACCGCCGGCAGCAAAAGTGAGTACACCCCTCAGTGAAAACGCCCAAATTGTGCCCAATTAGCCATTTTCCTTCCCCGGTTCCATGTGACTCATTAGTGTTGCAAGGTCTCAGGTGTGAATGGGGGCAGGTGGGGTGAATTTGGTCTTATCGCTCTCACACTCTCTCATACCGGTCACTGAAAGTCAACATAGCAGAGCATGGCAAAGAACTCTCTGAGGATCTGAAAAAAGAATTGTTGCTCTACATAAAGATGGCCGAGGCTATAAGAAGATTGCCAACACCCTGAACCTGATCTGCAGCATGGTGGGCAAGATCATACCGCGGTATAACAAGACAGGTAGCGCTCAGAACCGGCCTCACCATGGTCAACCAAAGAAGTTGCGTGCACATGATCAGCGTCATTTCCAGAGGTTGTCTTTTCAAAATGGATTTACAAGTTCTGCCTGCATTGCTGCAGAGGTTACAGGGGTGGGGGGGTCTGCCTGTCAGTGATCAGACCATACACAGTGCTGCAGAGGTTACAGGGTGGGGGTCTGTCTGTCAGTGATCAGACCATACACATTGCTGCAGAGGTTACAGGGTGGGGGTCTGTCTGTCAGTGATCAGACCATACACATTGCTGCAGAGGTTACAGGGGTGGGGGGGTCCGTCTGTCAGTGATCAGACCAAACACAGTGCTGCAGAGGTTACAGGGGTGGGGGGTCTGTCTGTCAGTGATCAGACCATACACAGTGCTGCAGAGGTTACAGGGGAGGGGGGGTCTGCCTGTCAGTGATCAGACCATACACAGTGCTGCAGAGGTTACAGGGGTGGGGGGTCTGTCTGTCAGTGATCAGACCATACACATTGCTGCAGAGGTTACAGGGGTGGGGGGTCCGTCTGTCAGTGATCAGACCAAACACAGTGCTGCAGAGGTTACAGGGGTGGGGGGTCTGTCTGTCAGTGATCAGACCATACACAGTGCTGCAGAGGTTACAGGGGTGGGGGGTCTGTCTGTCAGTGATCAGACCATACACATTGCTGCAGAGGTTACAGGGGTGGGGGTCTGTTATGTTTCGGTAGCTGAGGAGTGCAGGTAAAAAAGGCAATACACCAGAGCAGTTGGAATCTATGAGATTGCAGTACCCTGACTAACCACAACAACTAGAGGCAGCCGTGGAGCGTTCCTACGTTGGTCCTAGACGCCTCGTCACAGCCTGAGAAACTAACTACACCTAAAGATAGATATAGGAAAGCTATCTGCCCCGGAGCAGAACCCCAAAGATAATAGAAAGCCCCCAAACATGTAATGGCGGTTAGACAAGAAGAAATACTGACACAGACAGAAAATAGTATGAGCAAACGTTGGGGCCCAAACTAACTAAATAGAAAAGGATAGGAAGGGTACTTACTGCAATCCCAGAAAACCCTGAAAAGCACCAACTCTACTAATTTCAAAAACACCTGAGATCACACGACCTCTACCACCTAAATTAGTTCTCTGGTGTAACAAAATCAAAACAGCAGCCACTGAAAAAACTGTAAAAAGCAAAAGTACAAACATCAGTGTCTGAACTAAACTGAGAGGGCAAAAGCCCCCGGAGGGGACCCAGAAGGCCCCCACAGAAGTGCAGGACAAAATGCAAAAATCAAGCACAAAAACAAAAAGAAGAAAATGTCTTATCTGTTAGCAGGAGATGCAGACACGACACAGCAGGCTACAAGGGAAACAGGAATCAAGGATAGAGACCAGAACAATTGATCACCGGCAACCCTGATGGGAAGGTGACTCCCTTATATAAGACCAGTCAGTAACACCTGATTCCCAATCCTCACAATCTTCACAATCTTCACTGGACAGACCAGTACCGCTTGTAACCACCAGAGGGAGCCTCTGCTCAGAACTCATCTCAAGCCCATTCACAACAGGGGTCTGTCTGTCAGTGATCAGACCATACACATTGCTGCAGAGGTTACAGGGGTGGGGGGTCCACCTGTCAGTGATCAGACCATACACATTGCTGCAGAGGTTACAGGGTGGGGGTCTGACTGTCAGTGATCAGACTATACACATTGCTGCAGAGGTTACAGGGGTGGGGGGTCCGCCTGTCAGTGATCAGACTATACACATTGCTGCAGAGGTTACAGGGTGGGAGGTCCACCTGTCAGTGATCAGACCATACACATTGCTGCAGAGGTTACAGGGGTGGGGGGTCCACCTGTCAGTGCTCAGACCATACACATTGCTGCAGAGGATACAGGGGTGGGGGGTCTGCCTGTCAGTGCTCAGACCATACAGATTGCTGCAGAGGATACATGGGTGGGGGGTCCGCCTGTCAGTGCTCAGACCATACACATTGCTGCAGAGGATACAGGGGTGGGGGGTCCGCCTGTCAGTGATCAGACCATACACATTGCTGCAGAGGATACAGGGGTGGGGGTCCACCTGTCAGTGATCAGACCATACAGATTGCTGCAGAGGTTACAGGGGTGGGGGGTCCGCCTGTCAGTGCTCAGACCATACACATTACTGCAGAGGTTACAGGGGTGGGGGTCCACCTGTCAGTGATCAGACCATACAGATTGCTGCAGAGGTTACAGGGGTGGGGGGTCCACCTGTCAGTGCTCAGACCATACACATTGCTGCAGAGGTTACAGGGGTGGGGGGTCCTCCTGTCAGTGATCAGACCATACACATTGCTGCAGAGGTTACAGGGGTGGGGGGTCCATCTGTCAGTGATCAGACCATATACATTGCTGCAGAGGTTTAGGGGCGGGGGGTCTGCCTGCCAGTGCTCAGACCATACACATTGCTGCAGAGGTTACAGGGGTGGGGGGTCCTCCTGTCAGTGATCAGACCATACACATTGCTGCAGAGGTTACAGGGGTGGGAAGTCCACCTGTCAGTGATCAGACCATACACATTGCTGCAGAGGTTACAGGGGTGGGGGGTCCACCTGTCAGTGCTCAGACCATACACATTGCTGCAGAGGATACAGGGGTGAGGGGTCTGCCTGTCAGTGCTCAGACCATACACATTGCTGCAGAGGATACATGGGTGGGGGTCCGCCTGTCAGTGCTCAGACCATACACATTGCTGCAGAGGATACAGGGGTGGGGGGTCCGCCTGTCAGTGATCAGACCATACACATTGCTGCAGAGGATACAGGGGTGGGGGTCCACTGTCAGTGATCAGACCATACAGATTGCTGCAGAGGTTACAGGGGTGGGGGGTCCGCCTGTCAGTGCTCAGACCATACACATTACTGCAGAGGTTACAGGGGGGGGTCCACCTGTCAGTGATCAGACCATACAGATTGCTGCAGAGGTTACAGGGGTGGGGGGTCCACCTGTCAGTGCTCAGACCATACACATTGCTGCAGAGGTTACAGGGGTGGGGGGTCCTCCTGTCAGTGATCAGACCATACACATTGCTGCAGAGGTTACAGGGGTGGGAGGTCCATCTGTCAGTGATCAGACCATATACATTGCTGCAGAGGTTATAGGGGCGGGGGGTCTGCCTGCCAGTGCTCAGACCATACACATTGCTGCAGAGGTTACAGGGGTGGGGGGTCCTCCTGTCAGTGATCAGACCATACACATTGCTGCAGAGGTTACAGGGGTGTGGGGTCCTCCTGTCAGTGATCAGACCATACACATTGCTGCAGAGGTTACAGGGGTGGGAGGTCCATCTGTCAGTGCTCAGACCATACACATTGCTGCAGAGGTTACAGGGGTGGGCGTCCGCCTGTCAGTGATCAAACCATACACATTGCTGCAGAGGTTACAGGGGTGGGGCGTCCACCTGTCAGTGCTCAGACCATACACATTGCTGCAGAGGTTACAGGGGTGGGGGGTCCGCCTGTCAGTGCTCAGACCATACACATTGCTGCAGAGGTTACAGGGGTGGGCGTCCGCCTGTCAGTGATCAAACCATACACATTGCTGCAGAGGTTACAGGGGTGGGGCGTCCGCCTGTCAGTGCTCAGACCATACAGATTGCTGCAGAGGATACATGGGTGGGGGGTCCGCCTGTCAGTGCTCAGACCATACACATTGCTGCAGAGGTTACAGGGGTGGGCGTCCGCCTGTCAGTGATAAGACCATACACAATGCTGCAGAGGTTACAGGGGTGTGGGGTCCGCCTGTCAGTGATCAGACCATACACATTGCTGCAGAGGTTACAAGGGTGGGGCGTCCGCATGTCAGTGCTCAGACCATACACATTGCTGCAGAGGTTACAGGGGTGAGGGGTCCGCCTGTCAGTGCTCAGACCATACACATTGCTGCAGAGGTTACAGGGGTGGGGCGTCCGCATGTCAGTGATCAGACCATATACATTGCTGCAGACGTTACAGGGGTGGGGCGTCCGCATGTCAGTGCTCAGACCATACACATTGCTGCAGAGGTTACAGGGGTGAGGGGTCCACCTGTCAGTGCTCAGACCATACACATTGCTGCAGAGGTTACAGGGGTGGGGCGTCCGCATGTCAGTGCTCAGACCATACACATTGCTGCAGAGGTTACAGGGGTGAGGGGTCCGCCTGTCAGTGCTCAGACCATACACATTGCTGCAGAGGTTACAGGGGTGGGGCGTCCGCATGTCAGTGCTCAGACCATACACTGCACACTGCATCAAATTCATCTGCATTGCTGTCTTCCCAGGAGGAGGCCTCTTCTAAACATGATGCACAAGAAAGCCCACAAACCCTTTGCTGAAGACAAGCAGACTACTAGTGAATTCAGAGTTAATGGAGACAAATAGTGTCTGTCATTCTGGAGGACTTGTCCTTCCCTCCATTACATAGGCACGGTGTATATGAATGAGCACTGTGTAATACCTAACTTTTCCTGCAGGGGTGCTGTAGGGAAATGAAATACTTATTGGCACGTTTACCTACAGATGATCCCTAGAGGTCTCTGAAGGAAATATTTTGTAATCAGCTCATTGTCAAGGAATTCTTCTGAGTCCACGTTCACACGTTCAGTATTTGGTCAGTATTTGTAAGTCAAAATCAGGAGAGGAACAATCAGAAGAAAAGTATAATTAAAACACGTCACCACTTCTGTTTTTATCGCCCACTCCTAGTTTTGGCTTACAAGTAGGCAATGTCCAAAGCAATTAACCCCTTTTTGAGCCAAACCCATTTGGAATAATTATTCCACGCTGTCTTGTTCAACTTGTTCTACTCCAGCTTTCTGGTGAAAAGGATTTGATGAATTCTGTCATTTTATTCTTTGTGTTCAGAACTTAATTGCCCGGGAGAAAACTTTTGAATTGGCCCTAACAGAACACTACATCTTTATGATCAAGGACATTTCTCAAAGCGACAGAAATGTTAACTGATTTTATAATTTATCTGCCTGGAAAAAATTATTATAAATCTGATTGCCAGAAGCCACCACTAGAGGGAGCTGAGTCTAATCTTCTAGTTTTGAACTCAATAGTGGACTGTATAAATCTCCCATGAGCTCCCCCTACTGACACATTCATGTTAAAGGGAATCTGTCACCAGGTTACTGCTACCCCATCAGCATGATGTAAGGGCAGAGAGCCTGATTCCAGTTATGTGTCACTTGTTGGGCTGCTTATGGCAGTTCAGATAAAATCACTATTCTAGTGACAGAGTCTTCTATGGTAGTCATGCTGCTGTGACAATAAAAGAAATGATTCAGTACACTTCTCCAGGACTTGCAAGTGTTTAGTTTAAGCATCTCATGTTTGGTGTCACCCTATTACCGAATACATTACTGTCTTTAAGACTCATTGGAGAAGTATATTTTACCACTTATAGCATCTATTTTATTGCAAATATATGCATTGTTGTGATCAGCGGAAACATTTTCTAGAGATGCCATTATATATGCATGGCAGGAAGTACAATGATCCCTGAATATCATTTACATCAGGCTCTTGGGCTAATAGCATTTATAGGTTTTTTTTTTTTATATTGTTGTCTATTGTGTTTTTTCTTTTCTTTTTCTGCTAATGTTAGCTGCAATAAGTACATTAAAAACATATTATGTTAGTATGAGAACGAAGGATAAAAAAAGAACATTAAGTTGGCGTCCCGCTTTTGAGCTGCCGGGAGGGTTTATGTTAATGTATTCTTTATGTTTTATCATGTATATACATAGAGAAAATAAGTACATGCCGATTTATTACATAGTTTCAATTGCTTTAATTATAGAAAAAGTAAAGATGCTGAAATTCAAATTTTGCAGATTTCGTTTGAGTTCCGATACGCATGTGTCTCGATTGCTGTTAAAAAAAACATGTGTTATGTTCGGACTTCTGAGGTCTGCAGAAGGCAAAAAATAATAAAAAAGATGGAAAGGCAAGGGGGTTACAAAAATAATAAAGTAGCATACGCATCTAGCCCCTCGCCTGTCCCTGCCATCGCAGATCCCTACCCATTAGTGATGAGCAAGCATGCTAGGATAAGGTGTTATCTGAGCATGCTCGTGTCCTAATTGACTATTTTTGGCATGCTCAAAAAAATGCTCCATGTCTCGTGGTTGCTCGACAGCGCCAATACATGCAGGGATTACCTGTCTGTTAGGGAATCCCTGTATGTGTTGCGGCAGTCAAAACAGCCGCGAGATGTGCAGTAGCGGGGACTTCAACATATTTTTCAAGCACACCGAAAATACTCGATTAGGACATGAACATGCTCAGATAACACCTTATGCAAGCACATTCGCTCATGACTACTATCCATAAGCTTCGGCGCCAGTCTTGTCTTCTTTTTTCACCAATATTCTCACTAGACTTCATGTCACGATCCATTTTTGGATCTGTGGCAGATTTTGCTTTTCTTATTAAATCTTTTTTCCTTTCAAGCCATCAGGGGTTAATGTCAGTCTTTTCCCCCGGTGGCCGCTGATGTAATTACATTGCTGCTGAGTTTGCTGGTGCAGGTGGTGACCATTCCCACCGTCCTTTAAAAGGTCACCTGAATCGTCAGCTGACTGTTGGTGATACACTTCCTCTTTGGAGACCAACCAAGCTGGAGTCAGGAGCTTTTCTGATGCTGCTACTGTATACTGTGATCTGGTACCTTACTCTGCTGTGCGGTGCTTTGCAGCAGAGAAAGCTAAGTTTTGTTTTTTAGTTGATTTAACCCCTAGGTGTCTGTCTTTTCTATCCTTTTGGTTATATTGGTGCAGTTCACTTTATTCCCTGTCTCACCTCCTGGGGAGGGGGTTGGGGGTTTAGCTCAGGGCTAAACAGGAGATAGGGACAGGTCGGTGACTTGGGCCTCCCTACCTTCAAGGGTACCCCCAAGTTAAGGAAAGACAGTGCACCCCCTTAGCCTGAGGGGCAGTTCAGGGCCCAGGTTCCTCGTCTCCTGTTTTCCCACTACTGCCCCGTGACACTTCAAAGGACGTTATAACGTCATGATTTGCGTCTTCCCATACAATCAAGTTGCCAAAAATGACTACGTGAAGCGGCGCACATTATAATGGCATGATGTCATGAATTCAGTTGAAGCTTGGTTGGACAAAGAACAAAGCCAAAGACTAAGGAGCAAATGGAGGACTAGCGGGGGGCTGCGGTGGCAGGGACAGGTGCAGGGTAGGTGGAGTATGATATTTTATTGTTTTTAAACTGTTTCCCAGCCCATATGGAAACAGAAAAATGGCAGCTGTTTGGCCACACATTTACTGCAATTTTGCAAAATTGAGTCCTCCAAAAATACAGATACTATAGTATCTGTGAATTTTTATTCTAAATTTGTCCCTCCTAATTGGATATTTAAACTGATTGCCATAAAAGGAAATGCTATGAAATACATAAAAAAAATAATACCTCCTAATTCTCCAAAAAGTCCAACGGAAGTCCCCTCCGGTCTTTATATACTTTGCTGCAGTGATTGGGTATGTTGACACAGATAAATACTGACCTCAACGATCTCATATGGTACATACATGTTTTTTTTTCATGCCCTGCTGTTATAAAAAAAAGTAAATCTGGACATCACTTTTTAAAGGGAATTTATCACCAGGTTTTTGTTACCTTGTCTGAGGGTAGCATGACATAGGGAAAGACGACCTGATTCCAACGATGTATCACTTAGAGTTCTGGGTGCAGCAGTTTTGATTCAATCAAGAGTTTTCTTTGCTGTAGATGTGGCAGCGCTCAGAACGCTGACCCCGCACACACCACAGCTTTCTGAGTACATTGCATATTAATAGTAAACTGCTAATCAGTGCTGGGGGTGTGTGGTTGGACCAGGAGGCACGAGGCACCTAGTCCTGTAGTGATAAAAACACTTTATCTCCCACATGTAAAACACTTATTGTATTGGAACTACAGTACGCAGATTAATAAGTAACATAGCTGAAATCAGTGTTTAGCCCCTCACTCATGCTGCCCTCAGATTGCTTAGCAAAGACCTGCTGACAGATTCCCTTGAAGGGCAGATTTGCTCATTATGTGTAATCAGAAAATGACCTGTTTAAATCAGGATATTGTGGTAAACGTATTTTTAAAAATTTTTTGGTAATGTTTTTTTTCCATAAAACAATGTTAATTAGAAATCTCGCTATTTTCACACTCATTATTGCGGCTTTTTTAAGATTCACAACTTACTAACCGAGATGTGCAAATCTCTTGAATTTGGTTGCGGGCAGAATAGCTTGAATCGGTTGGCAGAATTTATTTGGTCTGAAGATAATTTGGTTTGATAACAAAAGTGCACCTGTAAAATGTCTCTCCAGATGCCAAAGCATAAGGAACACAGGGTTAAAAGAAAAAAATATATACTCACTACAGATTATTCAAGAGACAGAAACTGGAGAGGAGACAAAGCACAAATAGGGTCTTATCTGGGTAACAATATAGAGGGATATGCAGGATTGTGCTCACCTGTTTGGGTTGTGTTCACACAACCATTATATAGGGCTTAAGGCTGCTGCAGACCCAAGAGGAGATAAATACATACAATGGGAGAAACAAATGGGTTAATCTGAGCTGCCTTGTAGGAAAAATTAAAGGTTGTAACATGAGCTTCACCAGGAATTCCGTGCTACAGTTCGGTCTGGCCCCCCGAACACCGGGTGTTTGTCACGCTATCATGTGCATGCATATGACAGCGTGGCAAACACTGGATGTTCGGGCTCCCCTCTGCCAAACCAGCCAGACCTGAACATCCAGGGGTCCGCCCATCTCTATACAGGATGTCTTTGGGGGTTCAGTGATTGTCAGTTAAGCAGATCTGTGCTCTTCCAGCTGGGGCCATGGTCCCCTAAGCTGACATCCAGTAGACTCCCTTGTAACAGAGACTATGTCTTCTTATATAGTCCACAACTAGTGTTGAGCGATACGATAATGCAAATATCGGCTATCGGCCGATATTAGCTCTATCGGCCTTTCGATAATTCGTTTCGATATTTTCGTCTTATCGAATACCGGAATCGGATTTGTCACTGTCACTGTGAGGTCCGTCGGTCGGGTCTGTCAGGAGTCAGCGGCACTTACCTGGCAGAAGATCTCCGGCGGTCACGTCCTGGACTGCTTGATGGCCGCCATTATCTTCTCCCTGGCGGTCACATGCAGTTTTTCGCGATAACTGCAGTGACTGCAGGGTAATCCCGGCCGTAAAGCAGTCAGTCCGATGACGTCACCGCCGGGGAAGCAGGTAATCAGCTGTGCTGAGCCGGGATGACAGGCTCTGCCTGTCATTCTGATGTAGCAGAGCTGGATCATCGTGGGACACTCGTTACTATGGACTGCGTCGGTCAGGTGGTATACTTTTTTTTTTTTTTCATTTTTTTACAGGAGATCGATGGCGTCGCAGGATGAGACTGTAATAAAAGTAATGAAAACTGTGTTTTTTTTTTTTTATTAAATTAAAAAACTTTTTTAGGAACATTCACCCGTCCGGGTACATAAACAATTTAACTATTTACATACAGGGACCCTGTCCGGGTTATTTATAATTCTTTGGCAGGGGTGTTCCAGGTACCACGTGGTACTCTTCTGGTGCTTGCCAAACATCCGAGGCACCAAGGACCACCAGGACCTGATGACGTCGTGTGGCCTGTACAGTCAAGTCGTGACCCGTTATCTGTGTCTGTGTGGCCACCTCTTTCATCTCCCTCCGGGTCTGGAGCCCTATGTCACGGACTGAACGAACCCCAGGGGGCCTAACAGGCGCCGGGTACGGGCCAGCTATACTTATCATGTCCATAGCTGGGGCTGCTGAGGAGACCACTGAGGGAGGCTTGGGAGATTTACGGCGTGGGGTGGGCACTTTTGCAGAGGCCTGGATGTGGGAGGCTGAAGGCTCCGAGGGTCTCACAGGTTCCTGACACACTGGGGAGTAGGGGTCGCACCTGGTAACATTTAGGGCGTACCACCCATTGTAACCCCAGTGTCGGGTGTAAGTCACCAAGTCTCCTGGCAACAGGTCCCTCCCCGGGTGTCCTTCTGGGAGGTGAGCCTCCACGTCCCGCCGGGTCACAAAGACTTCTAAATAAAGTCCAGGCTCCTTGATGAAGCCCCAACCACCTTTCAATTTAAAGCTCCGTACTGCACCCTTACGCCGCGGCTCACTCAGGGTTCCTTTATCCTTTCTCATCCGGTCCTTATCTGCCCGGTCCTTCTCCAGGTGACGTTGGTGAAGTTTTAGGGTTTCTCGCTGCTCCCTTTGTTGCTCTGCTTCCCGCTCCCAACGTCTCCACTCTTCCTCCTGACGCCGGTTGTAATTCTCCTCCACCAGCTGCTCCATGTCTCCACCACTCCACTGCAGCTTACAGTGTCCGGTTTGCGGCAGCTCTCCTGTCGCCCCCCAGTCCTGGCGGCGCTCCCCTGCGGAGGAAGCAGACGGCTCTAAATCAGATGACAGTCGGGGCTCCGGTACAGGCAGGTAGTGCTCTGGTGCCTGCGCGGCCTCCTCCATGAGGACGGGTGTCGCTTCTTCTGTCTCAGCGACGGGGGCAGACAGCGGGATCTGGGTGCTGCTGACGGTGCTGCGGTTTTTGCAGGAACGGGTGCCTCCACTGCGACAACGTCAACCGGATCACATTGCAAGGACTCCTCTACTAGAACGGGTGCCTCACCTTCCGGTACAGACACTTCAGGTAAGAGGGATTGGCGCCGCTCCAAGTTTATTTTTAGGGCACGCCAGCTGGCTTCCATCCTGACGACCTCCTCCCGGTGCCGGGCCAGGCCTCTTAGGGTATCCTCCGCTTCTTGCAGCGTAGGAGGGTTTACAGGCCGGGTGCCCAACGGTGATTCTGTGGCGATCGGGTCGCTTCCGTGGGGGGAGAGCTCTGACTGCTCCATCCCTTCCCACTTCTGCTCGTCGTGTCCATTAGCCATCTCTGCCAAGTCACATGTGTCATTAGCATCTGGAGAGGGCCCCTCTTTTGTAGGGAGGCGGGACCTTCGTGTTAGTTTCCGCACACTGAGGAGGATGAGGAGGCGGAACTCCAGAGCTGTGGGGCACGATCTTACATTGCAGTACCATTTAGAGTGGTCGGCCATCGTTTTCACGCCACTGAGTGAGTGACACCCACGAAGAGCACGCCCTTCTTCTTCACCAGTGCCTCGTCGTGACGCAGATATGGCGGAAAAATGGCAAATACATTCTCTGATGATTTTAGCAATTCTCAAGCACAAAACCAGTGCAATTCAGGCACACAGGACTCGCTTATAGCGAGCTACAGAATCCTGTTCGTGACGCCCAAGTTGAGTCGCACAGAGCCAGAGGTTTTCGGGGTACTCGGCACCGAGCCCGTCGACTTCTATGGGGTATGTCACGTCTTTACCCGGCAATTGAATTAGAGTCGATTTTACTATGTAGAAGTGTATAAACTATAAATATATGTATATATATATGTCACAATGACATGTATATATATATATATATTGTATTCTATGTGTGTTTATTTTGTGTTTACAACGAAAGAAAGGGTTTTTTTTGTTGCAATATTTTGTTCCCATAGACTTACATGGGACTTCCGGTATCGAAATCGGATATCGACGATATTTAGTGCTATCGGCGATACAATTTCGATACGATATTTTTAGATATCGAGCAATATCGCTCAACACTATCCACAACTGTCTTTCAAGCCAGCATCCAGAGATCAAGAGAAAGGTGTGATAAGGTTAACTTGCATTGTTTGATCATTTAAAGTTTATCCTTCAATATGTGCAAGTCAAAAAATTGCATGGCCTGGTACAATGTGTAATCAACATATCAGCAAACATCATTATTCAGGTACCCTGCATCCCTGTTTTGAAAAGATAGCAGTACACTAAACTGTAGAAGTTGATATAAGAGGTAAATAACATCAATTCATCTATTTACAAATATCAATTCAACCTACAAGAAGAGTCAATACTTCAGATAACAGTTTATGATTCTGGGCCTACTTAATTTATGTCTGCTTCAAAAAAGGAAAAATGAGGTTTTTCAATATAAAAATAATTTTTATTAAACAATTATTAAAAATGAATTTAAAATATTCATACATATACAAAAAAGCGGGGAACATATGCAATAAAGATATAAATAAAGCCTAATGAGGGTATTCATGCAAATGGTTAAATAAGGAATTCCTTACTAATAGTCTCGGGAGAGAAAAAAAGGCTGCTCAAGTGTGCTATATATATCTACTATATGGTGCAGCATAAAGTTCTCCTCTTTAAATAACACCTCAGTAATAGGGATGAGCGATACGATACTGCAAATATCGGGTATCGGCCGATATTAGCTGTTTCGGACTTTCGATTCCGAGTTCCGATATTTTCGTCTTATCGGATACCGGAATCGGAATTGTCACTGTCACTGTCAGTGTCCGGCGGTCGGGTCTGTCAGGAGTCAGCGGCACTTACCTGGCAGAAGATCTCCGGCGGTCACGGCCTGGACTGCTTAATGGCCACCATCATCTTTCCCCGGCGGTCACATGCAGTTTCTCACGATAACTACAGTGACTGCTGGGTAATCCCGGCCGTAAAGCAGTCAGTCCGATGACGTCACCGCCGGGGAAGCAGGTAATCAGCTGTGCTGCGCCGGGATGACAGCCTCTGCCTGTCATTGCGATGTAGCAGAGCTGGATCGCCGTGGGACCCTCGTTACTATGGACTGCGTCGGACAGGTGGTATACTGTTGGTTTGTTTTTTTCCTTTTTTTACAGGGGATCGATGGCGTCGCAGGAATGAGAGTATAATAAAAGAAATGAAAACTGTGTTGTCTCTTTTATTTCATTAAAAGACTTTTTTCTTGCTTTGTCTTTTTTTTATACATTTAAAAACTTTGAGATTAATAATGGATCGGTGTCTTATTGACACCTCTCCATTATTAACCGGGCTTATTCTCACCGTGCAATCAACGGTGACATTAACCCCTTATTACCCCACTTGCCACCGCTACAGGGCAGTGGGAAGAGCCGGGTAAAGTGCCACAATTGGCACATCTTTTGATGCGCCAAATGTGGGGCTGCTGTAGCCTGGTATTATCAGGCTGTTGAGGGCCAAAATCCATGGGCCTTGACAGTCTTTTAATACCAGGCCGCAGCAGTCTGCATTTTACTTGGCTGGTTAACAAAAATAGGGGACCCCTACGCCGTTTTTTTTTTGAGGGGATCCCCTATTTTTGTTAACCAGCCAAGCTAAGCAGACTGCTGTGGCCTGGTATTATCAGGCTTGCAAGGTCCATGGATATTGGATCCTTACCAGCCTGAAAAACCAGGCCTCAGCAGTCTGCTTCATCTGGCTGGTTAACAAAAATAGGGGGGACCCCACGCCAATTTTTTTTGAGGGGATCCCCTATTTTTGTTAATCAGCCAAGATATGCAGACTGCTGTGGCCTGGTATTATCAGGCTGGCAAGGTCCATGGATCTTGGCTCCTTAACAGCCTGAAAATCCAGGCCTCAGCGGTCTGCTTCATCTGGCTGGTTAACAAAAATAGGGGGGACCCCACGCCAATTTTTTTCAAGGGGATCCCCTATTTTTGTTAACCAGCAAAGATAAGCAGACTGCTGTGGCCTGGTATTATCAGGCTGGCAAGCAGGGTCGGACTGAGCCACCGGGACACCGGAGAAACCTCCGGTGGGCCCCAGCTCCTGCGTGGTGGGCCCTGATTTGAAAGGATAGGTCGCGGGGCAGAGGGGCGGTAGCCCCGGGCCCCGCGCTCTGAGGGGGCCCACCCGGAGCTACGCTACAGTAACTGTATCGGCGTGCACAGCACGCCGATACAGTTACATTCTGCGGCAGAGCAGGGAGAATCGATCTTCCTGCTCTGCCGCCCAGAAGCTATGGGGCCTGAACAGGCGTTGGGGGGCCCGGTGCCAGCAGTGGGCCCCCCACCCATCATCGGAGGGTCAGCTGTATCGGCATCCGACCGTCGAGGGCCCCCTCACCTGTCCGGGCCCCATAGCAGCTGCTTGGTCTGCTTCATTCACGGTACGCCACTGCTCAGCAGTCTGCTTCATCAGGCTGGTTAACAAAAATAGGGGGGACCCGACGCCATTTTTTTTTTCGAAGGGAACCCCTATTTTTGTTAATCAGTTCCCTCTGACGTCACTGATTGTGTCCCTGGCTGACCTGAAGTGAAAGTGGAAAGCAATCAATTAAGCTTTCCACTTCCTCTCCTGTCAGCCAGGAGAGGAACTCATTCATTTGGGGGTTTACTGTGAGGCTGCAGCATTAGCTGCGGTCCCTGCAGTAAACATTAACCCTTTCTGAAGGATTACACCGTGGGACCTGACTGTGCATGGGATAGGTAAGAATAATTTTGCTTTTTTATTTTATTTTTATTACAGGAAATGGTTTTTGCAGTCAAATAAAAGATGGTCAAAAACATGTGTCTTTATTTCATTAAAATGATTTTTAATTAAAGTGTGTGTGTTTTATTTTTATTTCATGCAATAGGATTAATAATTGATAGTTGTCTTATTGACAGCTCTCAATTATTAACCTGGCTTAAGGTCACCTTTCAATTGCAAGGTGGCTTTAACCCCATATTAACCCATTCGCCACCGCTACAGGGCAATGGGAATAGACGGGCAAAGTGCCAGAAAGGGCGAATCTAATTATAGATTTGTCTTTTCTGGGGTGTCTGGGGGCAGATGTTAGTAGCCAGGGGGGGGGCAAAAATAATGGTCCCTCTCTGGGCTATTATTATCTGCCCCCATTCGCTGGCTTTGTCTGTCTGGTTGCGAAAATAGGGCGGGAGCCCACGCATTTTTTTTAAACAATTTTACACCTCATATATATATATATATATATATATATAATATATATATATACATGTCATTGAATTTGTGACACATATATATATATTTATATTTATAGTTCATACACTTCTACATAGTATAATAGCCGCTAATTCAATTGCCGGCTTTTGTGAAAATGCAGAACCCGACATGAAATGACACTTGGTGTACATAGGGTTAACCATGTCTTTTCATGTCCTTTGCTATCTGATTTGCACAAACAATTACATCAGTCTATGTGTGCAAAATTTCACACCTGTAGGGGTTAATTAAAGGTGTAAATTCGTAGCAAAAAAGTCCGTTTTTTTTACAACGAATTTACACCTTTAATTAACCCCTACAGGTGTGAAATTTTGCACACATAGACTGATGTAATTGTTTGTGCAAATCAGATAGCAAACGACATGAAAAGACATGGTTAACCCTATGTACACCAAGTGTCATTTCATGTCGGGTGCTTCTGTCTTTTCACAGAAGCCGGCTTTACCCGGCAATTGAATCAGAGGCTATTTTACTATGTAGAAGTGTATAAACTATACATATATGTATATATATGTCACAATGACATGTATATATATATATATGTATTCTATGTGTGTATATTTAGTGTTTACAAGGAAATAAAGGTTTTTTTTAGTTGCGATATTTTGTTCCCATAGACTTACATGGGACTTCCGGTATCGGAATCGGATATCGCCGATATTTAGTGATATCGGCGATACCATTCCGATCCGATATTTTTGGATATCGGAAAGTATCGCTCAACTCTACTCAGTAACCATGAATATACGCCTAGCTCATATATACATATATAAAAAAACCAAGTGGTTTATAAGTTATGCAAGCTAGAAAAGAGTGCCTAGTATATTATATATGGCAGAACTAATGCCTATATCAAACATTGCTCTGTTCAAAATGTGAGCCAATATGGCAAAAACTAAATAATGCTTGCAGGAAAAAAGCAGTTTCATGGCTGGCAAAAGGTTCCCATACCTCTAATCAGGCTGCAGCACCCCTGACGCGCGTTTCGCTAGTCGCTTCTTCGCTGGAAGAAGTGAGTGGATTAATGATCTCTTTTGCCAGCCTTTTCTGACTATTTAAGACCCTCCCCAAACTTGTGAACAGCACTCATACATGGTCAACATGGGAAAGACAAAGGAGCATTCCAAGGCCATCAGAGACAAGATCGTGGAGGGTCACAAGGCTGGCAAGGGTACAAAACCCTTTCCAAGGAGTTGGCCCTACCTGTCTCCACTGTTGGGAGCATCATCCGTAAGTGGAAGGCTTATGGAACTATTGTTAGCCTTCCACGGCCTGGACAGCCTTTGAAAGTTTCCTCCCGTGCCGAGGCCAGGCTTGTCCGAAGAGTCAAGGCTAACCCAAGGACAACAAGGAAGGAGCTCCGGGAAGATCTCATGGCAGTGGGGACATTTGTTTCAGTCAATACCATAAGTAACGTACTCCACCGCAATGGTCTCCGTTCCAGACGAGCCCGTAAGGTACCTTTACTTTCAAAGCGTCATGTCAAGGCTCGTCTACAGTTTGCTCATGATCACTTGGAGGACTCTGAGACAGAC
The DNA here is from genome assembly GCA_033576555.1 of Oophaga sylvatica. NCBI lineage: Eukaryota > Metazoa > Chordata > Amphibia > Anura > Dendrobatidae > Oophaga > Oophaga sylvatica. The sequence continues at coordinate 8,027,369 of JARQOD010000006.1, read as the reverse complement.
TGGTTCAAGGTTCTATGGTCTGATGAGACCAAGATCGAGATCTTTGGTGCCAACCACACACGTGACGTTTGGAGACTGGATGGCACTGCATACGACCCCAAGAATACCATCCCTACAGTCAAGCATGGTGGTGGCAGCATCATGCTGTGGGGCTGTTTCTCAGCCAAGGGGCTTGGCCATCTGGTCCGCATCCATGTGTAAGGTTCTTTGTCTCTGTTGACATGTTCCTTGAAACTCAGTTTTCCGTCGGCCATTTTGCTTTCTGTCTTTCTGCAGCTCTTGCCCTCAGTTAATATGGAGTTTCCAGTTTTCATGTTCCCGCCCTGATTCTTCCCTCTTGCTTCTTAAGCAGCCTCAGCTGAACAATCAGTGCTCCTGAATCAAGCCTCAGTCAGTCTGTGACCTGACTTCTGGAAACCTTGGACTTGTACTCCAGCTATTCCCTACTGAGGAGCCTTGGAACACTTTTGGACTCTGGAAACCTGCTGTTTGGTGAATCCATGTTTGCAGAGGAATTACGGTACAGAGAAGAGATCCTGAACCTGCTTTGGAGATTTATTGTAGTGCTTGAAGTTACTCTGGCCTGCTGTGTCTCCTGTCGCTGTTCCTGCAAACTGTGTGAACTTTTCAGCATGCTTGTATGAAGTAATACAAGTCATTTCATATCAACCTGTGTCTCCTGTGTTTTCCTCGCACCCAAGCACAAGACGCTATAGGAACTGTACACTATACATGACAAGATTCAGGAGCCAATGTTTAGTGTCTGCTGGGTCTGGGAAAGCCGTGTCTGCTGTGACTGTGGATATCCGATGTCCGTTTAATACCTTATGTGATGACAGTGGTTGTGACTTCTCACAACCATTCCAGGTGAGCGCATTCCCTTAAAATTTTACTCTGGAGTGTTACCACAGGTAAACACTATTGTTTTTTTTTTTTTTTCCTTTCCTCTTCTCCTTCCAGCACTTCTGCCTTAAAAGATCTGAAAGATGGAGGCCCGCATAAAGGAACTTTGCGGAGTGACTGATACAATCCTTTCAGATGTACAGACTTTAAAAACCCGTTTTGCAAGCCTACAGGACCTCACTAATCATAATTTGCAAGTGTTTGGACAGACTACCCAGGAATTGCGAGCCAGGATTGAGGCTCTAGAGGAACGAGCCCAGGCTCCTGCCATAACCCCGAGTTCTGGGATCCCCAAATTACCTCCTTTTCGTTTTGGCGGTGAACGTGAGAAATTCAGGGGATTTATTAATCAATGCAATTTATTTTTCTCTGCACATGCTTCACAATTTCCCACTGAACGATCCAAAGTGCTTACTATAATCATGTTGCTTACCAATAAGGCTTTGATGTGGGCAAACCCTCTGATTGAGACTGAGGATGATTGTTTGAATCACCTTGATGCTTTTATTTCAGCCATGGGGCAGGTGTTTGATGACCCCAATCGAGGTGCAACAGCTGAAGCAGCCATGTTAACTTTGCGCCAAGGTAAGCATTCAGTAGCCGAATATGCCCTGGATTTCAGGAGATGGGCTCTTGATACCACTTGGGACACTTCCGCTAAAAAATCTATTTTTCGGAAAGGGTTGTCTCCACTGATTAAGGATGAACTTGCTCGTGCCGACCCTCCCACTGCGTTAGGTGACTTTATTAACTATTGTATCCGTATTGATGCTCGTCTGACTGAACGCAGACAAGAGAGATGGTTCGAAAATAATCGCACTAACCTTTTACTACCTCCCTCCTCAGCTAAGGAACCTTTGAGTAGGATCACAAGGGAACCAGAACCTGAACCCATGCAGGTGGACTCTCTTACAAAGACGGGTTAGTGATGCACGCAAAGAACATCGTATAAAGGAAAATCTATGTTTCTACTGTGGTAAGTCAGGGCACTTCATTATAAACTGCCCGGCCGTTCTCGTAAGACTACTGCAGCAGTCATTCACTGTGAGTGTTGCGAGAGGAGCTCTGTCATGTCCGAGCCTCAGGCTCCAGAGAGATCTGCTGCAAGAGATCTTGATTTCTCTGACTTAAACTCTGTTAGTTCTGGGGACGATGGCGGTATAAACGCTGCAATTTTTCAAGTTTCCTCAGCGGTGTCCCAGCTGAGTTGTAAAAGAAACAGTTCTCATTGCTTCCTTTCCATCAAACTCTGGGTTGACTCAGTCTGGGTGTCTAGCTCTGCTATGATCGACTCAGGAGCAAGTGGAAATTTTATGGATATCTCCTTTGCTCTGAAACAGGGGATACGTAAAGTGAAGAAGGCTACTCCAGTACAGATGGAGACTGTGGATGGCTCTCTACTGACTTCTGGACCAGTGGATCAAGAAACAGAGCCTTTGAGGGTCCTTATGGGTAAAGATCATCAGGAGAAAAGTATTTTTTGCTTATCTCTTCTCCCCACTTTCCCATTATTCTAGGGCTACCATGGCTGCAGGCGCAGAATCCTACGATTAACTGGGAGACCAAGGAATTACACTTTCCGGAGAAACAGATGAGTCAAGGAGTTTCAGCTTGCTCTGTTCCTAAAGGAACCATGTCAGTCCCTGAACTACCAGCTGTATACCAGGACTATGTGGATTTATGTGACAAGAAGAACGCTGATCAGCTTCCTCCTCACCGTCCATATGATTGTCCAATTGAATTATTGCCTGGAGCCGAGATACCTTTTGGTAAGATCTACCCCTAGCGGGGCCCGAGCTAAAAGCTTTGAAGGATTATATAGACGAAAATTTAGCCAAGGGCTTCATACGCCCCTCTTCATCTTCCGCAGGTGCACCCATCTTCTTTGTGAAGAAGAAAGATGGATCTCTGAGACCCTGCATAGACTATAGGGAACTCAATAAGGTTACTATTAGAAACCGTTATCCATTGCCTTTAATCCCTGAGTTGTTGGAGAGAGTGCGGCATGCCAAAATTTTCTCTAAACTGGATCTCCGTGGGGCCTATAACTTGGTCCGTATTAGACCTGGGGATGAATGGAAGACTGCTTTCAGGTCACGCTATGGACACTTTGAATATCTAGTTATGCCTTTTGGTCTGAGTACCGCCCCAGCCACTTTCCAACACTTCGTGAATGATATCTTCAGGGATCTCCTAGATACATTTGTGGTGATTTATCTGGATGATATTCTAATTTTTTCTAACTCCACAGAGGAACATCATGGACATGTGAGAATGGTCTTAGAACGCCTAAGACAAAACCATCTCTACATCAAACTTGAAAAATGTGAATTCCATAGGACCGAAATTCAATTTCTGGGGTATGTACTATCTACGCAAGGGATTAGTATGGATGGAAGCAAGACCCAAGCCATCAAGGATTGGCCAATTCCTAGAAATGTGAAGGAGGTGCAGCGTTTCATCGGGTTTGCCAACTTCTATAGACGTTTCATTAAGAATTTTTCTGAGGTAGTGTCACCTATCACCCAACTTACCCGGAAACAGTCTAGGTTCTCCTGGACCCCGCAAGCTCAGGAAGCATTTTCCTGTTTAAAGGATAAATTTACCACCGCACCTATCTTAGTACATCCCAACCCCGAGCTTGCCTTCATAATAGAGGTGGATGCTTCAGACTGTGCCGTTGGAGCTATACTCTCTCAGAGAACAGGTGAGAAGAATGTCTTGCATCCCTGTGCCTTCTTTTCCCAGCAGTTGTCTTTGGCTGAGAGGAACTACGATGTGGGCAATAGAGAATTGTTGGCCATTATTGCTGCCTTCAAGGAATGGAGACACCTTCTTCAGGGAGCTGCACAGCAAATAGTCGTCCTGACAGACCATCGTAACATTGAATTTATCAGGTCGGCTAAGTGCCTGACTCCTCTCCAGGCTCGCTGGAATCTTTTCCTAAACCAATTTAATTTTGTCATTTCTTATAGACCAGGATCGCTCAATGGAAAGGCTGATGCACTCTCTAGGATTCATTCAGCAGAGACACGTCCACTTACTCCTCCTAAGACTATTCTTCCTGACTCTAGATTCCTGGGAGTGATTCATAATCAAGACCTACTTAAGGACATCAAGGAAGCATACCATGCGGATTCTTTGTTGGCTCAACCCCCAAGGGACGTAAGTCTTGTCTTTAAGAATGGTGTGTGGATTCAGGGACAACGTCTGTATATACCTGAAACAGTCAGATTGAGAGTATTGCAACTCATCCACGATTCCAAGATAGCCGGGCATAGGGGAATTCTAAAGACACAAGAATTTCTTTCTCGTTTCTTTTGGTGGCCCACTTACAGGAAAGATGTCTTAAACTATGTCACTTCATGTGAAGTCTGTGCAAGATGCAAAACACCTCGCTCCTCACCAACTGGTCTGTTGCAACCTCTTCCCACCCCGTCCCGCCCGTGGGGATCCATTTCTATGGACTTCATTGTGGAGTTACCAACCTCTCAAGGGAAGAACACCATTCTAGTGGTGGTTGACCGTCTAACAAAGGCAGCTCATTTTATCCCTTGTGTCGGCTTACCCACTGCAAAACAGACATCAGACTTGATGATTAAGAATGTGTTTCGCTTACATGGAGTACCGGATGAGGTCATTTCGGATCGAGGGGTGCAATTCACTTCAAGGTTTTGGCAAAATTTCTGTGCAGCATTGGACATTAAAGTAAACCTTTCTTCTGCTTTTCATCCCCAGACTAATGGACAGACAGAACGAACCAATCAGACCCTGGAGCAGTATCTCCGCTGTTTTATCTGCCACCTACAGGATGATTGGGTGGATCTACTTCCACTGGCTGAGTTCTCTTATAACAACTCTCAGAGCGCCTCCACTAAGCAGTCTCCTTTTTACTCCAATCTAGGTTATCATCCTATCATTCTTCCTTGATTTCCCATAGATACGCCCTTGCCGGCAGTGGCTGAAAGAATCACTTCTTTACAAAAGAATATGGATCTTCTAAAGGAAAATCTAGAGTTGGCTCAGGAAAGGTACAAGAAAGCAGCAGATAAATTTCGTAAACCTGCACCAGCTTTCAAGGTAGGAGATTTGGTCTGGCTGTCAACCAGAAATCTTAAATTAAAGATTCCATCGTCTAAATTGGGACATAAGTACATTGGACCTTATAAGATCAATAAGATTATAAGTGCTGTTGCTTGTCGTCTTCAACTGCCCAGAACTATGAGAATCCACCCTGTCTTTCATGTATCCCTACTAAAGGCTGCAACACCCAATACGTTTCCTGGACGTTCTTCTCCTTGCCCTGACCCAGTGCTGGTCGATGGTCAAGAAGAATTTATGGTGGAAAGGATTCTAGATTCCAGGTTGTACAGAAATCAGTTGCAATATTTGATTAAATGGCAGGGCTACCCAGTGGAGGACAACTCATGGGAACCAGTCAATAATGTAAATGCTCCTCGCCTGCTCCGCCAGTTTCATCAGAGGTACCCTGACAAGCCTGGTCTGAGGTCAACCGGAGGTTGTCCTTAAGGGGGAGTAATGTAAGGTTCTTTGTCTCTGTTGACATGTTCCTTGAAACTCAGTTTTCCGTCGGCCATTTTGCTTTCTGTCTTTCTGCAGTTCTTGCCCTCAGTTAATATGGAGTTTCCAGTTTTCATGTTCCCGCCCTGATTCTTCCCTCTTGCTTCTTAAGCAGCCTCAGCTGAACAATCAGTGCTCCTGAATCAAGCCTCAGTCAGTCTGTGACCTGACTTCTGGAAACCTTGGACTTGTACTCCAGCTATTCCCTACTGAGGAGCCTTGGAACACTTTTGGACTCTGGAAACCTGCTGTTTGGTGAATCCATGTTTGCAGAGGAATTACGGTACAGAGAAGAGATCCTGAACCTGCTTTGGAGATTTATTGTAGTGCTTGAAGTTACTCTGGCCTGCTGTGTCTCCTGTCGCTGTTCCTGCAAACTGTGTGAACTTTTCAGCATGCTTGTATGAAGTAATACAAGTCATTTCATATCAACCTGTGTCTCCTGTGTTTTCCTCGCACCCAAGCACAAGACGCTATAGGAACTGTACACTATACATGACACCATGGGAGGATGGATAGCACGGCCTACCTGGAGATTTTGGCCAAGAACCTCCGCTCCTCCATCAAGGATCTTAAGATGGGTCGTAATTTCATCTTCCAACAAGACAATGACCCAAAGCACACAGCCAAGAAAACCAAGGCCTGGTTCAAGAGGGAAAAAGTCAAGGTGTTGGAGTGGCCTAGTCAGTCTCCTGACCTTAACCCAATTGAAAACTTGTGGAAGGAGCTCAAGATTAAAGTCCACATGAGACACCCAAAGAACCTAGATAACTTGGAGAAGATCTGCATGGAGGAGTGGGCCAAGATAACTCTACAGACCTGTGCCGGCCTGATCAGGTCTTATAAAAGACGATTATTAGCTGTGATTGCAAACAAGGGTTATTCCACGAAATATTAAACATAGGGGTTGTATAATAATTGACCCACACTTTTATGTTTAAAATTTATTAAAATTCAACTGAGCAACATAACTTTTTGTTTTGTAAGATTTATGCTTCTGTTAATTAATCCTACTCTCGTTTGCAGTTTGAAGGCTCTAACTTATTTGCATCTTATCAAACCAGCTAAATCTGCAGGGGGTTGAATACTACTTGTAGGCACTGTATATATGAGCTAGGCGTATATTCATGGTTACTGAGGTGTTATTTAAAGAGGAGAACTTTATGCTGCACCATATAGTAGATATATATAGCACACTTGAGCAGCCTTTTTTTTCTCTCCCGAGACTATTAGTAAGGAATTCCTTATTTAACCATTTGCATGAATACCCTCATTAGGCTTTATTTATATCTTTATTGCATATGTTCCCCGCTTTTTTGTAGGGGTGCTGCAGCCTGATTAGAGGTATGGGAAACCTTTTGCCAGCCATGAAACTGCTTTTTTCCTGCAAGCATTATTTAGTTTTTGCCATATTGGCTCACATTTTGAACAGGGCAAATGTTTGATATAGGCATTAGTTCTGCCATATATAATATACTAGGCACTCTTTTCTAGCTTGCACAACTTATAAACCACTTGGTTTTTTATATATGTATATATGAGCTAGGCGTATATTCATGGTTACTGAGGTGTTATTTAAAGAGGAGAACTTTATGCTGCATCATATAGTAGATATATATAGCACACTTGAGCAGCCTTTTTCTCTCCCGAGATTATTAGTAAGGAATTCCTTATTTAACCATTTGCATGAATACCCTCATTAGGCTTTATTTATATCTTTATTGCATATGTTCCTCGCTTTTTTGTATATGTATGAATATTTTAAATTCAGTTTTAATAATTGTTTAATAAAAATTATTTTTATATTGAAAAACCTAATTTTTCCTTTTTTGAAGTATATTTGTGGAGGTATAATTTTGTAGGCTTATACATATGAGTATAATGAATTTATGTCTGGCATAATTAACAAGATGTGCTGTGTTGTCACAACAGGTATTCCATTTGCCCTGAAAAGATGTGTGCAACACCTTGAGGTCTACTAGGACTGCATTCAACCCTTTTCAATCTATTAAATGTCATAGTGTCCTCATCATAGAAGCGGATGTTAATCCGGTAGTAACCAACAGCCCTTTTAGTCACACAACACATTGATATACTTTTCATGCTTTCTACAGTTAAAAATGGTCCAAAATTAATCCCTTTTAGTCACTAATAATAAGGCATACTGTTCTGTGTATAACAATGACTGAAACTGATGGTGTCACTGTAAGAGGTAACATCATTCTACAGTGACTGAGACAAGTGATGTGCCATATATGACATCCCTCCCTCCACATCCTCTCCACTAATACGCTTGCCAGAGGCAAAGGAGGCCGATTGTGACCGGAGTTTGGTAGCACTACTAGTACTACTGCCAGAACCGCTGGTGCTGTTTTTTTTCTTTTTCACTTCCCTCTTCATTGCCACTTTTTCTTCTACCTTACAATTTGGACTACACTACATTTCAATTTTGAAAATCTTTTCAATCCCAATTATTCAACATTTGCCAAAAAGGACATAACAAGAAATACTAGGTAGGTACATACTTGAACAGAAAGCAAAATGTGGCATCGGTAGCATGTATGGATGTCAAATTAAACTGGTAAAACAGGTGTGCAAAAACAGACGTGTATAGTTAAATAGATACATTTTTAAAACATTTCTTTCAAACAAAATTCAACCCCTTACTGATGAAATGCTAGGTTGGTACACACCCAAAAATCTAGCACCTGTAATAGGGCACTGAATTGGTGTGGGTACAGATGTAAAATTTGATTAGTAAAACATATGTGTAGAAAAATACTGATTGCGACACGCACAGTTTGCAAGGCAGACAGTCGCAGTCAGTGGCATAGCTTGAACCTTGTGGACCCCAATGCAAACTCTCCAGCAGGCTCCTCAACTATCAAGGTCCTTCAAGGGTCTTCCCATATTGTCTAGGGACATAGTGCAACTGCAACCCCTGCATCTACTAAGGTTCCGTCCCTGGTCAAAGTTATATATGAGAGGATTTGCAGAATTTTTTCTATTTTGAAAAAACAATTGTTCCCACTTCACACAAAGGATAGCATAAGAAATGCAAAATCTGAGTACAGTCGCTTGTGACAAGCAAGCACATCGTCTTTTTCGTCTGTAAAAACTCTTGCACTGTCTTGTTGTTGCTTTCTAGTGCATTATGAGTGAAGAAATAATATGTGTAATTGTAATTCCAATGAAGCAGGACAGATGCAGCTCTACCACATCATTGATCAATCACACTGTGTCTGAGAGTGCTACCGACACTTCTCCTATCTCTCTCTCCCCTATCAAATGAATCTCTGTATTACTTGCAGATTACTACACTTACATCTTCCCGGCTGTAGTTGTAGAGCACATTACTGTCTCAAGTATTCAGTATCTAATGTTTTAGAGCTTTTTCCTATCTCTATTGCTGAGCTTTGAGCTCTGACATTTTCTTACTATTCTAAATTACCATAAACTGGCTGCTGCATTCCCTGCCTTGGCTTTTATACAGGGTATAGTAGTCCTTCCTTTAGGACTGCACAAGTCCACATAATGTGATAGCTGCAAGGCACCATGAGGAGCCAGCTCGGTTGAACCTGAAGTTATGTTAGCCTTCTCCGACTGATACAATCTTCTGCAATATGTAAAAAGTCAGATGGCAATTTGTTTATAATTTGCGTGATTTGAATCACTAATTGTTTGCATTTACTGGGACCTGTAAATTTCATAAAATTCAACTCGATTTCCATTTGCATTGAATCAATTAACTCATTTCTAGTAAGTGCCATGAAACAATATCGCCAATTTATTAGCTAAAGTAAGGGTAAAATGGACAACCCTTTTAAGTACTTCATAATATTGAAAAAATGTTTCCAATAGGAATAATCACGTGAGCATAAGCATGAATAATGCACTCAATAAAGGAAAAAGATATGAGGCAAACAATGGTAACAATAATATATAACGCTTATTAATAAGTCATAATAGCAATAAAAGGATATAGGAAGTACTAAAAAAAATCAACATGGTAATAGAATTTGAATCACAAAGAATGATACAATTCCTGATGTAAGAGGCTACAAAATGCCTACCCAATAGATAAACACATTAATATGTCAGATAAGAACATAATATAAATGATGATAATGTGTACTGGCTCATACAAGATAAGAAAAAAGTGTTAACAGTAATTACAAACAAGATGTTACGAAAAATTGAAGTTGGACTATAAGAAACCCCTGATGAAGCCCAGTGTTGTGAATATGCTGGAGGCGGGTTCTGAGCTGGGGCTCTCTCCGGTGGTTGCTGAGGGTAATGAACTGATTACTGAATGGGCTTCAGCTGGCGCTGAATGGTAGGATATAAGTGGCCTGAGTTCCCAGCAGCCTTGCCGGTTATCAATTGTTCCTTCTGGTCTTGCTTGAAGCACTGCTAGCTTCCTGCTCTCCTTCAGATAAGTGTTTGCTGTTTTTTTTTCCTCTGTTTGCTTTTCTCTGCTGGTTTGCTGCCTGCAGTGGACTGCAGCCTGTCCCCTTTTGGGGGTCTGGCGCTGCAATTGTGCTCCGTTTCTGTCTGCACTTTTGCTTTGCTCTTTTGTTACTTTTTATTTGCTGAATAGCGTTTTGTTACACCAGAGATTTGATTTAGGTGGATGAGATTGTGTGATCTCAGGTTTTTTGGCAATCATAAGTGTTGGTATTTTTGTTAGGGTTTTTGTTGGATTGCAGTCAGAATTCTTTCCTGTACTTTTCTTTCTAGACAGATTGGGCCCCAGCGTTTGCTCATTCTATTTTCTGTCTGTGTCCATGCTTTCTTCTTGTCTAACCGCCATTACATGTTTGGGGGCTTCCTATTTTCTTTGGGGATCTGCTCCGGGCAGATAGCTTTCATCTTTCTGCCTTTAGGTGTAGTTATCTCTCAGGCTGTGACGAGGCGTCTAGGATCACCGTAGGAATGCTCCACGGCTACCTCTAGTTGTGAGGTTAGTTCAGGTTACTGCAATCCAATAGGTTCCAGCCTCTCTGGTGTATTGCCATTTTTGCTATTTTTTGCTATTTCTCCTCAGTGTTGTGAATGGGTTTGAGATGAGTTCTGAGCAGAGGCTTCCTCTGGTTGTTACAACCGGTGCTGGTCTGTCCAGTGAAGATTGTGAGGACTGGGAATCAGGTGTTACTGACTGGTCTTATATAAGGGAGTCACCTTCCCATCAGGGTTGCCGGTGATCAATTGTTCTGGTCTGAATCCTTCTTTCCTGTTTCCCTTGTAGCCTGCTGTGTCGTGTCTGCATCTCCTGCTAACTGATAAGACATTTTCTTCTTTTTGTTTTTGTGCTATATTTTTGCATTTTGACCTGTACTTCTGTGGGGGCCTTCAGGGTCCCCTCTGGGGGCTTTTGCCCTCTCAGTTTAGTTCAGCCACTGATGTTTGTACTTTTGCTTTTTCCAGTTTTTTCAGTGGCTGCTGTTTTGATTTTGTTACACCAGAGAACTAATTTAGGTGGAAGAGGTCGTGTGATCTCAGGTGTTTTTGAAATTAGTAGAGTTGGTGCTTTTCAGGGTTTTCTGGGATTGCAGTAAGTACCCTTCCTATCCTTTTCTATTTAGATAGTTTGGGCCCCAGCGTTTGCTCATACTATTTTCTTTCTGTGTCTGTATTTCATCTTGTCTAACCGCCATTACTTGTTTGGGGGCTTTCTATTATCTTTGGGGTTCTGCTCCGGGGCAGATAGCTTTCCTATTTCTATCTTTAGGTGTAGTTAGTTTCTCAGGCTGTGACGAGGCGTCTAGGACCAACGTAGGAACGCTCCACGGCTGCCTCTAGTTGTGGTGGTTAGTCAGGGTACTGCAATCTCATTTATTCCAACTGCTCTGGTGTATTGCCTTTTTTACCTGCACTCCTCAGCTACCGAAACATAACACTCAGTTACCGAAACATAACAGCCCAGTATGATGAAACGTGCCTCAAGTGGCCTTGCGCCCCTCCTCTCTGCTCTCCCTATAGTGGTTTTCCATTCAAGGTATTGAAATTATGTGATAGTCATATTATCTTATATGCTCCATATTTTAATCTGACTGCCTTCCGTCTTAGATTACATGTACTATTTTGGGGCTTATTATACCTCTCATCCATGTTTGATGCACTGTGCGTTACTCTGGCCTAACACAGTGATTTAATGGCAGGAGGAAAGAAACGGCTTTTGCAGTGCCGATGATTTGGAGTGAGCAGAAAAATAAAAAATCAGACTGTTATTTTTTGTTATCCGGTATCAGCCAGTAAACATTATCATAATTTATGTTATGTTCTTATCAGATATTTTAATGTTTTTATCTATTGGGTAGGCATTTTGTAGCCTCTTACATCAGGAATTGATTCATTCTTTGTGAATTGTTTTCTATTACCATCAGATGTTTGTTTTTTAGTAGTCCCTATCTCCCAGTATTGTTATTATGAATGAATAAACTTTATATATTACTGTTACTATTGGTTGCCCTATATCTTCTTCTTTATTATTCCCATTGGAAAAGGTTTTTTTCTGTCTTATTTGGTAATTTGTGACGGTTCTTGCCTAATTATTTCTAGCTGGAGACCTCTTGTAGTTTTCCATTTTACCTTTTCAGTACTTGTTTACAATTTTTTTGCCATTTTATTAAGTTACCAATAAATCAGTCAAGTTGATTAAGTTATTAATCAATTTAGAGATGTTTAGTAAATCTTGAATAAATTGTATATATGAGATTGAATGAAAAACAGTAATACTGTGCCCGTGTTTCGGACTGCCATGAATAGATCAAACAGGGAGGCCACATTAATAGGATTATAGATTAACAATTGCCCGAGCCGCCTCCGCCAACAGCGCCGAAGGTTAATAAAGGTACAATATCATGTTAATGTTTACAGTTTATAATCCAGCGGGAAGTAGATAGATATTGGCACAGTTCAAAGGGAGGTGCACCAGTAGGTACCCAAACCGTATACTCATTTAGATCCAGTATCACTCAAAGATTCCTACAACACCCAAAGATGGGTACCTTCCCTTGTCTTGCTTGTCAACAATGCAACAATGTCCTTAGGGCAATACGGTACACCATCCCTATACTGGGAAAAGGTACACCATCAAGGATTACTTCACATGCAACTCCAATTATGTGGTGTACTTGATTAAATGTCCTTGTGGTCTCCTTTATATAGGAGAGACTATACAAAGTGTGAAAAATAGGATATCGAAACACAAGTCCACCATAAGATGTAAAGACACCCTGTTACCCATTCCCCATCACTTCATCACACAAGGCCATAACATTGCCCAATTGCGTTATCAGGTACTGGAACATGTACCACAATTCCGAAGAGGGGGAGACCGAATAACTCAATTAAAAAGGAGAGAAGCGTACTGGATCCATGAACTAGATACCCTACACCCTAAGGGGTTAAATAGGGATTATGATCTCCACTCTTTTCTTTAAATCATTATTTTACATGTTTTACTGTTGTGCTTGTATATTATTAATGCCAAGTTCTATAGTACCGCTCATTTACTTTTATGTCCTTGTTTTACAGAACCGCTACTAAATAAGCTCATTATGGATGGTCACTTCATTTCTCACTGTGCACCCTCTCATCACAAACTCCCAGTCATGCGCACTATAGCTTGGAACGCAAGCGCTTCCTGTGGAACGCAGAACTCGCCCTCTGCGTTCTGAATAAGCAGCGCCAACGTCATATCCGGCATGAGCACTTCCGGTTTGACGCTGGGCGTCACTTAGAGACTATACTGTCTATTTAATGAGGCCCACTCTCCACTTCCTGCCACCACGAGACAAGCGGTGGATACCGCGTCACTGGGACACGAGTCATATCATAGTCTCTATATATAGTCATTATATAATCCAGCGGGAGACATTTGAGTCTGGGAACCTGAGCATATTACATTTTCTAAAATCAATTTCCGTATTTGGTAAAGGTCTTAAAATATAAGTTCATCTAAAAGAATGTATTATTATTAATGACTCGATAATTAAAAGGCAATGGCTTTCGCTGCGAGGCAGGTTTAAATGTCAATATTTATTAAGCGATTTTACTTAGATATCACTATACCTGGAATATAGAAAGAGAAGGGTTGAGAAATATCAACCTTAAATGAAAGATTTTTGTAGAAGGGTTGCAAAGTTTGAGGAAGAGAGAGCCTTGCACATAAGAGCTGACACTCTAGAGGAGAGAGGACCCTGCACATAAGAGCTGACACTCTACAGGAGAGAGGACCCTGCACATAAGAGCTGACACTCTACAGGAGAGAGGACCCTGCACATAAGAGCTGACACTCTACAGGAGAGAGGACCCTGCACATAAGAGCTGACACTCTACAGGAGAGAGGACCCTGCACATAAGAGCTGACACTCTACAGAAGAGAGGACCCTGCACATAAGAGCTGACACTCTACAGGAGAGAGGACCCTCACATAAGAGCTGACACTCTACAGGAGAGAGAACCCTGCACATAAGAGCTGACACTCTACAGGAGAGAAGACCCTGCACATAAGAGTTGACACTCTACAGGAGAGAGGACCCTGCAAATAAGAGCTGACACTCTACAGGAGAGAGGACCCTGCACATAAGAGCTGACACTCTACAGGAGAGAGAACCCTGCACATAAGAGCTGACACTCTACAGGAGAGAGGACCCTGTACGTAAGAGCTGACACTCTACAGGAGAGAGGACCCTGCACATAAGAGCTGACACTCTACAGGAAAGAGTACACTGTATATAAGAGCTGACACTCTACAGGAGAGAGAGAGGACCCCACTGACCATAAGAGCTGACACTCTACAGGAGAGAGAACCTGCCCATCACAGCTGAAATTCTACAGGAGAAAAATATGTTAAAAAAGTTTAGATAAAAAGGGGGTGATAAAGGCATTACTGAGTGCAACAAAAAGGCAGGTAACATCTACTTAAGAAATGGGGCTACGCGTGTTCAACATCTAGCAGATGTCTTCCTCAGGCCTTACATGCCTTACATGTGTAGGGGGGAGGCTGGATGAGGAAGACGTCATCGCAACAAAGGGATTGTTGGGAAGCTGTATGTGTTTATGTTATGAGTGTGAAAAAAAGTAATGTTATATTTTATCCCTATGGCCGGTTGTGACGACACAGCATTTAATTTTATCAAAATGTAAATTCAATAATCCAGGAGTCATTGACTGTCATCTATATGTTGCCTTTTGAATTTATGCTTTTGTTCTTCAGTTAGTCAAGAACCATACACTGTTGTCATATGAGTCTTAAATGCTGATATTTGATATTATTGAATGGCTAATGTTTGCTTCTTATATCACCTCCTACAACTTATTGTCTGCTATGTTTGCAAGACAGTGATGCAGGGTCATTGAGCAATGGATGTTTGCTTAATATTTTGAATGACCATTGTGTGACTGGTTCACTTGCAATCAAGAGGAGTAAAAGCTTTGCCAATTGATTTAATAGTCAAACAATGCAAGTTAATTTCATCACATCTTCCTTTTGACCTCTGGATGCTGATTGAAGGACAACAGTTGTGAGCCATATAAGTGAGATATGCCTCTGTAACAGATGAGCCAAGAGATCCAGAGATTGAAAGAACCAGAGACTCTTTACAAAACCACAGCCAGGAACACTGTACAAGATAGCAGCCAGATCATGGCTCCATCACATGGGGTAGTCAGGATTTGGACACACCAATTACCTGAGACCCATGGATACATTTGGGAAAGCCAGGATTGGGACCCACCGGTCACCTGCCTCCATGGAGATGTTCGGAGAAGCCAGGATGTGACCCTCCAGTTACCTGGCCTTGTACCTCAATGGACTGTTAGCTTCTTAAGCTTATCATTATATTCTCTGTGTGTGTGCCACAGGTGGGGGTAGTCAGCTCTGGAACCTTTGAATTCACAGCTGCTCTTATCCCAGCGAGTCAGCGAAATGGTGAGACTGTAATTTTTCACCATGTTGGGTATTTTGCTGGGACTGTTCTATATGTTATTTGCCTGTTTTGTGGTTCAATAAAGTATTGCCACACTGTTTTCCCCTCTCTCTGTGTTGCTTGAGTAGTATTATGCCCACGGTAAAAGGAGAGTGACTGTTCGATGGGATGTGCCCTGGTTCACGCGGTTTCGGCTAGTGGACTAGAGCAACCGCTGACCCCATGTCTTCACACAGGAAGGCACAAACAATGAAGAGAGGCCCCCACCTGTTAAGAAACAATGAGATCAGAGAGTGTGTCTAGAGGCAGAAGAGAGGAGTAACAGCGGAGGTGTCAGCCGCGTCATTGGTATGACCATCGGAAGAGTGGAGCCTATTGGGCGAAAAGTGCACTGGAAGTGACTTGCAGGCGATATTTTGCTTCCAGTATTGCATGAGGGAAGACATTCTGCTTGCCGTGCTGAACAAGAGCCGTACCAAGTACATGTCCAGAGACGCCGAAAGTATGGACTGCTCTTCTGATGAGGATAGAGTGAAGTGATACTCCTCACTACCCCAGGGGCTGTCGCTGGGAAGATCCTTCATAAAGCAGATGAGGTCCCCATGGCGGCCACTGTCCACTGGGAGGCAGTGCCGTGTCTGGAGCTAGGCCTCCTCCAGCACAAGGTCTGGCTCATCTACTGAAGTCAAATGAACGGAGAGGATGGAATGCCAGCCTTGGAATATGCACCTATGGAAGGTCGGTATACTCCCCTTGGGCCATCTGTCCCTACCCAAGAGGCTGAAGAAGAGGAGACCGAGGAGGAAGCCATTCCCCTGCCTGCACCCCTTCCCCGCCTGCTCCCATTCCCTGGCCTGCTCTTGCAACTCTGCCTGCTCCTGTTCCCTGGTTGCAGGCTCAGCCCAACACCTTCAGCTGGGACCAGGGAAGGTGGGACCCCCCAGGTCCCCAAGAGGCTGACCTCCTCTGGCTTCCACTGGCTGCGGGATTTACCCAACATGGTGGAGGAAATAATGTGGGCTGACGCTTTGGCCCAGGAGTGGCTAGCGGGTCCGAAGAGGACCCAATTAGAGGAGCAGTGCACGGAGGGGAGAGTTATGGACCACACAAAAGGTATGTTTTTTTTAATAGAGCGATACTCAAGACAGAATATCTCTCTTATTGTTTACATAGTCTGTACGTGGGTGAAAAGATCCAGTTTTGTTAAGTGTGGTGCCGCAAAGGGTGGTACTCGGTGATTGTCACACACGCAGCTACCACTGAAGAAGTTGGTCGTTGGGAGGAAGAAGCCGACTTCGAGCGGGAGCATAGACATTAGCGAGGACATCCACTGCCTCCTGCAAAATCCATGTTTCGCGCATCAGACTTGCCCAAACCATCAGTCAAGGTCAGTGCGGGAATACAGACCTCCACAACATAATCCCAATTTGGCCTAATTGACTGAGAGTCCTTCAGCTACAGATCCCTGCGTAGCTGTCCCAAATTTCTCAGTCACTAACCATAACTCAGTGAACACTGTGGTAGCTGGACTGAGGTTCCAGAAGTAAACAAAGGGAAAAAGAACTATCAGGACAATCTCTGGAGAGGGTATCGTCCACCTTCCCCTATCACCTGCTGGACATCGGTGCATGAGAAGCACCTGAAGGCTATGCAGGAGAAACAACAAAAGAAGTGAGCCAGATGTTTTTTTCTTTTCTCCTGTTAAGCCATTCCCTAGTGGCTGTGTTCTAGGCTATCTGGAGGGCCTCAATTATCACAGAATGGATAGTCCAAGGTTTCAGAGAAGTTTATCTTACCTGCTGTAGCCGGTTGCTACACAGATGTCTGTTCCCATAATGTTGAAGGGACTTAGACACTCCGGTTGGGCCCCGTTCCCTAGTGGCCGGCCATTCTACTTAGACAAGGGCATCGTACTCGGGAGAAGGAAAGAGGGTTTGGACTGTGTTGATGGTTTTAGTGCATTAGCGTGATAAAATGGTCAGAGATGACCATATTTTGTGGTGGGGAAGCTGAGATGAAGAAGATGTCATGGCAGCAAATGGGTTGTTGGGAAGTTTTATGTATTTATGTTATGAGTGTGAAAAAGTAATGTTATATTTTATTCCTATGGCCAAAGTTGTCTGTTTGTTTCTTCTATAGGCTATGCCTAAGGCTATCCCTGGGAATGCGGAGGTCTCTCCACTAGAAGCACCATACAGTAGATAGGGATGCAGTTTGCACTGCACTAGGGATTAGATAGTTAATAGAGTTGGGATTAGACCACAGTTTGGGAGGGGTTAGATCAGGTTTTTTTGAAAAATTTTTCCTGGTTACAGTCAGACACAGTCGAGTCAGATACTGTCGATTCAGAGTTTAGAACTCAGAGAACTCAGACAAGTTCTGGGTGGAGTGGAGAGCAAAGCAAAATATAGCAGAGTTAGCAGGTTCTAGTTTAGGTAAGCTACAGCAGTAGAGAACTGGTCTGAGAAGTATTAGTTTCCTAGAAGAATGAGGGCACAGCTTCGGTCACTTTTGGAAGCGGGGATAGTTTTGGACCTAAGGTCCGGAATAGGTATAGAGAGTCATGCCTTGGTTGCCCTGATGAGGAAGATGTCAGCCGGGTTGCCGAGTGAAGTGAAGGTGTTGTATCTTAGGACAGGACAGGGACAAGGACTGATGACTCACAAAACCAAGGGAACATCACTAAAAAGAGACTTCATCTTTATCTGTATGTTGCAGCCATGTGTAAATGAATTGTAAAATCGGACCTGTTTAACTGGATCCAAGGTCTTCTGTTTTGTTTGTAGGCGGAACCGGTCCCATGAATGGGGAGGTAACGAGTGCTCTCAAAGAAAAAGCATGTAAACAACGTACTCCACCACACCACAAACAAACAGCAAACACAAACATGTGTGCCCCGGCTCCGCTTCACATGCACATAGTGGTGATCCCTCTGGACAAAAATCCCTGTGCTATCATTACGATCAGTGGGGCTCGTGGCTTTATAATGACAGCCTGGGCTTAGTATAAGTATTAGTTAAAGCTTACCTTCAGCATTTTGCTTATTTAGTATTATAAAATGTTATGGAGAAATATGACAACGCATTTCAGTTTAACAAAAGTGCTGTGACCAGATTTTACAATAAAAACAGCATCGATTATTATCAAATAGATTTTTTAGACCTGATGAGGCTCATGTACTTTTGCATACTTTAATAATTAGGATCATATAAGTCCAGCTAGAGGAGGCTGATTTCAAAAAGGATTATAGAGTCATTTTGACATAGATTTTAATAGTAAGTATTCCAGTGATGAGCGATACCTTTTTACAAGATCCCCTATAAAGAAAAAAAGTTAACAAATATAATAAAAACAAACAGAAAAAAATGCAATAAACAATTTTTTTATTACAAAATGTTTGAGTTTTCTGGATAATACAACACACACAAGAGGGGCATCATGTAATGAATACTGCATGTGTTTATAAAAAAATGTACACTTTACAACTCAAGATTTTCTCTAATTTTTGCAAAAACTGGAAAATTGAAATAATACATAAGATTTTTTTACTGAAATTGTGAAATCAATAAAAATTAAATGAACTCAAATCATTAACTGAAAATACGTAGACATTTTTTAATCTTAATGATCCATACAATAAAATAATTCTGACTATGGGAAAATGATAAACAGCATGAAAAATATTCAAACTATGACATAATTGCTTTACAACATACTCAATACATACAAAAAAAATTATATTTATTATGTTTACCCTTAAAAAAATCAACATTTCTATCAAATCTACAATGGGTTCGGAAAGTATTCAGACCCCTTTAAATTTTTCACTCTTTGTTTTTTTGCAGCCATTTGGTAAATGCAAAAAAGTTCATTTTTTTCTAATTAATGTACACTCTGCATCCCATCTTTACTGAAAAAAACATAAATGTAGAAATTTTTGTAAATTTATTAAAAAATAAAAACTTAAATCTCCCATGGTCATAAGTATTCAGCCCCTTTGCTCAGTGTTGAGTATAAGCACCTTTTGAGCTAGTACAGCCATGAGTCTTCTTGGAAATGATACAAGTTTTTCACCCCTGGATTTGAGGATCCTCTGCCATTTTTCCTTGCAGATCCTCTCCAGTTCCGTCAGGTTGGATGGTTAACGTTGGTGGACAGCCATTTTCAAGTCTCTCCAGAGATACTCAATTGGCTTTAGGTCAGGGCTCTGGCTGGGTCAGTCAAGAATGGTCACAGAGTTGTTCTGAAGCCACTTCTTTGCTATTTTAACTGTGTGCTTGGGGTCATTGTCTTGTGGGAAGGTGAACCTTCGGCCAAGTCTGAGGTCCAGAGCACTCTGGAAGAGGTTTTCATCTAAGACATCTCTGTTCTTGACCACATTCATATTTCCTTGAATTGCAACCAGTCGTCCTGTCCCTGCAGCTGAAATCCACCCCCCTAGCATGATGCTGCCACCACCATGTCTCACTGTTGGGATTGTATTGGGTAGGTGATGAGCAGTGCCTGGTTTTCTCCACACATACCGCTTAGAATTATCACCAAAAAGTTCTATCTTCTTCTCATCAGACCAGAGAATCTTATTTCTCATAGTCTGGGAGTCCTTCATGTGCTTTTTTAGCAAACTCTATGTGGGCTTTCATATGTCTGGCACTGAGGAGAGGCTTCCGTTGGGCCACTCTGCCATAAAGGCCAGACTGGTGGAGGACTGCAGTGATAGTTGACTTTGTGGAACTTTCTCCCATCTCCCTACTGCAGCTGTGGAGCTCAGCCACAGTGATCTTGGGGTGGTTCTTTACCTCTCTCACCAAGGCTCTTCTCCCACGATTGCTCAGATTGGTTGGACGGCCAGGTCTAGGAAGACTTCTGGTGGTCCCAAACTTCTTCCATTTAAGGATTATGGAGGCCACTGTGCTCTTAGGAACCTTGAGTACTGCAGAAATTCTTTTGTAACCTTGGCCAGATCTGTGCCTTGCCACAATTCTGTCTCTGAGCTCCTTGGCCACTTCCTTTGACCTCATGATTTCTATTTGGTCTGACATGCACTGTGAGCTGTGAGGTCTTATATAGACAGGTGTATGACTTTACAAATCAAGTCCTATCAGTTTAATTAAACACAGCTGGACTCCAATGAAGGAGTAGAACCATCTCAAGGAGGATCACAAGGAAATGGACAGCATGTGACATAAATATGAGTGTTTGAGCAAAGGGTCTGAATACTTATGACCATGTGATATTTCAGTTTTTCTTTTTTAATAAATTTACAAAAATTTCTACATTTCTGTTTTTTATCAGTAAAGATGGGGGCAGAGTGTACATTAATGAGAAAAAAATGACCTTTTTTGCATTTACCAAATGGCTGCAATGAAACAAAGGCCGGAGTCACACTGGCGACAAAATCGGACGACTGCAATGCGATGAAATATCGCATTGCAGTCAGACCTATGTTAATCTATGGAGCAGCTCCCAGTATCCGATTTTTTGTGGTCCGTTTTAAACGTCCGTGTACAATCGCAGCATGCTGCGATTGTCACCGATTGTCGGTCGACAATCGCCAATGCAAGTCTATGGGAGCGATGAAAAATCGGATTACAAACGGACCACACTGTGTGACTTGCGATGAAATCGCATCGGTGTCCTTTAGAAAAGCCGGCAATTCATCCCCGGCTATACTGTAAAATCACACTGACAGCTTTAAAAAAGACTAGAAAGAATAGATATATACACATAGAACACATATATATATATATATATACATGTCATTGTGACATGTACATATACATATATTTATAGTTCCTAGACTTCTACATACTGTAATAGCCGCTAATTCAATTGCCGGGTTTTGTGAAATCACAGAAGCCGACATGAAATGATACATTGTTTCCACACATTTAACCATGTAATTTCATGTATTTTTATATATGTTTGAAACATACAATTACATGAGTGTATTTGTGCAAAATTTCAGACATGTAGGGGTTAATTAAAGGTGTAATTTCGTTGAAAAAAAATGCGTGGGCTCCCGCTGTATTTTCTCCACCAGACAGACAAAGCAAAGCGAGTGGGGGCAGATAATAATAGCCTAGGGAGGGTACATTTTTTTTGTGCCCCCCTGGCTACTAACATCTGCCCCCAGACACCCCAGAAAGGGCAAATCTATAATTAGATTCGCCCTTTCTGGCACTTTGCCCGTCTATTCCCATTGCCCTGTAGCGGTGGCGAATGGGTTAATAATCTCACCTTACTGTCACCTTGCAATTGAAAGGTGACCTTAAGGCAGGTTAATAATTGATAGCTGTCAATTAGACAACTATCAATTATTAATCCTATTGAAGTAAATAAAAAAACACAGACACTTTAAGAATAAATAATTTTAATGAAATAAAAACACATTTTTTTGACCATATTTTATTTTACACTTAATCCGTGCGAAGCCATTGATCTCCTAAAATAAAGAAAAAAAAATAAAACAACATTATTCTTACCTATTCCGCCGATCTGTCACGTCCCACGCTGTAATCCTTCACAAAGGGTTAACTAGCTTTGAGCCAAGCAGTGCAAGTAATCCTGCATGCTCAGCTCAAAGCTCATGAATGAATAAGTTCCTCTCCTGGCGACAGGAGAGGATGTGTTTCATGAATGAAGCTTAATTGATTGTGTCCACTTTCCCTTTAGGTCAGGTCACTACAGTTAAATTGGCAATAAATCAATTAAGCTCCATTCATGAATCTATTCCTCTACTTTCGCTGGGAGAGGAACTTATTCATTCAGGGGAATACAGGTCTGAGACAGCATTATTAGCTCTCTGCGACCTGTAACCTGTTAACCCTTTCTGATGGATTACACCGTGGGACCTGACTGTACATCGGATTGGTAAGTATAATTTTGCTTTTTTATTTTATTTTTATTACAGGAAATGGTTTTAGCAGGAAAAAAATATGGTCAAAAACTGTGTGATTATTTAATTAAACTTATTTTTTATTAAACTGTGTGTGTTTGATTTTTCTTTCATACAATAGGATTAATAATTGATAGTTGTCTAATTGACAGCTATCAATTATTAACCTGCCTTAAGGTCACCTTTCAATACTAAGGTGACAGTAAGGTGAGATTAACCCATTCGCCACCGCTACAGGGCAATGGGAACAGACGGGCAAAGTGCCAGAAAGGGCGAATCTAATTATAGATTTGCCCTTTCTGGGGTGTCTGGGGGCAGATGTTAGTAGCCAGGGGGGGCACAAAAAAAATGTACCCTCCCTAGGCTATTATTATCTGCCCCCACTCGCTTTGCTTTGTCTGTCTGGTGGAGAAAATACAGCGGGAGCCCACGCATTTTTTTTCAACGAATTTACACCTTTAATTAACCCCTACATGTCTGAAATTTAGCACACATATACTCATGTAATTGTATGTTTCAAACATATATAAAAATACATGAAATTACATGGTTAAATGTGTGGAAACAATGTATCATTTCATGTCGGCTTCTGTGATTTCACTGAAGCCGGCAATTGAATTAGCGGCTATAACAGTATGTAGAAGTGTAAGAATTATAAATATATGTATATATATATGTCACAATGACATATATATATATATATATATGTGCTCTATGTGTATATATCTATTCTTTCTTTTGGCATTTAAATACTATTCTTTTGGATCCATTATATGTCAGTTTTGCAAGCCTGCGAGAAAATCTCGCAAGTCGGATGAAAATCGGATGTTACAAGGTACACACACATGCGATTAAATCGCATCTTTGAAGGAAAATCGGATGCCAGAAGGATGTGTGATGTTTTTATTTTGATCCGATTGTCGACCGTCTAAAACGGACCGATTTTTTGTGGTTGTGTGTGACTCCGGCCAAAGAGTGAAAAATTTAAAGGGGTCTGAATACTTTCCGAAACCACTGTACAACTTTCCTGCAAAATGGAATTTTCTCCAGATTTTAAACATGGGAGCTACAAAAATATTTTTCTTTCGGAGATAGTTGATTTCAAGGGCCCCAATTTATAGTTTCAATGTTTTAATTTTTCACTTTTTTTTACCTTTTTTGTATTTTTCTGTCTTTTCAGACAAAATCTTCAAAATGGCACATATGAGTTGATGAATTTTGTGTAAAATCTAAAAAATAAAATGTCTTTTTACGTTTTCTTTGTGCCTTTTTAGAGCAAAATGTTGCACAGTGATTTAAAATGTTGCAACGGTGCGGAAAAATAATCAGACAGATTCTTTACTCCGGCAAATTTTGTGATATTTGAAAAAGTTGCAAATTATAAATTAGGGTTAAACATCTAATAACGAAAACTATGAACACGTTATTGTCAAACAAAATAGAACAGATAGAACCATGTAAAATTAACTTAAACTAGGCACAAATTATAATGTATAAGGTGCAAACATAAAAGTATACAAAGGAGAAATCCAGTTCTTTTCTTGATAAAAAGCTTTATTCCATTATATTAAAAATAGACAATCCCAATACTGCAAAATTATAAGATTAAATCCTACGCGTTTCGAACTAAAATCTATACATTTGAACAATGACTATGTTTTTGTTCGGATCGGTAGGTTTATTTTTACAATTTTGCAGTAAGGGGTTTATTTATTTTTAATCTATTTAATCTATATAATATTTAGATATTTTTAACCAAAAAACAGCTGGATTTCTTTTTTGTAGGCTGCTCCTCATCACATTGAAGCAGGATTGGTGCTTATCCATGCCAAGGAATGCTGGCTATTAAAAAACTAAAAAAAAGGGAAAAGATAATGGTGAATTGAGGTGACACTGATAAAATATTTCAAAGAGTTTTGGTTTAGTATCATGCTTTGTCTAAACAGTAACATAGAAAAGCTCAGTAAAACAAACATATAAAAATACTCTGTTGTAAAAAAGTAACAGTAAACAACAAGTGCTAGTAAAAAGATGATAAAACACAGGGTATTTGGTTGATATGTTTTTTGCAAAAAATGTATACTAAGCCGCTCTACCAAACGTCAAGGTATACCCGTATCAGAGTAGTCCCTGACTAATGTGTTTAATCCCTAACTGTTGTATTTAAAAACCTGGTCATGTGTATAGTACCTATATGAGCAGGATTCAGAAAGGTAATGTCCAATGTGGACACGCTGCACAGAACGGCCTTTATGTGCATGGCTCACAAAGGAGGGGCGGAAACCTCCCTGATCTTGCAAAAAAACAAGAAACCAATTGAATACAAACACATGAGCCATGCACACAGTGACCAAGCCTGTAGGGACAGTGTTCACACCACCGGAAGACTGAAACATAGAAAAGCATAGTAAAACAAATGTATAAAAATACTCTGTAGTATAAAAGTAACAGTAAACAGCAAGTGCTAGTAAAAAGATAATAAAACACAGGGTATTTGGTTGATACGTTTTTTGCAAAAAATGTATACTAAGCCGCTCTACTAAACGTGAAGGTATACCAATATCAGAGCAGAGCAGTGTGTCTAAACAGTGCCCACTACAGGCTTGGAGTCGCAGGTGCAATAATACAAGATCTCGCAGAACTCATATTAAACATTTGAGAACTAAAAAGTAAGAAGTATAAAATGTGACTTACTAATGAAACTACATGCGCAGTGCGAGGCAGTTTTATCTTTTAGACATTCAAACGGATGCTTTAAAATTAACTTTGCTATCGGCATAAAGGTGCAGCTCCCACTGAACATGTTTGATTTGTGTTATTGCAGTGTTTGATTCCCTTTGTCCTTCATTTCCTTTGATAAAAATGGTGGTGCAATCTCTAAAACAATCTGACTACAATAAATATTTCAGCAGTCTTTGAACTCCGCTGATTTTTTTTTTTTATTCTTGTCCTTCATCAAACGAAGAACTTTTAAAACTCGAGAATTGGTTCCTATAATTGCTTCATTTGTTTGGGGTCCCTCATGTCCTTTATAATGACATAAGAAGATTAAGAGGAAAAAGTCTAGAAAGAAAGAAGTTCCATCAACTAATGAAAGATTTAATTGACACAGTGATAATACAATGAGATATTAGGACTTTGTGTTTCTTAATTACTGTTGTGGATAATTTCTGATATTAGCTTTAGAATTGTATTGTGTGACTGTCTAATTAAAATGATTGGAATAAAAAACAGAGGGGGAAACAAAGCAGAGTTCATAGATAGATTGATTGATAATAGACAGATAGATAGATAGATAGATTGATTGATTGATTGATTGATTGATTGATTGATAGATAATAAATAGATAAATGATAGATAGATAGATAGATAGATAGATAGATAGATAGATAGATAGATAGATAGATAGATAGGTAGATAGATAATAGGTAGATAGATAAATAGATAGATGATAGGTAGATAGATAGATAGATAATAAATAGATAGATAATAGATAGATAGATAGATAGATAGATAGATAGATAGATAGATAGATAGATAGATAGATAGATAGATAGATAATAGGTAGATAGATGATAGGTATATACATGAACAGTCTATAATTTTACGGTTAATTTTAACTCTGAAAGATAGAATATCAAGAATAAAATCCAGAAAATCACATTGTATAAATTATATAAATGTATTTGCATTTTGCAGTGAGAAATAAGTATTTGATCCCTCTGGTAAACCCCTTGTTGGCAGCGCAGCAGTCAGACGTTTCTTGCAGTTGATGATGAGGTTTGATGTCAGGAGGAATTTTGCTCCACTCCTCTTTGCAGATCATCTATAAATCATTAAGATTTTGGGGCTGTCGCTTGGCAACTCGGAGCTTCACCTCCCTCCATAAGTTTTCTATGGGATTAAGGTCTGGAAGTAAACGCATCCTTAATAATGTCCAAATTACCTCAACATATATGGCTATGGGTAACCAGATGGTAACTGTTCTTCACTGCTCTGCTGTCACACACTTTCTGTGCAGTTTATTTAGTGTTTTATGAATTTCTCTCCATTCCTCTATTGGTCTATTGTTGAGCTGTGACGTTTTCTCACTATCCAGATTCACACCAAAGTGGCTGTTGCGTTGCCTGCCTTGGCTTTTATACCGGCTATGATAATCTCTCTTGATTGACTGTGCTATTGAAAGCTATAAAAAGCCTTGCGGGAATGCACACCCAGATGTATTTGAGGTCATGTGAGCCTTCTCTTGTGGATATAATCTTCTGCAATGTGTAAAATGGCGGCGGCCTTTTTTAAATGATTCAAGCAAAGTGAAATTGTTCACATTTGTCGGGTCCATGCAAATAAAAAAAAACAAACAATTGATCCAAATTCAATTTGCATTGAATCGATTTGCTCATCTCTATTGACAACCTTTCCATGCCCGTCTTTGTGTTTTTCCTCCGCGTCACCAGTCACCTCTATGCGCTTCACTTTTCCATTTCCTGATCCACAAGTGTAAGTTATATCTTTAATATGTTTATAATGTCTGCATTTAAATGAGCCTAGAAAACCATTCGCCGTGGTAATGACATGGGTTATTGAAATTCATCCATGCTTGGGGCTATCTCCGGTATCTTGCTCCTTCATGACTCTTCCGATGATGCGTTCTCTGTAATTTACTGCATCTGTTTCCAGACAAATAATACAAGGTGCGGAGGGAGTGAGGAGGCATCTTATTGATACTGGACACACATGGTTATCATCCTCGACCGATGGTCAATCTCACATTTAGAGTTTCTGGTGTGACTTGGAAACATGAGGAACACAACATCTTCCAGGTGCTGTCGAAGGACTTTTTTTTTCTCGTCCTTTTTGTGCAAAAAGTGTAGTTATTAAACTCAGCATGGGAGACAATCTGAAACAGGATCTTCATCAATCAGATTAACTACTTTCAAAGATGAAAGCAGACGTGGCACAGTGTGAGCCTGAGCAGATATTTATCAAAAGCCATATTAATAACCACTTTCAGGCTTCTTCTGACAGCCTCATCTTAACTTCCATGTTTAACATTTTAGTATCATATGTTTTTGTCAGAATGAAGCTGCTAAGAGCATCAATTAATTAATTCCTCTGAAGTGTGGTTTGGAAAGGTAATAAAGTAACATCCCAAGGGTCTTCTTCAGCAATCATCATAAGCATGTCTGTAGCAATACAATTTGTGACACAATGTACACTCCGGGGTCTGATCCCAGAACATTCGCAGTAAATATTTTTAGTAAATTGGGTGCATACGGAATATTAAGTATTTCCATCCATGTGGGTGTAATAAGCCTCTGTGGACTGTATGTTAATATTAGGAAACAATTGTTAATATATCTTCTAAGTGTTTTTGTTAAAGTCCATAATACTTAGAATCATAGAATCATAGAATGGTAGAGTTGGAAGGGACCTCCTGGGCCTTCTGGTCCAACCCCTGCTCAAAGCAGGATTCTCTAAATCATCCCAGACAGATGTCTATCCAGCCTCTGTTTGAAGACTTCCATTGAAGGAGAACTCACCACCTCTCGTAGCCGCCTGTTCCACTCATTGATCACCCTAACTGTTAAAAAGTTTTTTCTAATATCTAATCTCTGTCTCTTCCCATTCAGTTTCATCCCATTACTTCTAGTCTTTCCTTGTGCAAATGAGAATAAAGATGATCCTTCTACAATGTGACAGCCCTTGAGATATTTGTAGACAGCTATTAAGTCTCCTCTCAGTTTTCTTTTTTGCAAGCTAAACATTCCCAAATCCTGCAACCGGTCCTCATAGGACGTGGTTTGCAGACCGGTCACCATTCTGGTCGCTCTTCTCTGAACTTGCTCCAGTTTGTTGATGTCTTTTTTAAAATGTGGTGCCCAAAACTGGACACAGTATTCCAGATGAGGTCTGACCAAAGAGGAGTAGAGGGCAATAATGACCTCACGTGATCTAGACTGTATGCTTCTGTTGATACATCCTAGAATTGCATTGAATTACTTTGCTACAAGAAGACACATTCAACATCTTCTAGAATGGAGGGATCACCTGCTTGGAATAGAGAGTCTATGTTAGTCTATGGAGATTGCATGGCTGTGTGCTTGATTTTATGCACACAAAAGCAATAATTAAAAGCCATATCCACATACATGCATTATACAAAAATACTAGTAAACTACTAATTGTTTTTATCAGGATATATAATATTATATTCTCTATTTTAGCATACACTGTATATTACCAGATAAAAACTAAAGTAAATAGACATGTACATACAACTATGCGTCTGGAACATTGTCACTTTTTTCAAAGTTTAAAATAAATGTCCCTTATACATTCAGTCCAAATGGTAAAATAAAATTAATTTTGCATTCCGCTCCACAAGTACATGAATCTGCGCATATTAAAGGACACCACTATTATGTGCTACAATTTTCACAGAAAATAATAATCAGCTGTAATTTTCCTAATAAAATGGGAACATCCAAAAACAGAAGAATTGACGCTTGAAGCTTTCTCTAGATTTCATTCAGTACAAACACTTACAGAAAAACCAACAACAAAGCAACCCATATTGCAAGGGAAAAAAAGTACAAATGCACAGTAATGGTTATGACATTTTATTTTCAATTTCCAAATGTCCCAGACAATCTGAAAACAATAAAATGCATTTCTAAAAAAAAAATAAAAAAAATACAGTATGTAACAATTGCTACGTGGGTGTTTTTTTTTTTCAACTTTAATAACCCATTATTTTTTTGTTGACCTGTCTAGTTACAGAACATGTTTTTCATTTTCAGGGCTTTTTTTTTGTTTTTGATTAAGTTCTTCTTTCATTTTTATGTATCATTAGAAAATAAATGATTACTTAAATTAGTTTTTTATAAACACATTTTGCTTAGTGACCATAAGCCTATATTTCAAAACATTGAAGTTTTCGCATTAGAAACAAGAGCAAAAGTAGCAGCATGTTTTCATTCTGACCTGAATGTTAGTCATCCTGTTGGTACACCAGGTGCCTTCTGATCTCCACTGGAACTCTTTGTCTATGTCATCAACTTGCCTTTGCTTTTTCTGTATAAGGGATGGCAGCACCAGCCCCAGTGCCATACATTCTTTATAAACTATTTTTTTTATTTGCTGTGTCATATTGCACCACTACCAGGAACAATACAATCTGACCTGGAAAGAGATGAGTGAATAAATTTGAGTGGAATTGAATTATGTTCAAATTTTACAAAAATCTGCATTCACCAAAATGTGGATTTTGTAATTTGCTTCTAGACAGATTCAGCCAGATGGTTAAGAAAATCCGAACTAAAGCCCCCCCGTCTCACATAGCGAGATCGCTGAAGCGTCACCGATTTTGTAACGCAACAGCGACCTAGCCAGCGATCTCGCTACATGTGACACGCAGCGGTGACCGGCCCCCTGCTGGGTATCGCTGATCATCCTCGAATGTCCTGGACCATTTTTTCATCGTTGGTGTCCCGCTGGCCAGCGCGCATCGCTGTGTTTGACCCCGACGAGCGACCTCGTTGGCGACGCAGAACTCAGGGACGCAGGCGGGAATCGTCAGAAAAGCTGCTGTGTAACAAGGTACCAACGACCGCCGAGGTCGTTATACGGATCGCCGGATCATTGCTTACCAGGTCGTATCGTTGTCGGGATCACTGGTGCGTCGCTAAGTGAAACCGGACCCTAACAGGCGATGTTGAATTTTGCTTGATCCGCTTATCTCTAGACTTGAATGTCAGCCTTTCTCTTGGTACAACAGGTGCCTTTTGAACTCTTACGAGACTCTTTGCCTACGACATCGGCTTGTTTTTGCTCTTTCAGTGTAAGAAACTGCACTGGCTCCCAGTCGTAATTTAGTTCTCGCAAAAGTTTCCTCTGTGGTTACGATAACCTACTTGACTTGATGTGATTGTTCATAGGATGGCTGTGTGTGTCTCCCTCCCAATTCATTGCTCATTCAGCCACTTCCTCCTCTCCTCGGGAGTTTGTCCCTGAATCTTCTCAGCATTAGACAGTGTTTCGGGACTTCTCCGACTTGATCAAGATTGAAGGAGCTTGTAAGCAACAGAGCTCTGCCGTTTTGATCCTTCTTCCTCTGTTTCCTTCAAACCAAAGCCTTGGCTTTAAGGTACCTCAAAATATGGCTGCCTAAAAAATAAAATAAAATATAAATAAAGCAAAAAAACAACTGATGCTAAGTTTACTGTTTTTAAGAGCAGAAAATAAGGAGAAACTCCAAGTATTTGAGGAGTTTTGACGTTCTGAGGAGGATGTGGAAAATTTCCACTCCAGAATCTCAGCAAAAAGACTCAGTGTGCACATAAAGGGGTTGTGGGCAATTGTTTTTGTTTTTTTTTACAAGGGCACTCCCATAAATATGATGGTCACAAGGTAGCCTCATGTTCAGAACCCCAATGATCAGCTATAAAATGAACTTGGAAAAAGTGTTCATTTTTCTTACAGCACCCCCACAGGAGGAATGAAGCATTACAGAATGCCCAGTGAAATCCAAAGGACTGTCTGTGTAATGCATGAGAGTGCCGGGTCCTCCAAAGTAAGGGAGGCTCTAGCTGCTCTTCATTCTGGCTGAGAGATGAGGAGTCCCTAAATATTCTCTTAAAATCCCATAAAAGGAAATACATTACTAATATTTCTAAGTCAAATAAATATTGTGTTTTTATTCAATAATTTTTTTTTAGAAACCTTTTCAATTAAAAAATAGAAAAAAATAATATTACAAGGAGAACTCAGACAATAATGACTGCATTCATTGGTGAAGGCTTCCTTGGAGATTCAATCTGATTTCTGGGGGCTCTCAGGAGTAGGATAATCTGTGATCACCTGATCAATATGGATATACAGTAAGTAAAGGTGGTCAAGACAAGTTTTCTACTAATATACTGTATAGTGTGTGTAAAAACATGTAATATATACTAAAAATAATATATAATTAGCAGAGACCCTGACCCCCGGCAGAAGGATGATTGTCATATTACCTCGCGTTTTGCCATCACCATCTGTTCCCTTTGCTGGATGAGGACACCTAGAGGGACAGTCAGGACTCGGGGAGATTTAGCACTTTAATGCTTGTTAATTGGACTGACAAATAAATGAAAGAAAAAAAAGCCGCTGAATCTTTGTCATGTTCTATTTTACTACACAGTTCTCATCCTGGGCTATTATTTCACTGTGCTTTCATCAGACAAAGTAAAGAGGTGGGAAGAGCACAATGTTTTAATAAAAGTTTCCAGAGCTTGACTAGTTTTCCTTCTAAATAAATGATAAACAAATAACAGAAAATGAAAAAAATCTGTTGCGCTAATTCCTATAGTATAGTGTACCTGGTCTAGATACACATAAATGCAAGTAAAAAGTCAAGGGTGGGTACAGATGCTGGGAATACAGTTCTTAAGCAAATAGACAGTTGTGCTCAAAAGTTTACATACCCAGAATTTTTGCTTTCTTAGCCTTTTTTCAAAGAATATAAATGATAACAGGAAAACCTTTACTCCAACATTGGACTAGAGCACCTTGGGCCCACCAGAGAAAATCATTCTTGGGGCCCACTATGTAGCTACATAGAAAGAAAAACAAGCCCACCAATTGTCAGGGTATAATATACGGTAGTACAAGTCTGAATTATGTAGCAGGGGTTGGGGTAGCCCCCCTCATAGAATATAAAGTAGCCAACTCATAGAATATAAAGTAGCCCCTCATAGGGTACAATGCAGCCCCCTAATATAGTATAATGTAGCCTTCTCACAGAATATAATGCAGACCTCATATAGTATAATGCAACCGCCTCATAGAATATAATGTAGCCCTCTTCATAGAATATAATGTAGCCCCCCATAGAATATAATGCAGCCAGCATCATAGAGTATAATGCAACCCCCTCATAAGGTACAATGCAACCCCCCATAGAATATAATGTAGTCCGCTCCATAGGGTATAATGCAGCCCCCCATAGAATATAATGTAGCCCCCTCATAGGGTATAATGCAGCCCCCTTCATATAGTATAGTAGAGTACCCTCACAGAATATAATGTAGCCCCTCAGAGTATAATGCAGCCCCCATCATAGGGTATCATACTGCCCCTCCTCATGGGGTATCATGCAGCCCCCCTCATATGGGGTATCATTCTGCCCCCTCATACGAGGTATAATGCTGCCCCTCATACATGGTATCATGCTGCCCCTTCATACAGGGTACCATGCTGCCCCCCTCATACAGGGTATCATGCTGCCCCCCTCATATGGGGTATCATGCTGCCCCCCTCATATGGGGTATCATGCAACCAGGACTCACTATATATATAAAAAACCCACAATACTCTCTTCTTCTCCTCACTATTAACGACACACCACTGGCTGGCGGCTCCTGGAGCAGTGGGGGCCTTAGGCAGCTGCTGGCCCTGTAGGTCAGCAGGTGTCAATGCCTGGGCCCACCGGAGAATCCTCCAGTTCTCCGGTGGCCCAGTCCGACCCTGTTTTTCTCCACTCATAGTTAGTGGTCGGGTGAAGCAATTTATTGTCGAACTACTGTGTTTTCTCTTTTTAAATCATAATGACAACCCAAAACATCCAAATGACCCTGATCAGAAGTTTACTTACTCCATTTGTTAATACCGTGTATTGCCCCTATAACATCAATGACAGCTTGAAGTCTTTTGTGGTAGTTGTGGATGAAGTTCTTTATTTTCTCAGATGGTAAAGCTGCCCACTTATCTTGGCAAAAAGCCTCCAGTTCCTGTAAATTCCTGGGCTGTCTAGCATGAGCTGCACGCTTGAGATCTCCCCAGAGTGGCTCAATGATATTAAGGTCAGGAGACTGAGATGGCCACTCCAGAACCTTCACTTTGTTCTGCTGTAGCCAATGACAGGTTGACTGGGCCTTGTGTTTTGGATTGTTGTCATGTTGGAACGTCTAAGTACGTCCCACGTGCAGCTTCTGGGCTGATGATTGCAAATTTGCCTCCAGTATTTGCTGATAACGTGCTGCATTCATCTTTCCTTCAACTTTTACCAAGTTTCCTGTGCCTTTATAGCTCACACATCCCCAAAACATCAGCGATCCACCTCCATGCTTTACAGTAGGCATGATGGCACCACAGTTTAAATGCTATTGTCTAAGACTGACACTGGCTTTAAGGGGTTAACAGTGAAGATTAGTGAATCGATTTGCAGAACACTTCTTCAGCAGAAACGTCCGTACTAGGAGCCCCATGAACTATTGCTTGCCTGCCGGAATCCCTAGGGCCTCTTCTAATTTGTAGGTGCAACATCCTTATTGTTATATGAGGCAAACAAGACATTGTTTTGGTTCAACAAATTAAAAGAAAGGGAACATTAATTTTTGCAGGCAGAAATACTGATGTCGCCATTGGGCCAGAGTCCTGCGAATAGATTTGCTCATCTCTAGTTAACAGCAACAATCGGAGCCAGCTCTGGTCGCTGCTGTTAGATACAAATGTAGGATGTGTTGAACTGGCTTCTGCTGCAATTTTTGGAGCAGGTTCACCTTCTGAGCCTTCTTTGTACACCAGCACCCAACTTCAGGAAGAAGTTAAGGTGGTTTTTCATTTTGTGTATGTTTTAAACAGTGATTAAACACCGCACTTATCAAATTCTTAATATATCTATGTGGTGATCAAAGTTACATTTTTTTTATGAAGATATTCAAATCTCCTGTGTAAACAAAGAATAAAGATACACAATTCTGTCTGCTGGCATCTACCACTAGGGGGAGCTTTGGAGCTCCCTGCATACAGTGCATACATTGTACTCAGTTATAACCCTGTATCTTTCAAACCTATGGTTATGCTGGGGATTTAGAGTTCACTTCTGGGTCAAAAAATGGAGCTATGACTGCTATAAAGATATATTTGGAAATTAGTCAGCGCTGAATTAATAATCTAACAGCTTCATGATGATAAAAGCATTGTTTTAAGGTTGACGAACACATAGAGAATGACATTAATTCTAGGTTGATCTCTTTTAATAATGTAAATAATTCCCAGGAAAATTCCAGTTGGAAAAAGTTGATAGGATAGGTTATAATTATAACTTCTAGATCGGTGGAGGTCTGACTTTTGTTGCCTTTACTCCCCATGGGGCTGGCGGTGATAGCTGAGTGCAGGATTCAGGCATCTCCAGTAGTCCCATAGAGAATGAATGGAGCAGAGGTTGAATATGCTCACTGCTGCTCCCGTGAAAGAAGTCCCCAGGTCTTCCAATCTATCCGGGTCTCGGCAGTTGGTTCCTCCTTACTCACCTGATCTTATGGATAAGTAATCAATAGTGATGAGCAAGTATGCTCATTGCTCGGGTTTTCCCGAGCATGCTCAGGTGGTCTCTGAGTTATTTGGAAGTGCCCTGAGATTTAGTTTCTGTTGCTGCAGCTGCATGATTTGCGACTGCTAGACAGCCTGAATACATGTGGGGATTCCCTAACAAACCGGCAATTTCCACATGTATTCAGGTTGTCTAGCAGCTGCAAATCATGCAGCTGCAGCAACAGAAACTAAATCTCAGAGCACTTCCAAATACTCGGAGACCACCCGAGCAACGAGTATACTCGCTCATCACTAGTAATCGTCTTTCACTACTTCAGGATTGCCTATATAATGGTGTCAACATATCAGCATCTCCTTCCGCTAATACAGAGTCTGCAGTTGGTAATATGAGCCTTGTATATGAGTTACAGAAATGATTACTTTAGAATCCATCACATTGACAAACCACTGCCATGCATTCTAATTCTTATAGCCCAGCATATTAGATAATGTGGCCCCTTGGTTGCTAGATTATTCTAAAAAAATAAGAGCAAATTCTTAATCCCAAATATTTTCTTGCATTAAGATACATTTTTTTTGTCTTAACATGAAATAAAATCTTTTTTCATTAGACTTTGGAAGTAGATATAGAAGTAAATGTGCATTTCCATTTCCGATTCTTGACATATTCTCATATTCTGAAACAATGTAACGCCCACCATACACACTGACTTTGAGAAAATCCGGAGAAGGCAGGGTACATTTTGACACATTGCCAGCATCTTCATTTCCATCGACATCTGCAGAAGTCCTCGACTTCCATGTGGCCTTCTTATTCCAGCGGATTCTCATTCAATTGTCGTAAAGTTATTTTTTTATGCTTTGGAATTGTATTTTGAAGCACATGGCCGCCGTGTGTTGATTATGTGGAAGATACTTTTTGATGTCTTTATAACTGGGGTAAGTAGAAGCAGGTGTGATAAAGAGATTGTGATAATGGTACGAGTGAGAATCGGTTGACAGTACCCATTGTGATCCACTTAGTTACCTGCTGACTGGAGAGAAGTACGACAGGTTTTTGACATTCTTCCAATCTCCAGGTGTTCTTTATTAATCTTTTCTACCAAAATCTACCAATTCACGAAGGTCAGATAAAAACGTACATCTTTCTTGAGCATCTCTTGCTTGTAAAGTCCTAGGTGCTCTGGGAGCTCAGGTCCCCTCATCTTTGGAACCTCAGGTCCCCTCAGGATGGTGGACTGGCCTCATATCCCTTCACTATTCCTGGTCTTAATATTTATAGAACCTCCATAGATACAACAGAACTGGCAAAAAAAGGAACAGCCCCAGTGGTTGTACCTAACTCCCTAACTCTGCTCTTCAAGGAATGAGAAGAAAGCATATACATGACCATGACCCCCTCCTGCCCTCAGGTGAAAGGGAGGGCAAAAATGGCAGTTGTCCAAGACCATCCACATAGATGGTTTTAGTGTGCCAGCCAAAGCTGGAGTCTCTGTTCTCTTCCTGAGAGGTCTGGGTAGTGAGATCACTCCCTGTATGATGTCCATAGTTTATAGGAAGGCAAATAGACATGCCTAATCCCAATGCGACAATCCCCTTACAAAAGGTCCATTGTTATATCTGCTGTTCTGTTCAAGAATAGGTCCTGTTTGGAAATAGGTTGCAATAATCCCTAGGCAGGTTAACAATTCAACTAATTTTTATTCCTTATGTCCATGATTGTACAACAAATCCATATAGATGGCCAAAATGCAATGTCCTCAGTCCACAATTTGCCAACCTGAGATCGATAGTTCTACTGTCCGCTTACCAGGAGATACCCACTGTCTCCCGACTTTTGGTTGGCCCACAGCTTTTGGTATCTCCAGCCGGTATAGTGTGCAGTCACAGCCTATGTTTCTCCAGACGATGGATATCACAACCGTAGCTCATGGATGCCCCTCCAGCCAACAACAGATCTCGAAACTCCATAGGCCATCCATCCATGTCCTCCAGTTTACCTAAGATCCATTCAGCACATCCTCCTCTGCTTTCTGTCATTGAATGGAAACATTGATTCCTGAGGATGAACTGACGAGCAAGCCAATCACTAATAAAACACAGCAAGCAAACATCTAATAAACCACAACAATATCTACGCAACCGGTGCTCCATGCTGGAAAAGTCTGTATCCCATAGATCCGTGGACTCCACTCTACGTCATTGTTCCAATAGTATTGAGTAGTGTTGAGCGATACGATACCGCAAGTATCGGGTATCGGCCGATATTAGCTGTATCGGACTTTCGATACTTAGTTTCGATATTTTCCATATATCGTATACCGGAATCGGATTTGTCACTGTCACTGTGAGTGTCCGTCGGTCGGGTCTGTCAGGAGTCAGCGGCACTTACCTGGCAGAAGATCTCCGGTGGTCACGGCCTGGACTGGTTGATGGCCGCCATCATCTTTCCCCGGCGGTCACATGCAGTTTCTCGCGATAACTGCAGTGACTGCTGGGTAATCCCGGCCGAAAAGCAGTCAGTCCGATGACGTCACCGCCGGGGAAGCAGGTAATCAGCTGTGCTGCGCCGGGATGACAGCCTCTGCCTGTCATTCCGATGTAGCAGAGCTGGATCGCCGTGGGACAGTCGTTACTATGGACTGCGTCGGACAGGTGGTATACTGTTTGTTTGTTTTTTTCCGTTTTTTACAGGAGATCGATGGCGTCGCAGGAATGAGAGTATAATAAAATAAATGAAAACTGTGTTGTCTCTTTTATTTCATTAAAATACTTTTTTCTTGCTGTGTCTTTTTTTTTTATACATTTTAAAACTTTGGGATTAATAATGGATCGGTGTCTTATTGACACCTCTCCATTATTAACTGGGATTATTGTCACCGTGCAATCAACGGTGACATTATCCCCTTATTACCCCACTTGCCACCGCTACAGGGCAGTGGGAAGAGCCGGGTAAAGTGCCACAATTGGCACATCTTTTGATGCGCCAAATGTGGGGCTGCTGTAGCCTGGTATTATCAGGCTGTTGAGGGCCAAAATCCATGGGCCTTGACAGTCTTTTAATACCAGGCCGCAGCAGTCTGCATTTTACTTGGCTGGTTAACAAAAATAGGGGGACCCCTACGCCGTTTTTTTTTCGAGGGGATCCCCTATTTTTGTTAACCAGCCAAGCTAAGCAGACTGCTGTGGCCTGGTATTATCAGGCTGGCAAGGTCCATGGATATTGGATCCTTACCAGCCTGAAAAACCAGGCCTCAGCAGTCTGCTTCATCTGGCTGGTTAACAAAAATAGGGGGGACCCCACGCCAAATTTTTTTCGAGGGGATCCCCTATTTTTGTTAACCAGCCAAGATATGCAGACTGCTGTGGCCTGGTATTATCAGGCTGGCAAGGTCCATGGATATTGGATCCTTACCAGCCTGAAAAACCAGGCCTCAGCAGTCTGCTTCATCTGGCTGGTTAACAAAAATAGGGGGGACCCCACGCCAAATTTTTTTCGAGGGGATCCCCTATTTTTGTTAACCAGCCAAGATATGCAGACTGCTGTGGCCTGGTATTATCAGGCTGGCAAGCAGGGTCGGACTGAGGCACCGGGACACCGGGAGAAACCTACGGTGGGCCCCAGCTCCTGCGTGGTGGGCCCTGATTTGAAAGGATAGGTCGCGGGGCAGAGGGGGCGGTGGCCCCGGGGCCCGCGCTCTGAGGGGGCCCACCCGGAGCTACGATACAGTTACATTCTGCGGCAGAGCAGGGAGAATCGCTCTCCCTGCTCTGCCGCCCGGAAGCTATGGGGCCTGAACAGGCGTTGGGGGGGCCCGGTGCCAGCAGTGGGCCCCCCACCCGTCATCGGAGGGTCAGCTGTATCGGCATCCAGCCGATAAAGCTGACCGCATGGAGAGAGAAGGAGCGAGCGCTCCTTCTCTCCCATAATCCCCCTCTCAGCGTATTACAGCGGGCGCAATAACATCACCTGCCGGCGCCCGCTGTCAGATGCTGAGAGGGAGAACAGTGAGCAGCACAGGAGCCGGGAGGTGATTTTTTTTTTGATTTTTTTTTTAATGGGGGTGCAGTCGAGTCCTGGCTGGAGAAGTCGTCATGTCGGTGTGGGCCAGATGGAAAAGACATGAAAAGTGAACAATTCCATTAGAAAGAACATCAGCGGTAAGTCATTATCTGTACCTGTGCTGTAATCTATATGTTCTGTAGGACTGGTATTATTTAACACAGACCATATGGCGGTAATATCAATATTGGTCTTTTTATATATAGATTATTTTGGCCAACAGCGCGGTCATTTGCTGAGGTTCTCTGATGATGGGCCCACTCAGAAGTTTTGCCCCACTAAACCAAAACCCTAGCTACGCCTATGGCTCTCTCTCTAGTCTTTCTTTCTCGCTCTCTGTTCTTTCCTTCTCGCTCTCTGTTCTTTTTTCTCTCTGTTCTTTCTTTCTCTCTTTTCTTTCTTTCCTCTCTTTCTTTCTCTGTTTGTTCTTTCTCTCTCGCTGCTCTTTCTTTCTTTTCCTCAGTACCAGCCACTGTGCCCTCATTACCAGTCAGTGTGATCAGCAGTGCTAAATGGTTACGCTTGGGGCGAGGATATGGGTGTGATTAGCTGTGAAATGGGTGTTGTCGGGGCGTGGCCTAAAATTTTCAGCGGCGCGCAACACGCGCCGCAGCCTTTAATCCTCTTTCCTGTCTTCCAAATTTGGGAGGTATGCTGTATGACCTCCCTACAACTTCTGGCCATGCTCCTGATGAGCGCGACGGATGGTCTCGTGAGGGATCTCCTCCCACATCTGGACTAAAGCATCCACCAACTCCTGGACAGTCTGTGGTGCAACGTGGCATGGCCTAAAATTTTCTGCAGCATGCACAGCGTGCCACAGCCTTTGTCCCTCCTTCCCTTATTCAAAGGTTGGGAAGTATGATGTTGGGCCGCAAGAATATATTTTCTCTGGTGGGCCCAAGGTACTCCAGTCCGACGCTGCTGGCAAAGTCCATGTATGTTGGCTCCTTAACAGCCTTAAATACCATGCCTCAGCAGCAGGGGCGTACATATAAATCATGGGGCCCCATAGCAAAAGTCTGAATGTTCCCCACCCCCCCAAAAAAAAACCCCAGAGGCATTGTAAATGTAAAGTGCCAGCACAGTGAGGGAAGTTGAGTCGCACAGAGACAGGGGTTTTGGGGGTACTCGACACCGATCACGTCGACTTCTATGGGGGATGTCACGAGTAGCACAGCTCGGTCCGTGACCTGGGCGATCACTGGAATGTGGGATATTTCCAGGAGATGATAGAATGTTCATGTAGTTTGTCGTGACGCCACCTGTAGTACCTGGTCAGGGTGTCCAGCGCTGCTGTGCAGGTCCTCTGGAAGGGATGGTGTAGTGCAGGTAGGTGAAAAGTCTTCTACAGGTAACACGCTATCCTTCCAGGGCAGATAGATGTGAGATAGAGCAATGGTGCAAAGTGATGTAGCAGAGTGGACTATGCGACGTAGTAAGAAAGCAGGAAACACTTCAAGTTAAACGTTGAATAATAAAATTTTTAATAATAACATTACAAAAGTGCAAATAGCATTAGTGCCGAAGTTCGTGGAGACTTCTTAGGACTACCCCCACCGGGGTAACTTCACAGTGTCCTTTACTTGTGCTTGTGGAGGACCCGCTCCAAACCTCCAACTGTGGTCTTGGGTGGGCTGCAAGACTTTCCTTGAGCAGACCTCACTTTCGGCCACACCAAACGGGATTTTAGTTTCTGAGGTAGTTGAAAATAGTGCACAGTTAAGTTTTTTGTAAAACCAAGATGGAGCACCGAAGTGCCAACTATTTACAGAAAAGTTTGTGAGCCAGTACAGTTCATGGCTTCAAAGTTCAACATTTTGATTACAGTGAAACACCATTACCCAACCTGGGTATATTAAGGCAACAATAAACTTGTTCTTCTGAACATTCACCCGTCCGGGTACATCAAGCCATTACCCAACCTGGGTATATTAAGGCAACAATAAACTTGTTCTTCTGAACATTCACCCGTCCGGGTACATCAAACCATTACCCAACCTGGGTATATTATGGCAACAATAAACTTCTTTTTATGAACATTCACCCGACCGGGTACATCAATAATTTAACTATTTACATACAGAGACCCTGTCCGGGTTATTTAGACTTCTTTGGCTGGCCTCTTACAGGTACCACCTGGTACTCTTCTGGAGCTTGCCAAACATCCGTGACAGGAGGGTCCACCCAGACCTGATGACGTCGTGTGGCCTGTACAGTGACGTCGTGACCCGCTATCTGGGTCTGTGTGGCCACCTCTTTCGTCTCCCTCCGGGTCTGGACCCCTATGTCCCGGACTGAACGAAACCCAGGGGGCCTAACAGGCGCCGGGTACGAGCCAGCTATCATTATCATGTCCATAGCTGGGGCTGCTGAGGAGACCACTGGGGGTGGGCACTTGTGCAGAGGCCTGGTTGGGGGAGGCTGAAGGCTCGTAGGGTCTGTCAGTTTCCTGACACTCTGGGGAGTAGGGGTCGCACCTGGTAACATTTAGGGCGTACCATCCATTGTAACCCCAGTGTCGGGTGTAAGTCACCAAGTCTCCTGGCAACAGGTCCCTCCCCGGGTGTCCTTCTGGGAGGTGAGCCTCCACGTCCCGCCGGGTTACAAAAACTTCTAAATAAAGTCCAGGCTCCTGGATGAAGCCCCAACCACCTTTTAACTTAAAGTTCCGTACTTCACCCTTACGCCGCGGCTCCCTCAGCGTACTTTTATCCTTTCTCATACGTGCCTTCTCTGCCAGGTTCTTGTCCAGGTGACGTTGCCGAAGCTTTTGGGATTCTCTCTGCTCCCTTTGTCGCTCTGCTTCCCGCTCCCGACGTCTCCACTCTTCCTCCTGATGCGGTTGTAATTCTCCTCCACCAGCAGCTCCATGTCTCCACCATAAAACGCCAGCTTACGATGTCCGGTTTGCGGCAGCTCTCCTGGCGCCCGCCAGTCCTGGCGGCGCTCCTCTGTGGCGGAAGCAGCCGGCTCTGGAACAGATGACGGTCGGGGCTCCGGTACAGGCAGGTAGAGCTCTGGTGCCTGCGCGGCCTCCTCCATGAGGACGGGTGTCGCTTCTTCTGCCTCAGCAACGGGGGCAGACAGCGGGATCTGGAGTGCTGGTACGGCGTTTTCTGCAGGAACGGGTGCCTCCACTGTGATACTGGCAACCGGTTCAGATTGCAAGGGCTGGGATGCCCGCACGGCCTCCTTTACTGGAACGGGTGCCTCCACTGAGATACTGTCAACCAGTTCAGATTGCATGGGCTGGGATGCCCGCACGGCCTCCTCTACTGGAACGGGTGCCTCCACTGAGATACTGTCAACCGGTTCAGATTGCAAGGGCTGGGATGCCCGCACGGCCTCCTCTACTGGAACGGGTGCCTCACCTTCCGGTACAGACACTTCAGGGGGTAAGAGGGATTGGCACCGCTCCAATTGTAGTTTTAGGGCCCGCCAGCTCGCTTCCATCCTGGCGACCTCCTCCCGGTGCCGGGCCAGGTCTCTCAGGGTATCCTCCGCTTCTTCCAGCGTAGGAGGGTTTCCAGGCCGGGTGCCAAACGGTGGCTCCGTGGCGATCGGGTCGCTTCCGTGGGGGGAGAGCTCTGACTCCTCCATCCCTTCCCACTTCTGCTCATGTCCGTTCGCCATCTCTGCCAAGTCACATGTGTCATTAGCATCAGGAGAGGCGCCATCTTTTGTAGGGAGGTGGGACCTTCGCGTTCGTTTCCGCCCACTGAGGAGGATGAGGAGGCGGAACTCCAGAGCTGTGGGGCACGATCTTACATTGCAGTAACATTTAGAGTGTGCGTACATCGTTTTCGCGCCACGGAGTGAGTGTACGCCCACGAGAGCACGCTCTTATTCTTCACCTGTGCCTCGTGGCGCAGATATGACGGAAAAATGGCAAATACAGTCTATGATGATTTTTGCAATTCTCAAGCAAAAAAACCGTTCAATTAAGGCACACAGGACTCGCTTATAGCGAGCTTCTGAATCCTGTTCGTGACGCCAAAGTTGAGTCGCACAGAGCCACAGGTTTTGGGGGTACTCGGCACCAAGCCCGTCGACTTCTATGGGGGATGTGACGGGTAGCACAGCTATGTCCGTGCCCTGGTCGCTCACTGGAATGTGGGATATTTCCAGGGGATGATAGAATGTTTGTGTAGTTTGTCGTGACGCCACCTGTAGTACCTGGTCAGGGTGAGCAGCGCTGCTGTGCAGGTCCTCTGGAAGGGATGGTGTAGTGAAGCTAGGTGATAAGTCTTGTACAGGTAAGACGGTATCCTTCCAGGGCAGATAGATGTGAGATAGAGCAATGGTGCAGAGTGATGTAGCAGAGTGGAGTATGCGACGTAGTAAGAAAGCAGGAAAGGAAACAATTCTTACTACAAAGACATGCAGCATAAGGCTGCCTCAACCCCTCCCATCCAACTAGCTACACCCTGTTCTAACCAGCCTGAGCTAGACCATCCCATTGGGTCCGCCTACACTCAGCTGGCATAGTGTACTGTTGAATGCAGTGGTTGGAGTCAATGGGGTGTTTCCTCCTTACCTGAGAGTAAGTTGTCACACCGCTGGGTGCGATGCAACATCTCTGTGGCGACTGGACCCTCGGGTGCTTCTGTCTTTTCACAAATGCCAGCTTTACCCAGCAATTGAATCAGAGGATATTTTACTATGTAGAAGTGAATAAACTATAAATATATGTATATATATATATATGTCACAATGACATGTATATATATATATATATATGTATTC
Organism: Oophaga sylvatica; assembly: GCA_033576555.1. NCBI lineage: Eukaryota > Metazoa > Chordata > Amphibia > Anura > Dendrobatidae > Oophaga > Oophaga sylvatica. Next base: position 7,983,928 of record JARQOD010000006.1, on the reverse strand, counting down.
TAAGTGTGTATATTTTGTGTTTACAAGGAAAGAAAGTGTTTTTTTAGTTGCGATATTTTGTTCCCATAGACTTACATGGGACTTCCGGTATCGGTATCGGGTATCGCCGATATTTTAGTGATATCGGCGATACCATTCCGATCCGATATTTTTAGATATCGAGCAATATCGCTCAACACTACTCAACACTAGTATTGAGTTAATGGAAAGTTTCTCACAGTCTTCTCTATTACAGGGCCAAAATGTCAGCTCTGGTCAGTCACAGGTTTCTTAACTATAGAGGCACCCAATGTGCTTTGGTTGCTGGAATGCTTGGACCATCCACAAGGACAGCATTTCTGCTACTGTGAATTCAATATTGCATTGTATGGGAGATACTGAAATTGACTAATCTACCTAATTTTTTCTAGGCAGGTGCTAGTGTGGTACTTGATGAGACAATATCCTGGTTCTGTGGACCTTTACTAAAACTCTAGTGGTAATGTTGCACCTAGGGATGGTCTCTGATTGAGGCTTTGACATAATGTAATGGGTGTATTGTATTGTGCATTCATTGGTGTAGGAAGCTTAAAGTGGTCTGTTTGGGTCATATGAAAGTCCTGGTGACCTATGTAGGCATGGGGCTCACAGGTGGCATGTGCGGGAAGGTATGACTGAGTTACACTTCTCAGAGATCTTCATGATGAAATATGCCCCCTGGCCTATGATCACTTCATCACAAGGTGCATCTCAAACTTGGGGAGATTCCTGTCCTAGTTGGAGACTAAACTGTAGAGCCGAGGTGTTGTGAATGTGTTAGAAATGAATTCTGAGCAGAAGCTCCCTCTGGTGGTTACAAACAGTACTGAACCATTCAATGAAGATTGGCAATCAGGAGTTACAGACTGGTCTTATATAAGGGAGGTTCCCTCCCATCATGGTTGCCGGTGATCAATTGTTCTTGTCTCAACTGTGGTTCCTGGTTCACTTGGAAGCCTGCTGAGTCTTGCCTCTTCTCCTGCTCTCAGATAAGATATTTTCTGTTTTTATTTTTGTGCTTGCTTTTTGCATTGTTTCCTGCACTTTTGTGGAGGTCAGCCAGGTCTCCTCCAGGGGCTTGTGCTTCTCTCAGTTTGTCTGAGCGTCTGTTGTTTGTTCATTTGCCTTTTCCAGTTTTTTCAGTGGCTGCGGCTTAGTTTTGTTACACCAGAGAACTAATTTAGGTGGTAGAGGTCGTGTGATCTCAGGTGTTTTTGCAATTAGTAGAGTTGGTATTTTTTAGGGCTTTTTGGATTGCAGTAAGTGTTCTTCCTATCCTTTTCTGTCTAGGAAGATTGGGCCCCAGCGTTTGCTCATACTATTTTCTGTCTGTGTCTGTATTTCCTCTTGTCTAACCGCCATTACATGTTTGGGGGCTTTCTATTATCTTTGGGGATCTGCTCCGGGGCAGATAGCTTTCCTCTTTCTATCTTTAGGTGTAGTTAACCTCTCAGGCTGTGACGAGGCATCTAGGACCAACGTAGGAACGCTCCACGGCTGCCTTTAGTTGTGGTGGTTAGTCAGGGTACTGCAATCCAGTAGATTCCAACCTCTCTGCTGTATTGCCGTTTTTGCTTGCTCTCCTCAGCTACCAAATCATAACACCGAGGGATTTTGCTGAAGTACAATGTCTGTGACTTATTCAGAAGCCAATATACACAAGGTGCGTAGAAGGCAGACCTGTGAGTTGGCTGCATTATTTATGTAGAATTTATTATACAAATGGCAAAATTTTAGTTTGTGCTATTTAGGCTAAAAGTGGAACAGTCCAGCTAAGAGAAAAAATATCCTCTTTAAATAAGACGAAAAAACATAAATCTGTCATACAGAAACATGAATCAAAAATATAAATAAATATTTTAACCAAAAATAAATTCTTTAAAAACGTAAAAGAACCCCATAACATTCCATTCCTGACTGATCCATCAAAAGCTTTGATTTGACCCCAAGTGTTTGAAAAGTAAACTCCAAAAGGACACATCAAGGATGAATGTGCTCAGCTCCGTTCAAGCCTAGAAGAACTTTTAGTGCTATAAAATGCATCCCCAGCACTTTTCATAATAAACATGATATTTCGGTTAAGGACGTCTTTATGTTCTTCAAAAATTGAAGCCCAGTGCTGGCCGAGAATTATAAGTCAATAAGTAGCTGTTTGCTAAGTTATCTGCTGCTCACAAGAAGCACTAAAGGTAAATTAAACCCTGTTGGACAGTGATAAATATTTTGCACAAGGGCGTCTGTAAATTGAATTCTCGTTCAAATTGCTAAAAATGCGAGTAAAATAGATTCCACAATTTTTATATTTTACGACATCAATAACTGCGCTGAATTTTCTGTCTTTGGGAAAAACTGCCAAATGTTCTAGCCATAAAACATTTCTTTTTTTTAAGTGTGATTTACTTTATAAGCAAAGATGGAAGATGACAGCCTTCTATGGAAAAATTCATTTTTTTTCTATTTTATTTGTGAGATTACAGTTTCGGTTTATTTTTAAATTTAGAAGACCACCTCCTTACAAATGTCCAATGGGGGACAAGCTTATCATTTCCATCTATGAGACAGTGTAACTCTGGTGGATGTGGACCTACTGTGCCACGGAACGATTTTACTCTGGAGGGGCATGACTAAGTGTCTACTGGGTCTTCACTGTGCCTCTGATGGTGAGGATAGGCTGGGCTGCCGATAGACACTAGCTGCCACTACAGGGCAGTCTCCAGGACTGTAGCAGGTGACCGGAGGGTCAGAGGCACAGGTAAGAGATACCGCACGGCGAGACAGAAACGTAATCAGGTGGTCCGAGGTCAGGGCAGGCAGCATGGGTTCACAATACAAAGCTGGAGTCAGGGAAGGAGAAGTCAAACAGTGCAGGTAAACAGGCCAAGTCAATAACAGGAGACAGAATATGGAGATATGCATAAACAGATGATATCAGGCTAGGAACCAAGGTTAAGGCAAGGAATGGTGGGAGGAGCTGCCTAATTTTAATCCTGCTGGCACGGAATAGGTCAGGGAACCTAATCACTGTAGGACACAGCAGGGTTAAATTCCTGCAGAGTAAAGCCACGCCCTCCTCAAGGAAAAGAGCATTATTTTACTCATCAGCTCCTAAGTAATATACAGCCACTAAGGCAAGGACTCATGAGTAGAGTTGTGCTGTCACAGCACATGCATGGAGAGCCCAACACACAGGCTTACCATGCATGTGCTGTGACTGTGACACACCTGCAACTCATGCAGCTGTGGCGGTGATCAGCTGTTCAGCCGGCGCGATCCAGGAAGTTGGGTTCCCTCTGTAGCTTTTTTGGCAAGAGCTATAGCTTGCCAAATAAGCGGGGAACCGAAGATATTCACTTAACTCTACTCATGAGTGAGACAGAGAAAAAGATGATATATATGTCACAATAACAAAGATAATGATAAAATATAAAAAAATTATCATAAAATAAATATAGATATAACTAGTGACAATATCACCCAACGTGTGGATGGCAGACCATCCGGAAATGTGAAGGGAAATATCCAGGAATGGAGGAAGACACCCAGTGGCAGGACAACAACAGAAAATCAAAGGTGACACAATGTGGATAATAAAATATAATTTTTATTGAAACAAATGTACAAAAATATTACACTGCAAAATTGTATATGTATTAAAATACAAAAAAATGTGTACATATATTATATTATTTAATAAAAAAGAGGCAATGACCTATGTAATGATACAGCTACAAAATGTAAAATGAGCACCTTAGTATATGGCCATATATACTTTAATAATTCCTGCACAAAAGTATAATATGTAGCAGGTATAAGAACATGTGCACATATGGAGAATGGTTTGCTCAATAAAAAAACAGGTGATGAACCCTATATGCAAAGGCTGGCGATGTGTACTAAACCTGCAATATATGCTGTTTATGTGGACAATTGTTTGTAATACAGAAAATAAGATACAATGTGCAGCAAAAATTGTGTGCATGTGATAAAATTAAATATATATATGCACTATGGTGAGAAAATACCTCAAATAATAATGCCACGTGCACAAAAAAATAAAAATGAAAAAATAAAAAATTGCACTATTGAAAAGCAATATATGTGTATGCACAAACAAATGCAAACGAACAACACTGCACTAGTGAAAAATCAATGGAAGTACCATACACCACAGTGGGTAAAGTGAATGATTGCAAAAAAGTACAAACAAAAAAGAAAAAAAAAAAAAGAAAAAACTAACAGCATCCACTCTTGCAAAGTATAAGCACCATGTGTCGCGGTGAATAAAGTGGAGGGTGTCGGAATTACCGCCAAGCTATGGACAATTACCTGGGAGCTGTGATCAAGGGTTATAGCCTCTGTAGAACGCGCACCGACGAGCGTTTCGGAAATGTTTTCCTTCGTCAGGGAGATGTTTTTTTTTTTTTTCTTTTTTGTTTGTACTTTTTTGCAATCATTCACTTTACCCACTGTGGTGTATGGTACTTCCATTGATTTTTCACTAGTGCAGTGTTGTTCGTTTGCATTTGTTTGTGCATACACATATATTGCTTTTCAATAGTGCAATTTTTTATTTTTTCATTTTTATTTTTTTGTGCACGTGGCATTATTATTTGAGGTATTTTCTCACCATAGTGCATATATATTTAATTTTATCACATGCACACAATTTTTGCTGCACATTGTATCTTATTTTCTGTATTACAAACAATTGTCCACATAAACAGCATATATTGCAGGTTTAGTACACATCGCCAGCCTTTGCATATAGGGTTCATCACCTGTTTTTTTATTGAGCAAACCATTCTCCATATGTGCACATGTTCTTATACCTGCTATATATTATACTTTTGTGCAGGAATTATTAAAGTATATATGGCCATATACTAAGGTGCTCATTTTACATTTTGTAGCTGTATCATTACATAGGTCATTGCCTCTTTTTTATTAAATAATATAATATATGTACACATTTTTTTGTATTTTAATACATATACAATTTTGCAGTGTAATATTTTTGTACATTTGTTTCAATAAAAATTATATTTTATTATCCACATTGTGTCACCTTTGATTTTCTGTTTTTGTCCTGCCACTGGGTGTCTTCCTCCATTCCTGGATATTTCCCTTCTACTCATGAGTGCTAAAGAATGGAGTTGGACTAGGTAGTGGAGAGCAAGCATCATTGCAGCCAGTGGTTTATTTTGCCCCCAGTACTAAGTTTCAGTACTGATATAACTTTTCTGGTGCCTCTTGTGGTACCCAATTTCTTGAGCCGCGTGCAGCTGACGCGTGTCTGGCAGAGGGCCCATGAAATATATAGGACTTCCAAGTTAGTTGTTGAGGAACACTGTTACACCAAAAGCAGATGAGTGCAATGTTCCAAAGCAGATTGATGCACATTTTAGAGGACCCTCTTTTATTTCCTTAGCATACCCTAATACCCAAAATTTAGACATGCCCATTTTTTTTTTATAATACTCCTTATTAGTAGGCTAGCTATGACAATAAAGCACAAATATAAAGGCGAACAAGTCCTTTAAATGATAGCATTAGGTTGGCTACATCTTCATATTTACATCGTATTGATGTGATGAATGAGATGATTTAATCTATTTTTCGAGGTCTGCTGATAATTTGTTTGATGGCCTGCACTTAGCTGCCGTGTTAGTGTACGGCGGTCCAGTATACCATCTTCTAATACAGCAGTTACACAATGTCCGCATACAGAAGAGGCACAAGTACTTCGGTAATGAAAACATTCAATGATAGATAATGTATTTTTCAAATGGTATACAGTATTTGTTTGCTTAGAAAAGAATGCATTAGTCATTTCAGAGAGCAGCATAGATAGCAGGATGCACTCGATGAGGTGTAGACTGAAAATTACTATTCTTGTTCTTTTGAAAGGGGTTTTCTGAAACTCTGATACTGATTACTTCACCTTGGAAAAGATCAAGAGTTTCAGAATGGCGGAGGTCCAACTCTCGGCACCATCACCGATTAGCAGATTGAAGGGGTGACGTTGTATCCGAAATGGCACAGCGCTGCATATTGTGTAGTGGCCGTGAGTGGTACTGCAAGCTTTCTTCTATTGACTTGTGCCAGGGAGCGCCTGGAGCAAGATTTACGGCCACAATATAAAGTACAGAGCTATACTAATTCATGCAGCCCCTTCAATTAGCAGATTAGTGGAGGTCCTGTGAGTCGGACAAGAACCAGGCTGATCTGATATTGATGAATAAATCTATTTGAAGCTAATAAAGTTCTATATGAATTTCACCCAAAAATTCGGATTTGTTATATATATATTTTTGTGAAGCGATGTTTTTAGAATCCAGCAAAATGGCAGATTTATTTTATTTCTGTACATTGGATACAAATGAAAAAAAATATATAATAGCATAATCACATCACCCCTCGTGTACCTCACCACTAGTGTTGAGCATTCCGATACCGCAAGTATCGGGTATCGGCCGATATTCGCTGTATCGGAATTCCGATACTTAGTTCCGATATTTTTCATATATCGTATACCGGAATCGGAAGTTCCCATAATTCTTTGAGAGGCAATGTGATTTTAGTCAGCCAATGAGGAATCTTATGAAGTGTGGGCACATCCTGTACTGCTGCGGTCATCTTAACTAATGGCATGGCTGTGATTGGCTGCTGAAATGATGTCAGAATGCACTATAAAAGGCGCCGCCTCCATTTTAGCGTCACTGTGCTGTGAACTCAGTTAGGGACAGAACGCTGCTGTGCTGACTCTGAGGGACAGTTACACATTGCGATTTTGTGTACTCTACTGTGCTTTAGGCAGGCTACTTTACCAACCGCTGTGTAAAGCTTCCTTTTGCCAGTGTTGTTTTAACAGCTCTGTGCAAGGTGTGTGTGAGTGCAGGTGACGCTGCAGTTTGCTCTGCATCCACCGCTGTTTGTAGGCATCTGCACGTGTCACTCACAGACTCTTTTTTTTATTTGATTTTGTGGAATTGGTGCAGCTCCATTATATTTGCAAAAAATCTAATCTATTAGTGTGACGCGCTTCCATCCGTATACAATACATTGGTTGCAAACACTATAGAAGTAGACAAAGGGGCCTTTCACAGCTACTGAACAGTTGTGTTTCAGTGTTCACTGTAGTCTGTGAGCTTTTCATTTTTTGAGTGCAGATCACGCTCCAGTTAGTTCTTCAACTACTGCTGGTTGTAGTCTGCTGAGCGTGTGTCACTGCCTCATCCTTCACATTTTTCTCTAATTGGTGCTGCTCCATTATATTTGAAAAAAATCTAATCTATTAGTGTGACGCGCTTCCATCCGTATACAATACATTGGTTGCAAACACTATAGAAGTAGACAAAGGGGCCTTTCACAGCTACTGAACAGTTGTGTTTCAGTGTTCACTGTAGTCTGTGAGCTTTTCATTTTTTGAGTGCAGATCACGCTCCAGTTAGTTCTTCAACTACTGCTGGTTGTAGTCTGCTGAGCGTGTGTCACTGCCTCATCCTTCACTAATTTGTGCTGCTCCATTATATTTGAAAAAAATCTAATCTATTAGTGTGACGCGCTTCCATCCGTATACAATACATTGGTTGCAAACACTATAGAAGTAGACAAAGGGGCCTTTCACAGCTACTGAACAGTTGTGTTTCAGTGTTCACTGTAGTCTGTGAGCTTTTCATTTTTTGAGTGCAGATCACGCTCCAGTTAGTTCTTCAACTACTGCTGGTTGTAGTCTGCTGAGCGTGTGTCACTGCCTCATCCTTCACATTTTTTCTAATTGGTGCTGCTCCATTATATTTGAAAAAAATCTAATCTATTAGTGTGACGCGCTTCCATCCGTATAAAATACAGTGGTTGCAAACACTATAGAAATAAACAAAGGGGCCTTTCACAGCTACTGAACAGTTGTGTTTCAGTGTTCACTGTAGTCTGTGAGCTTTTCATTTTTTGAGTGCAGATCACGCTCCAGTTAGTTCTTCAACTACTGCTGGTTGTAGTCTGCTGAGCGTGTGTCACTGCCTCATCCTTCACATTTTTCTCTAATTGGTGCTGCTCCATTATATTTGAAAAAAATCTAATCTATTAGTGTGACGCGCTTCCATCCGTATAAAATACAGTGGTTGCAAACACTATAGAAATAAACAAAGGGGCCTTTCACAGCTACTGAACAGTTGTGTTTCAGTGTTCACTGTAGTCTGTGAGCTTTTCATTTTTTGAGTGCAGATCACGCTCCAGTTAGTTCTTCAACTACTGCTGGTTGTAGTCTGCTGAGCGTGTGTCACTGCCTCATCCTTCACATTTTTCTCTAATTGGTGCTGCTCCATTATATTTGAAAAAAATCTAATCTATTAGTGTGACGCGCTTTCATCCGTATAAAATACAGTGGTTGCAAACACTATAGAAGTAAACAAAGGGGCCTTTCACAGCTACTGAACAGTTGTGTTTCAGTGTTCACTGTAGTCTGTGAGCTTTTCATTTTTTGAGTGCAGATCACGCTCCAGTTAGTTCTTCAACTACTGCTGGTTGTAGTCTGCTGAGCGTGTGTCACTGCCTCATCCTTCACATTTTTCTCTAATTGGTGCTGCTCCATTATATTTGAAAAAAATCGAATCTATTAGTGTGACGCGCTTCCATCCGTATACAATACATTGGTTGCAAACACTATAGAAGTAGACAAAGGGGCCTTTCACAGCTACTGAACAGTTGTGTTTCAGTGTTCACTGTAGTCTGTGAGCTTTTCATTTTTTGAGTGCAGATTACGCTCCAGTTAGTTCTTCAACCACTGCTGGTTGTAGTCTGCTGAGCGTGTGTCACTGCCTCATCCTTCACAATTGGTGCTGCTCTCATTATATTTGAAAAAAATCTAATCTATTAGTGTGACGCGCTTCCATCCGTATACAATACATTGGTTGCAAACACTATAGAAGTAGACAAAGGGGCCTTTCACAGCTACTGAACAGTTGTGTTTCAGTGTTCACTGTAGTCTGTGAGCTTTTCATTTTTTGAGTGCAGATCACGCTCCAGTTAGTTCTTCAACTACTGCTGGTTGTAGTCTGCTGAGCGTGTGTCACTGCCTCATCCTTCACTAATTGTGCTGCTCCATTATATTTGAAAAAAATCTAATCTATTAGTGTGACGCGCTTCCATCCGTATACAATACATTGGTTGCAAACACTATAGAAGTAGACAAAGGGGCCTTTCACAGCTACTGAACAGTTGTGTTTCAGTGTTCACTGTAGTCTGTGAGCTTTTCATTTTTTGAGTGCAGATCACGCTCCAGTTAGTTCTTCAACTACTGCTGGTTGTAGTCTGCTGAGCGTGTGTCACTGCCTCATCCTTCACATTTTATCTAATTGGTGCTGCTCCATTATATTTGAAAAAAATCTAATCTATTAGTGTGACGCGCTTCCATCCGTATAAAATACAGTGGTTGCAAACACTATAGAAATAACAAAGGGGCCTTTCACAGCTACTGAACAGTTGTGTTTCAGTGTTCACTGTAGTCTGTGAGCTTTTCATTTTTTGAGTGCAGATCACGCTCCAGTTAGTTCTTCAACTACTGCTGGTTGTAGTCTGCTGAGCGTGTGTCACTGCCTCATCCTTCACATTTTTCTCTAATTGGTGCTGCTCCATTATATTTGAAAAAAATCTAATCTATTAGTGTGACGCGCTTCCATCCGTATAAAATACAGTGGTTGCAAACACTACAGAAGTAAACAAAGGGGCCTTTCACAGCTACTGAACAGTTGTGTTTCAGTGTTCACTGTAGTCTGTGAGCTTTTCATTTTTTGAGTGCAGATCACGCTCCAGTTAGTTCTTCAACTACTGCTGGTTGTAGTCTGCTGAGCGTGTGTCACTGCCTCATCCTTCACATTTTTCTCTAATTGGTGCTGCTCCATTATATTTGAAAAAAATCTAATCTATTAGTGTGACGCGCTTCCATCCGTATAAAATACAGTGGTTGCAAACACTATAGAAGTAAACAAAGGGGCCTTTCACAGCTACTGAACAGTTGTGTTTCAGTGTTCACTGTAGTCTGTGAGCTTTTTATTTTTTAAGTGCAGATCACGCTCCAGTTAGTTCTTCAACTACTGCTGGTTGTAGTCTGCTGAGCGTGTGTCACTGCCTCATCCTTCACATTTTTTTCTAATTGGTGCTGCTCCATTATATTTGAAAAAAATCTAATCTATTAGTGTGACGCGCTTCCATCCGTATACAATACATTGGTTGCAAACACTATAGAAGTAGACAAAGGGGCCTTTCACAGCTACTGAACAGTTGTGTTTCAGTGTTCACTGTAGTCTGTGAGCTTTTCATTTTTTGAGTGCAGATTACGCTCCAGTTAGTTCTTCAACACTGCTGGTTGTAGTCTGCTGAGCGTGTGTCACTGCCTCATCCTTCACTAATTTGTGCTGCTCCATTATATTTGAAAAAAATCTAATCTATTAGTGTGACGCGCTTCCATCCGTATACAATACATTGGTTGCAAACACTATAGAAGTAGACAAAGGGGCCTTTCACAGCTACTGAACAGTTGTCTGCAGTGTTCACTGCAGTCTCTGAGGAATAACCACACTTAGGCCTTATAACTTTTCTGACTTTCTTTATCAATCTACCAAGATGAAGAAGGCAGGGAGTAAGGCACGTGGTCGTGGCCGTGGAGTGTCAGCAGGGAGAGGACGTGGGGATTCTGTGCCTGCTGCTGCCGCACCCAGTGACACAGCATCCACCAGTTTTCCCCGTGAGCGTTCCTTTATGCGCACTTTTGTAGGAGCTCAGCGTACCCCCCTGCTGCGGGAAGAACAAATTGAAGCCGTTGTTGGTTGGATGGCAGCCAATGCATCAGTTCAATTGCTTCCACCTCCTCTCAGGACCACAGCACTGTTGAACAACCATCTGTCTCTTCACCGCCTGCCAAATTGCCCAGGCAGTCAGAGAGTTCTGAACTGGAGCCAGCTGAGTCTCTGCTTCTGTTCTCAGAATCTGTTGGCTTGGAAACAGGGGCCCAGCCAAGCAGCATTCTGGAATGTGAAGGAGAGGCAGTGTGCAGTGATGCGCAACAGCTGTGTCTCTCTGAATCTGAAGAGGCGGGTGAGCCAGTGTCGATGGTCAGCACACCGCAGAACGCATCTGATGATGATGAGACTCAGGTGCCATTTTCTGTTGAGCAAGGTGCTGGCCAGACCACCCAACAGCAGCAGGTGTTGGAAGAGGGTAGTGGAGATGATGAGGTCCAAGACCCAACATGGCGTGAGGAACAGGAAGGTGGTGGTAGCAGCTCTGAGGAAGAGATTGCCCCAACGGTCCAAACAGTAGGGAGAGGTAGGCTGCAGACTCGGTTGCCTGTACCCTCCAGTTTGGCACCCGTTCGTAGCAGTTCTCTTCCAACAGCCAAAACGGGCGCTCCCAGGACTTGCACTGCGTGGTCCTTTTTTGACACACTTGCAGATGATATTTGCTATGTCAAATGCAAGCTGTGTAATCAAAAAGTTAAAAGAGGTAAAAATACCAGTAACCTCAATACCACAAATATGTGGAAACATGTACGGACAAAGCACGTAGCTGAGTTACAAAGACACACTGGAGATGTAGGCCAACCTACAGCAGCACCTACATCTTCAGCTCGTGTTGGAGCCTCTTCCTCCAGCTCACACACAGCTGGTTCGGCTTCCTCACAGGATCGCCATGGAAGAACCTCTGTAACTGTTGTCCAGAGACCCAGTGTTATTCCACCCACAGCTGCAAGTTCCCTGTCATCCTCACACTCCCAGGCCACAAAACAGCCATCGGTAGCACAGGCATGGGATAAAAGACGGCCATACTCGGCAAACCATCCACGAGCACAGGCTCTGAATGCTGGCATTGCAAAACTCCTGTCCCTTGAAATGCTGTCATTCAGGCTGGTGGAGACTGACACTTTCCGTAACTTTATGGCATTGGCAGTCCCACAATACAATGTGCCCAGCCGAATTTATTTCAGCAGGCAAGCCGTCCCTGGTCTGCAAAAGCATGTCGAGGGAAAAATTAAACATGCGCTACTAAACGCCGTCAGTAGCAAGGTCCACCTGACCACCGATGCGTGGACCAGTACCCATGGCCAGGGACGATACCTTTCCCTCACTGCCCATTGGGTCAATGTTGTGGAGCCGGGTACAGATCTTGAGAGTGGCGCTGTACGTGTTCTGCCAACTCCAAGGATTGCAGGAATCAAGTCTGTCCACATTGACTCCTCCTCCTACTCCAGTTCCTCAGAATCATCGCTGCAGGAGCCGTCACGGTCTACCTCCACATGGACCCGTGAACGCTTACCTGATGCGACCGATATGAGCACAGCCGTGGCCAAACGTCAACAGGCCGTCCTGAAATTAATTTATATGGGGAATCGAAGCCACACAGCGCAGGAGCTCTGGAATGCCATCAAGCAGGAGAGCGACGTGTGGTTTTTGCCAGCGAATCTCCAGCCAGGCTTGGTAGTGTGTGACAATGGCCGAAATCTGGTGGCAGCTCTGGGCCTTGGCAACCTCACTCACATACCATGTCTGGCACATGTGCTCAACTTGGTCGTGCAGAGTTTTTTGAGGGACTATCCGGATCTTGATGCACTGCTGCACAAGGTCCGCCTAGAGTGCGCTCACTTGCGACGTTCCAGCATGGCCAGATCGCGCATTGCAGCTCTGCAACGCAGATTTCGCCTTCCTGAACATCGCATCATATGTGACGTACCCACCAGGTGGAATTCCACGTTACATATGTTGGAGCGGTTGTGTGAGCAGCAGCCAGCAGTAATGGAGTATCAGCTGCATCAGGCGCAATCAACTCGCAATTTGCGTCGTTCACACTTCACCACTACTGAGTGGGCCTCTATGAAGGACATCTGCCACGTTTTGCGTGCGTTTGATGAGTCAACGCGGATGGCGAGTGCAGATGATGCACTAGTCAGCCTGACTGTCCCCCTTATCTGCCTGCTTCAAAAAACACTGCAAGCAATAAGGGATGAGGTTTTGGAAGAGGTGGAGGATGAGGAGTCACAAATTCCATCACCTTCTGGACAGTCAGCGCAACGTGGTTCCACACAAAGGGCTGGGCAGTGTTCACTTTGTGAGGAGGATGAGGAGGAGTCAATGGAGGAGGAAGACATCGCTCCAGAGGGAGGTACACAACGCTCTAGTCAGTATGTAGAGCGAGGGTGGGGTGATGCAGAGCAGGCAGAGATGACGCCTCTTGCAGGGGACAGCGTTTCTTGGCCAGTTGGGAGTCTGCAGCACATGGTTGATTTCATGCTGCAGTGCCTGAGAAACGACCGCCGCATCGCCCACATTCTCACCACGTCTGATTATTGGGTGTACACCCTCCTAGACCCTCGCTACCGGGACAACTTACAAAGCCTCATCACACCGTTGAACCGGGAGCGTAAAATGCGGGAGTACCAAGACACACTGGTGCAATCCATAATGTTCTCCATTCCAGCCGAGAGCACTGCTGCTGCTACTGCTTTACAAAGCAGCTCTGTGCGTCGAGGCAGTGGAGACAGCTCTGCAACAAGAGGGAGCACAAGCAGCGCCTCTGCACAGGGCAAGACCAGTATGTTCCAAATGTGGCGAAGTTTTGTGGCAGCGCCACCAATGTCTACACCATCCGAGACGGCTCCAGTCAGCAGGAGGCAACGTTTCCGTAAGATGGTGACAGACTACATGTCTTTCCCTCTCAGTGTACTCCCAGATGGCTCTTCCACATTCAAGTTTTGGGTCTCTAAGCTGGATACATGGCCAGAGCTTAGCCAGTATGCATTGGAGGTGCTGGCTTGCCCTGCTGCCAGTGTATTATCGGAGCGCGTCTTTAGTGCCGCAGGTGGTGTACTAACAGACCGTCGCATGCGACTATCCTCCGATAATGTAGACCGGCTTACTTTTCTGAAAATGAACAAGGCATGGATCTCGCCAGAATTTGTCTGTCCGTTTTCAGATTAAATAACTGGTTCGCAACGTTATCCATGTCTCCTGTTATGTTCATCTTTCTACCACCTGAACTCTACTCCCTGTGCTACAACACTGCCAGTTGCTGCTCAGAAGTGTCGTGTCCACAGACCAATACACAAGCTATAGTGTTAGTGGGGTTCAGTAACGCCAGCTGTTCCCCTGCTGTGTGTCCGGCAACAAGTCTCCTGTTCCCTACACATGCACAGAAAAACCCATGTCGAACATGCTCCAAATAGGGAAGAGCCGTCACCCTGATTGTTATGCTTAAAACAGGAAATTGTGAAGTTTTCCAGGCCTAGAATGATAAATTTTTATGACAAATATGGACAAATAATAATTTGTCATCACAGCGCATATCTGCACATGTCTATTATAAATGGTAACAAAAACTAAAACATAGTCTTCACTTTTTGAAATTAATGCATAAAAGTACATTTCATACTTATCAATTAATGCTTTTTAAGGAACTTTATCTGTACCTGTAAGATAATGCAGTCAATGGATGTACAAATCATAAAATCCTCATCATCATCATCACGAGTTTTATTTATGACAGACATTATAAAATACACATACTGATGCCAACTGTAACTTCACACACCATATATGAAATGGCCAGCATCTAAACCTGGTAATAATGTGCAATAATAAATTATTACATCTAGAAAGTGCATCATGCATACTGACAATAGGTAGTACTAGTTATACCTGCAAGTGCTGTTGAAACAACCACAACAGATATAAATTAATAATGGTATATAGGTATCACAGTGCATAGTTACTCATGGACAATGTCGATGTAATACTGTACCTCAATAAAGTAAGCGTCAACCATTATGCTTGTTAGTCTTGTAGATTGTTAAAGAGGGAACGGTCTTTTTTTGTTGGTCATAGGTGAGTATTAGACAGTAAATGATTACTGCTGTCGTATTTTTGGCGTCCCTAGGGCGCAATAACGCTGCGTAACGTCACATTTTATAGAGTCATCTAATTGACACACGCTACCCTACCCTACGCGTGACAGTAGGAAGGTAGTGTTGACGGATAAAGCCTTGCGCAACCAGACATGCTTTTACCCTCTTCAACACTGTACAAGCAAAAAATGCATGATTGCAGCCGCAGACTTTATTGACGTACAGTATAACATCGACATTACCCATCAGAGGCTGTCCACTGTCTGATACAGACATAGAATATACCTTTGCTATCCGTAGCCTTTGTTTCACCTACACTTGCAGGCACACACTTAAATTGTGACAATGCATTATGTTTTTTTAAATGGTTATTTTTTATCGTACATTATTGTGTCATCACATTGATGAGTCCATGCTGGACATGTCATACATGGTGTACAAAGTAACTATTTTATTAACTTAAATAATTGAAATGTCTGTGACTGTCACATCTAAATTGCAATGATGATGATGATGATAAGTGACTATTACAAAATCCATTGTCTTCACTATGTTTATGGTTTAACATAGCGTTCCTTAAGCATTATTCATAAATACAAAAATGGACTTTTATTGTTAAATTTACAACACTATATTTTGTAACCAATTTTTTGGGTGGTGTGTTGTTCCATTTCTTGTTGGCATGTGCATATATGCGTTTATATTTGCAGTGTCTTTATTTTTATTCTTGAAGTTAGGAAACATGTGTATCTTTGTACCGTGTTAGCCAGTAGATAGATAAATATTTAGACTTGAGAGTCCGCAGTGGTTGATACCTTTGAATGGATAACTGAAAAGATGGTAACAAATTGCAAGCTTTCGAGGCTACTCACGTCTCTTCATCAGGCAAAGACTAAACCAAAAAATGAAGCATCACATATTTCTATACACAACAGGACACAGGAATAGTGCAATAGGTAAGACAAGTAAGTGACGTGTAGCAGAACTGTCATTATCACAGAGGGATGAACATAAATATTGGAACAGTTCCTAGATAACGATAGAAAGTTTTATTGCCCTCTGATTGGGGTCTGGTTTTGTGTTTTCATGCCCCTGGAAGGGCAGAGATGCAGATTCCTTAATTGATATAGAATGACATAAATCCGTGTGATTTATTCATTCCATCACTAACAGTGTCAAAGGTCATGATGAGCTTATATTCTGAAACCTTTGTATCTTTGTCATATTTGAAGTTATATTTTAATACCAGTAATTCCATATCCATCATGCTATGACCGGGTATACAAAAGTGTTTTGCCACAGGTAAATCCATTATTTTTTGTCTTATTGTGTGGCGCTGATAATTCATCCTTGTTCTCATTTTTTGGCCGGTCTCCCCTCACTTGTCCCTCCCTCACTTGTCTTACCTATTCCTGTGTCCTGTTGTGTGTAGAAATATGTGATTCTTCCTTTTTTTTTTTAGTCTTAGCCTGATGAAGAGACCTGAGTAGTCTCGAAAGCTTTGAATTTGTTACCATATTTTCAGTTAGCCATTAAACGGTATCAACCACAGAGGACTCTCAAGTATAAATATTTTTCTATTCTTGGAATTGAAATTCATCATTTTATTGTCCTAGTAAAACTTCATTTATTCTTGTTTGAAGTACATACATTTGCAATGGCCACGTAACAAGGCAAGAACTCAATATTTTCTGCCTACACCCTCCTTGACCCTGGGCTTCAACAGCGCCAGTTGCTGCTCAGAAGTGTTAGATGCACAGATGAAAACAATCGCTGATGTGTTTGTGGGGTTCAGTAACGCCTGCTGTTCCCCTGCTGTGTGTCTGGCAAAAATTACTGCTGCTAACTACAACTTCAACTTCAAACATCTCATACTAGGCCTCTGCCTACACCCTCCTTGACCCTGGGCTTCAACAGCGCCAGTTGCTGCTCAGAAGTGTTAGATGCACAGATGAAAACAATCGCTGATGTGTTTGTGGGGTTCAGTAACACCTGCTGTTCCCCTGCTGTGTGTCTGGCAAAAATTACTGCTGCTAACTACAACTTCAACTTCAAACGTCTCATACTAGGCCTCTGCCTACACCCTCCTTGACCCTGGGCTTCAACAGCGCCAGTTGCTGCTCAGAAGTGTTAGATGCACAGATGAAAACAATCGCTGATGTGTTTGTGGGGTTCAGTAACGCCTGCTGTTCCCCTGCTGTGTGTCTGGCAAAAATTACTGCTGCTAACTACAACTTCAACTTCAAACGTCTCATACTAGGCCTCTGCCTACACCCTCCTTGACCCTGGGCTTCAACAGCGCCAGTTGCTGCTCAGAAGT
Source organism: Oophaga sylvatica (assembly GCA_033576555.1). Taxonomy (NCBI): domain Eukaryota; kingdom Metazoa; phylum Chordata; class Amphibia; order Anura; family Dendrobatidae; genus Oophaga; species Oophaga sylvatica. Next base: position 7,966,700 of record JARQOD010000006.1, on the reverse strand, counting down.
GTTAGATGCACAGATGAAAACAATCGCTGATGTGTTTGTGGGTTCAGTAACGCCTGCTGTTCCCCTGCTGTGTGTCCGGCAAAAATTACTGCTAGCTACCTAATCATGGTGAAAAAAACATGACATCTCAAAGTGTCTAGTGCTACACATAGATATGAGGCTACACCCTGATTTCTAAGCTGTAAACATTTGAAACGTCAACTTTCAAACCATAAAATGATTTGTCTTTGTCACAAATCTGTAACAAAATAATTGTGACATATTATTACAGATATGCACATGTCGAAAACAAATGCAAACACAAAAGCCTACTTATGCTATAGGATACTGATGGTCAACCTTGTCACTCCATAGCTTAGACAAATCCAACTCACATAATGATGACTCAAATACTGCAATGTTGGAAGTGCATAATGTGGGTTGAACTTTGACAACTGCTGCAGTGCGAAGGTTATACTTCAGTGTTCTTGCCTTTGAAATAAAAGCATACAAGTAAATATAATAATCCAATGTTGATTAAGGGACGTGATGTACACCTGTAATATTGTGCAAACAATGCATGTAGGAATAGTCCTCTTCAACATTACTTATATTTGTGTCATTTTAAAAAATACATATTTGATTAGAAAGTTAACAGCCCATATCATAAAGGTCCTTCATGTAAACATGATAATCGCTAACAAAAATCATGCATTACCTTGGTAAAGTCAATAGTGCATAGTCACAATAGCAAAATATATACCTGTAAGTGGTGCTGAAAGAACGACAACTGATAGAATACGTGAATGATATATATTTATCAGACTGAATAGTGACATCTGTACAATGTCGATATAATACTGTACCTTAACAAAACAGCTGTGTCACACCTCACACTCGTTTTTCTTGTAGCTTGTTATGTAATAGGGCACATGCGTGTATGTTTCATCATAGGTGCATGTTTACTGAGTAAAGCAGTCATGACAACGCCTTTGTGTTGTCGGTACGCTTGCGATGATGAACGATGCGCACCGTGAATGTTAGTCTGTGTCATAAGACGTACAGACGCTCCATTACCCAACGCGTCACAGCAGGAAGCCAGTCTGTGCGTCCAAACAAAGGCGCAACCATACATGCACGTAACCTTTTATAAAGCTAGATAAAAAAAAGGATGTAGTAGTAATGCACACTTTATTGAGGTACAGTATTACATCGCCATTCACCATCTGTGGCTATGCAGTCTCATCTATATATACCTTATCTATCCGTTGTCATGCTTGCAAGTCCACAGTCAGGCATAAATATCTGTTTTCACTCTGCACTATGCACTTTTTAAATTTTTGTTTTGTTAATATAAATGATTGGCACATATTATCAGTATTACATGATGGAAATTTTAGATATTTTTTTTAAAATTTTAGTGATATTATTCACCAAATGTAAAGTTTTATGAATGTCAAAGAAAACTTGTAATGCTGATTATGTTTTTAAGTCAGCCATTCATTGTCTACACAATAAAAATGGTGTACATACTGTTACTTACCCATCATTAATGGATTCTGATGTGTACTTGTATGCTTTTATTTTAAACCGTATAGCAGATTATTTAACCTATTTTAATTGTGGTTTGCATTGCTTTTCAACATGTTAATGTATGCGTTTATGTTTGTAAATTATTAATTTACATATATTTTTTTAAGTTAAATCATCATCTTATGGTACTAAAGTTTATATTTCTCTTGTTTGGAGTATAGACATTTTTAATTGACACGTAACAAGGAAAATACTTGATATAGTATTTAAACATCCTCCTTGACCCTGGGCTACAACACCGCCAGTTGTTGCTCGGAAGTGCTGTTAGCACAGTCTACACTTGCTCCTGTGTTACTGGGGTTCAGTAATGTCAGCTGTTCCCCTGCTGTGATAACGGCAAAAAGTCCTGCTGCCTCCACCCTGTTCTCTTCTCATCCCTGGGCTACAACACCGCCAGTTGTTGCTCGGAAGTGCTGTTAGCACAGTCAACACTTGCTCCTGTGTTACTGGGGTTCAGTAATGTCAGCTGTTCCCCTGCTGTGATAACGGCAAAAAGTCCTGTGCCTCCACCCTGTTCTCTTCTCATCCCTGGGCTACAACACCGCCAGTTGTTGCTCGGAAGTGCTGTTAGCACAGTCAACACTTGCTCCTGTGTTACTGGGGTTCAGTAATGTCAGCTGTTCCCCTGCTGTGATAACGGCAAAAAGTCCTGCTGCCTCCACCCTGTTCTCTTCTCATCCCTGGGCTACAACACCGCCAGTTGTTGCTCGGAAGTGCTGTTAGCACAGTCTACACTTGCTCCTGTGTTACTGGGGTTCAGTAATGTCAGCTGTTCCCCTGCTGTGATAACGGCAAAAAGTCCTGCTGCCTCCACCCTGTTCTCTTCTCATCCCTGGGCTACAACACCGCCAGTTGTTGCTCGGAAGTGCTGTTAGCACAGTCTACACTTGCTCCTGTGTTACTGGGGTTCAGTAATGTCAGCTGTTCCCCTGCTGTGATAACGGCAAAAAGTCCTGCTGCCTCCACCCTGTTCTCTTCTCATCCCTGGGCTACAACACCACCAGTTGTTGCTCGGAAGTGCTGTTAGCACAGTCACACTTGCTCCTGTGTTACTGGGGTTCAGTAATGTCAGCTGTTCCCCTGCTGTGATAACGGCAAAAAGTCCTGCTGCCTCCACCCTGTTCTCTTCTCATCCCTGGGCTACAACACCGCCAGTTGTTGCTCGAAGTGCTGTTAGCACAGTCTACACTTGCTCCTGTGTTACTGGGGTTCAGTAATGTCAGCTTTTCCCCCTGCTGTGATAACGGCAAAAAGTCCTGCTGCCTCCACCCTGTTCTCTTCTCATCCCTGGGCTACAACACCGCCAGTTGTTGCTCGGAAGTGCTGTTAGCACAGTCAACACTTGCTCCTGTGTTACTGGGGTTCAGTAATGTCAGCTGTTCCCCTGCTGTGTGAACGGCAAAAAGTCCTGCTGCCTCCACCCTGTTCTCTTCTCATCCCTGGGCTACAACACCGCCAGTTGTTGCTCAGAAGTGCTGTTAGCACAGTCAACACTTGCTCCTGTGTTACTGGGGTTCAGTAATGTCAGCTGTTCCCCTGCTGTGATAACGGCAAAAAGTCCTGCTGCCTCCACCCTGTTCTCTTCTCATCCCTGGGCTACAACACCGCCAGTTGTTGCTCGGAAGTGCTGTTAGCACAGTCTACACTTGCTCCTGTGTTACTGGGGTTCAGTAATGTCAGCTGTTCCCCTGCTGTGATAACGGCAAAAAGTCCTGCTGCCTCCACCCTGTTCTCTTCTCATCCCTGGGCTACAACACCGCCAGTTGTTGCTCGGAAGTGCTGTTAGCACAGTCAACACTTGCTCCTGTGTTACTGGGGTTCAGTAATGTCAGCTGTTCCCCTGCTGTGATAACGGCAAAAAGTCCTGCTGCCTCCACCCTGTTCTCTTCTCATCCCTGGGCTACAACACCGCCAGTTGTTGCTCGGAAGTGCTGTTAGCACAGTCAACACTTGCTCCTGTGTTACTGGGGTTCAGTAATGTCAGCTGTTCCCCTGCTGTGTGAACGGCAAAAAGTCCTGCTGCCTCCACCCTGTTCTTTCTCATCCCTGGGCTACAACACCGCCAGTTGTTGCTCGGAAGTGCTGTTAGCACAGTCTACACTTGCTCCTGTGTTACTGGGGTTCAGTAATGTCAGCTGTTCCCCTGCTGTGATAACGGCAAAAAGTCCTGCTGCCTCCACCCTGTTCTCTTCTCATCCCTGGGCTACAACACCGCCAGTTGTTGCTCGGAAGTGCTGTTAGCACAGTCAACACTTGCTCCTGTGTTACTGGGGTTCAGTAATGTCAGCTGTTCCCCTGCTGTGATAACGGCAAAAAGTCCTGCTGCCTCCACCCTGTTCTCTTCTCATCCCTGGGCTACAACCACTGCCAGTTGTTGCTCGGAAGTGCTGTTAGCACAGTCTACACTTGCTCCTGTGTTACTGGGGTTCAGTAATGTCAGCTGTTCCCCTGCTGTGATAACGGCAAAAAGTCCTGCTGCCTCCACCCTGTTCTCTTCTCATCCCTGGGCTACAACACCGCCAGTTGTTGCTCGGAAGTGCTGTTAGCACAGTCTACACTTGCTCCTGTGTTACTGGGGTTCAGTAATGTCAGCTGTTCCCCTGCTGTGATAACGGCAAAAAGTCCTGCTGCCTCCACCCTGTTCTCTTCTCATCCCTGGGCTACAACACCGCCAGTTGTTGCTCGGAAGTGCTGTTAGCACAGTCTACACTTGCTCCTGTGTTACTGGGGTTCAGTAATGTCAGCTGTTCCCCTGCTGTGTGAACGGCAAAAAGTCCTGCTGCCTCCACCCTGTTCTCTTCTCATCCCTGGGCTACAACACCGCCAGTTGTTGCTCGGAAGTGCTGTTAGCACAGTCAACACTTGCTCCTGTGTTACTGGGGTTCAGTAATGTCAGCTGTTCCCCTGCTGTGTGAACGCAAAAAGTCCTGCTGCCTCCACCCTGTTCTCTTCTCATCCCTGGGCTACAACACCGCCAGTTGTTGCTCGGAAGTGCTGTTAGCACAGTCTAAACTTGCTCCTGTGTTACTGGGGTTCAGTAATGTCAGCTGTTCCCCTGCTGTGAACGGCAAAAAGTCCTGCTGCCTCCACCCTGTTCTCTTCTCATCCCTGGGCTACAACACCGCCAGTTGTTGCTCGGAAGTGCTGTTAGCACAGTCTACACTTGCTCCTGTGTTACTGGGGTTCAGTAATGTCAGCTGTTCCCCTGCTGTGATAACGGCAAAAAGTCCTGCTGCCTCCACCCTGTTCTCTTCTCATCCCTGGGCTACAACACCGCCAGTTGTTGCTCGGAAGTGCTGTTAGCACAGTCAACACTTGCTCCTGTGTTACTGGGGTTCAGTAATGTCAGCTGTTCCCCTGCTGTGTGAATGGCAAAAAGTCCTGCTGCCTCCACCCTGTTCTCTTCTCATCCCTGGGCTACAACACCGCCAGTTGTTGCTCGGAAGTGCTGTTAGCACAGTCAACACTTGCTCCTGTGTTACTGGGGTTCAGTAATGTCAGCTGTTCCCCTGCTGTGTGAACGGCAAAAAGTCCTGCTGCCTCCACCCTGTTCTCTTCTCATCCCTGGGCTACAACACCGCCAGTTGTTGCTCGGAAGTGCTGTTAGCACAGTCAACACTTGCTCCTGTGTTACTGGGGTTCAGTAATGTCAGCTGTTCCCCTGCTGTGATAACGGCAAAAAGTCCTGCTGCCTCCACCCTGTTCTCTTCTCATCCCTGGGCTACAACACCGCCAGTTGTTGCTCGGAAGTGTCATTGGCACGGGTACTAACTCCTGCCCAGACTGGTTACAGCACGCCATCTGTTTCCTGTCAGTGTAAACGTCACTTAGCCTCCAATAAGTTGTCCTGTCGTGTTGCGGTTGGGTTAGCCGACTCTATGGTGCTTGTAGTTTAGGTGCTTCCTATGTGTGCTGCGGGATATGCAAATAAAGGCTGTTTCTGTTGTGACAATAGGACAATCACCCACTGTAGTACTGTGGGATTCGGTAACTGCGGCCTGCTCGCGGCCTGTTATCTTAAATTTCCATGGGTACCTTCTGCTACCCGTCCGGGTTCCAGTACCGTCAGCTGGTTCTCCGCAGTGCCTTTGGCCTAGGTGCCTCATCTCGTATCCGAGTTCCAGCAAAGTCTGCTGGTCCTTGTAGTGCTTTGGAGCACAGGTACCTCACTCTTAGTAACCGTGTCCCAGTAACGTCGCTGGTCCTCGGTTGTGCATTGGCTCTTTCCTTCTGCTGCCCTCGGGTTCCACACAGTCAGTGTCTCGTTATTGCATTGGCTCTTGTACCTTCTGCTACCCGTCCGGGTTCCAGTACCGTCAGCTGGTTCTCCGCAGTGCCTTTGGCCTAGGTGCCTCCATCTCGGTATCCGAGTTCCAGCAACGTCTGCTGGTCCTTGGTAGTGCTTTGGAGCACAGGTACCTCCTGCTTAGTAACCGTGTCCCAGTAACGTCAGCTGGTTCCTCGGGTTGTTGGTCACATATGGCTCTTTTCCTTCTGTTCTGCCCCCTCCGGGTTCCAGCTACAGCAGCTGGTCCTCGTTACTTGCATTGCACTCTTGTCCCGTTCTGCTACTTTACAAATTGAAGATTTTTTCAATGCTTTTTTGGGTAATCACTCTGGATCTCCAACAATGAAGACGACGACCCTGATGACCACCCCGAAGAAGATGACGACCACAAGGACGACGAGCATCAAGCCAACCAGCCTAAACACCATCACAAAGAAGAAGTAAAAGATTACCAAACAGGACTAAGAAGGTTAAGACAAACTACAAGATACAGAACAAGAGACTTAAGAACAATAAGCAGAAGATCAAAAAGCAGAAGAACATGAAGTATAAGACCAAAATGAAGAGCAAAATATATGCTCTAAATTATAAGCAGAAGAAGACTAAGCAGTGTATGGGGGTGAGTCCGTTCCTCCTCGTGGTGCCCCTGGAAAATGCCTGCTGCTGCAGGCTAAACTGAACACGGACAAATACTATTGTAATTTAAATCTTTTGTGACAGCAAGAACGGAAGGATGAAAAATTCATACTTTGACAGATTACAAGTACAGGATTCTCTGTCACAAATCAGAATATGATGAAGAAGATGAAGTACAATATGAATAAGAATAATAGTTTAATAAGAAGAATCTGAGTAATGTTAACAAAAAGATGAATAGCAAGAAGTTTAAGAAGAAGATAAAGAAGGTGAAGATGAAGAATAATTTGATGAAAAAGATAATGCTGCTGAAGATTATGAAGGAGAAAGTGTGTGAAAAGTTAAAAAGGTGAAGAGCATGGAAGTTGTGAAATATACATATTTGCCAAAATAGAAAAAACGTTAACAACATTGTCAATTTCTTCGTCAATCCGAACATCTTTAAAAAAAAAAATATTTATGCTATTCCATTTGATTGGGTTAAACATCTATGCCTTTAATGTCTCCTCAACCTTCCACAATACATTGTACATTACTCTTTGTTGTTTTCCTTCATGTACAATTAACCAACAAGGCAAGAATGGGTTTTTTTTAATTCCGATATTTTGTTCCCATAGACTTACATGGGACTTCCGGTATCGGTATCGGGTATCGCCGATATTTTAATGGTATCGGCGATACCATTCCGATTCCGATACTTTTGGATATCGGAAAGTATCGCTCAACTCTACTCACCACCTAACCACCCAATCATTTGCTTGCTCCCTTCACCCTGCAGCTGACATGTCCTGGAAAAGATGTGGGCTCAGCGCCGGAGCCCACATCAAATGTGGAGACCCGACATGCGTCATACATGTACGGCGCATGACGTGAAGGAGTTTATAAACCAGCCTGGACATTTTAGTGAATCTGCTTCCCGTATCTACATCAAAACACAACCGGGTGAGTAGAAACACTACATTTTGTTTTATTATATTTGTAATCTTTGATATAATGAGATTATGGCCTTGCTCTATATAATATTCTACTCGACCACGCTGGCAAATGAGTTGTGCGTCCCCAATATCCTCCGCACACAACGAACACTGAGCTGCGGTGATTACATTTTGGATGACAACTTTAATCTCTTCTTGCTGATGATATTTTGTAAATCTCGCTTTGATTTTATATTATATATAAAAGAAACACAATAACGTTTACATATAAAGCCTATAAATATAATGTATCCCAGATTACAGGCTGGTGGATTAATCATGTCCTACAGGAACAGACGTATTAAACGAGAAGGCAAAATACAGATTGTGTATAAAAACCAAAGTAATAGAAATCTTCGATGTATGCTGAAACAAAAACTGACAGAATTAGCATAAAACAGCATTTCATGTCATTATACCTGCATTGTGTGTGTCTGCGCACGCCGCTCCGTCTCTTCTTATCATGTTTCCGAGTTCTGTCCGAGTATACGTCGGGAGTAGTGTTGAGCATTCCGATACTGCAAATATCGGGTATCGGCCGATATTAGCTGTATCGGAATTCCGATTCCGAGTTCCGATATTTTCGTCTTATCGGATACCGGAATCGGGATTGTCACTGTCACTGTCAGTGTCCGTCGGTCGGGTCTGTCAGGAGTCAGCGGCACTTACCTGGCAGAAGATCTCCGGCGGTCACATCCCGGACTGCTTCATGGCCGCCATCTTCTTTCCCCGGCGGTCACATGCAGTTTCTCGCGATAACTGCAGTGACTGCTGGGTAATCCCGGCCGTAAAGCAGTCAGTCCGATGACGTCACCGCCGGGGAAGCAGGTAATCAGCTGTGCTGCGCCGGGATGTCAGGCTCTGCCTGTCATTGCGATGTAGCAGAGTTGGATCGTCGTGGGACTGTCGTTACTATGGACTGCGTTGGACAGGTGGTATACTGTTGGTTTGTTTTTTTTCTTTTTTTACAGGAGATCGATGGCGTCGCAGGAATGAGAGTGTAATAAAAGTAATGAAAACTGTGTTGTCTCTTTTATTTCATTAAAATACTTTTTTCTTGCTTTGTCTTTTTTTTATGCATTTAATAACTTTGGGATTAATAATGGATCGGTGTCTTATTGACGCCTCTCCATTATTAACCGGGCTTATTGTCACCGTGCAATCAACGGTGACAATAACCCCTTATTACCCCGCTTGCCACCGCTACAGGGCAAGTGGGAAGAGCCGGGTAAAGTGCCACAATTGGCACATCTTTTGATGCGCCAAATGTGGGGCTGCTGTAGCCTGGTATTATCAGGCTGTTGAGGGCCAAAATCCATGGGCCTTGACAGTCTTTTAATACCAGGCCGCAGCAGTCTGCATTTTACTTGGCTGGTTAACAAAAATAGGGGGGATCCCCACGCCGTTTTTTTTTCGAGGGGATCCCCTATTTTTGTTAACCAGCCAAGCTAAGCAGACTGCTGTGGCCTGGTATTATCAGGCTTGCAAGGTCCATGGATATTGGATCCTTACCAGCCTGAAAAACCAGGCCTCAGCGGTCTGCTTCATCTGGCTGGTTAACAAAAATAGGGGGGATCCCCACGCCAATTTTTTTCGAGGGGATCCCCTATTTTTGTTAATCAGCCAAGATATGCAGACTGCTGTGGCCTGGTATTATCAGGCTGGCAAGGTCCATGGATCTTGGCTCCTTAACAGCCTGAAAATCCAGGCCTCAGCGGTCTGCTTCATCTGGCTGGTTAACAAAAATAGGGGGGACCCCACGCCAATTTTTTTCGAGGGGATCCCCTATTTTTGTTAATCAGCCAAGATATGCAGACTGCTGTGGCCTGGTATTATCAGGCTGGCAAGGTCCATGGATCTTGGCTCCTTAACAGCCTGAAAATCCAGGCCTCAGCGGTCTGCTTCATCTGGCTGGTTAACAAAAATAGGGGGGACCCCACGCCAATTTTTTTCGAGGGGATCCCCTATTTTTGTTAATCAGCCAAGATATGCAGACTGCTGTGGCCTGGTATTATCAGGCTGGCAAGGTCCATGGATCTTGGCTCCTTAACAGCCTGAAAATCCAGGCCTCAGCGGTCTGCTTCATCTGGCTGGTTAACAAAAATAGGGGGGACCCCACGCCATTTTTTTTTCGAAGGGAACCCCTATTTTTGTTAATCAGTTCCCTCTGACGTCACTGATTGTGTCCCTGGCTGACCTGAAGTGAAAGTGGAAAGCAATCAATTAAGCTTTCCACTTAAGGGCCCGTCTCGCATAGCGATATCGCTACCGAGATCGCTGCTGAGTCACTAGTTTTGTGACGCAGCAGCGAGCTCACCAGCGATATCGCTGTGTGTGACATTCAGCGACGATCAGCCCCCCTGCCGGGTATCGCTGATCGTCGCTGAAATGTCAGGACCTTTTTTTGATCGCTGGTTTCCCGCTGACAGGTACACATCGCTGCGTGTGACAGGCGGGAGACCAGCGATCCGCTGGTAACCAAGGTACACAGCGGGTTTCCAGGCGCGGGGCTGTGCCTAGAAACCCGCTGTGTACCTTGGATACCAGCGCCCTGATGCAGGGAGCTGGTATCCAAGGTACACAGCGGGTTTCCAAGCGCTGCGCGGTGCCTGGAAACCCGCTGTGTACCTTGGTTACCAGCGGATCGCTGGTCTCCCGCCTGTCACACGCAGCGATGCGTGCCTGTCAGAGGGAAACCAGCAATCAAAAAAAGGTCCTGACATTTCTGCGACGATCAGCGATACCCGGCAGGGGGGCTGATCGTCGCTGAATGTCACACACAGCGATATCGCTGGTGAGCTCGCTGCTGCGTCACAAAACTAGTGACTCAGCAGCGATCTCGGTAGCGATATCGCTATGTGAGACGGGCCCTTAAGCGATGTTACCCGCAGTGTCGCTGTCCCAGATCGCTGCCTGAGCTGCCTGTTTGGCAGCTCAGCAGCGATCATGTAGCGATACACCAGCGATCCTGACAAGTGCATATCGTTGTCGGGATCGCTGGTGTATCGTTATGTGACACCCAGCCTTTACTCTCCTGTCAGGCAGGAGAGGAACTCATTAATTTGGGGTTTACTGTGAGGCTGCAGCATTAGCTGCGGTCCCTGCAGTAAACATTAACCCTTTCTGAAGGATTTCACCGTGGGACCTGACTGTGCATGGGATAGGTAAGAATAATTTTGCTTTTTTATTTTATTTTTATTACAGGAAATGGTTTTAGCAGGTAAATAAAATATGGTCAAAAACTGTGTGATTATTTCATTAAACTTCTTTTTTATTAAAGTGTGTGTGTTTGATTTTTCTTTCATACAATAGGATTAATAATTGATAGTTGTCTAATTGACAGCTCTCAATTATTAACCTGGCTTAAAGTGACCTTTCAATTGCAAGGTCATTTTAACCCCTTATTAACCCATTCGCCACCGCTACAGGGCAATGGGAATAGACGGGCAAAGTGCCAGAAAGGGCAAATCTAATTAGAGATTTGCCCTTTCTGGGGTGTCTGGGGGCAGATGTTAAGTAGCCGGGGGGGGCCAAAAATAATGGTCCCTCTCTGGGCTATTATTATCTGCCCCCACTCACTGGCTTTGTCTGTCTGGTTGCGAAAATAGGGCGGGAGCCCACGCATTTTTTTTCAGCAATTTTACACCTCATATATATATATATACATGTCATTGAATTTGTGACACATATAATATATATATTTATATTTGTAGTTCATACACTTCTACATAGTATAATAGCCGCTAATTCAATTGCCGGCTTTTGTGAAAATGCAGAACCCGACATGAAATGACACTTGGTGTACATAGGGTTAACCATGTCTTTTCATGTCCTTTGCTATCTAATTTGCACAAACAATTAAATCAGACTATGTGTGCAAAATTTCACACCTGTAGGGGTTAATTAAAGGTGTAAATTCGTAGCAAAAAAGTCCGTTTTTTTACAACGAATTTACACCTTTAATTAACCCCTACAGGTGTGAAATTTTGCACACATAGTCTGATTTAATTGTTTGTGCAAATTAGATAGCAAAGGACATGAAAAGACATGGTTAACCCTATGTACACCAAGTGTCATTTCATGTCGGGTGCTTCTGTCTTTTCACTGAAGCCGGCTTTACCCGGCAATTGAATCAAAGGATATTTTACTATGTAGAAGTGTATAAACTATACATATATGTATATATATATGTCACAATGACATGTATATATATATATATGTATTCTATGTGTGTATATTTAGTGTTTACAAGGAAAGAATGGGGTTTTTTTTAGTTGCGATATTTTGTTCCCATAGACTTACATGGGACTTCCGGTATCGGTATCGGGTATCGCCGATTTTTTAGTGATATCGGCGATACCATTCCGATTCCGATACTTTAGGATATCGGAAAGTATCGCTCAACTCTAGTCGGGAGGATTTTTTCAGCTTCGTTGACTACATGGTAACTGGTACACTTTACCCATAGACTCCCATTATGAAAAATGTGTACTGCTCTGGATAAATTCACTCATCTTTAATAGCGATCTCTGTAGTTACAGCAGTAAAGTAGAACTGTGCCATAACCTGTAAAAACAAAATGAAGTCTCAAATTATTAGATTTACATATATTTAGAGATGAGTGAAACTTTTCAAATTTGCCAGCTTTGCAAAATTTTTCCCAAAACCTCAATTTACAGCGAATTGATTCACTGTGAATCTCAAACACTGTAAAGCCTCCAATTGCCCTGGAATAGACACACATGGTCTCCTTGGATTGTATCCAAGCTCTTGAACACAAAAAAAGCTTTAGCAATGTCAAAGTGACCTTAACATATATGGCTGTGGGTAAAAAGATGGTGTCTGTTCCTCACTGATGTTCTGTCACCCTGAGAGCTGTGATGTACGCTCTCTATTCAGAATCACCCACAATGGCTTCTGCATTTCCTGCCTTGGCTTTTATACTGGCTATGATAGTCATTTTTATACAGTCTTTTATACAAGCTATGATAATCCCTCCTGATTAGCTGTGCTATATATACCATGTGAAGTAATTGCGGCAAGGTATTATGGGGAAGATCGCCCAGCCATGCCTAACATCATATGATGAAGAAAGAGGAAGATGAGGAGAATCATAGAATGTTAGAGTTGGAAGGGACCTCCAGGGTCATCGTGTCCAACCCCCTGCTCAATGCTGGATTCACTAAACCATCTCAGACAGATGTCTGTCCAGCTGCTGTGTGAAGACTTCCATTGATGGAGAACTCACCACCTCTCCTGGCAGACTGTTCCACTCATTGATCGCCGTCACTCTCAAAAAGTTTTTTCTAAATATCCAATCTGTATCTTCTCCATTTCAGTTTCATTCCATTGCTTGTCATGTTTCTGCGTGCAAATGAGAAGAAGAAGGAAGAAGAGAAGCAAAACAAGGAAGATGAGAAGGATGAAAAAGATGAAAAGGAAGATGAGGAAAAGAGGGAAGAGCAAGAGGAGGAGAACATGATGGAGGAGGAAGAGAAGAAAAAGGAGGAGTAAGTGAATAGAAAAAGGAGGAAGAAGAGGAGAAAAAGTAGAAACAGATGGAGTAAGAGAAGAAATAAAATAAGGAAGAAGAGAAGTGTTATACCTCACCTGAAGATGTGCATTCTCAAAGCCCTTGGTCCAGTCAAGAAGATGGAATACAGCACTAACTGATAACATTAATCCTTGAGGAGAATCGGTTGGAGCAATGAAGGCTGTTTGGCAGCTGAAGGAATGGTGATTTTAGAGACTGGAGACTCAGCGCAGGTGGACCAATGAAGCAGAGTCATACCAGCAGTGTAGCAGACTTGAGGATTATAGCAGAGCCCAGCAGTGCAGCAGAACTGATCATTTCAGGAGAGATACATGTAGTGATGTAGCAAAGCCCAGTGACATAGAAGCACTGAGCTTGTCAAGGTATTCATAAGCAGCAATGCAGCAGAGCTCGGCGACATAGCAGAGCTAGGTATGTCAGATAGCACACTAGCGATGACAGCGCATACTCCAGCATTAAAGTAGAGCAAGGCTTCCCTGGAGACTCACCCGTAGCAATGCAGCTTCTACAAGCAGAGCCGTCCGCAGTAGTGCCGTGGATGCCAACTTCCTGACTACTCAGGTGGCATTCAGTCACCTGAGCTAGAATTAAGAAAGGAGAAAAAATAAAGAAGGTGATTAATAAGTATAATAAATGAAGGATAAAGAGTAAATAAAAAGGAAAAGTTGGATCCATTTTCATTCACAGTCATTCTATTGTAAAGGGACTAATTAAATTGCTCATTTTATTATAATATTACTAATATATTATATATGGATTACATTTTTTACTAGCAACAATTGATGTTATGATTGATACCGTTACTTGACTTTTTCTTTCTATATTTATACATTTGTTTTTACGCAAATATATTAAACTAGAAAATGTTGAATCTTCTTTGTAAACTCATTTCTAGAGCCAAACTTTGTCTACACAGAAGAGAAAAAAAACAAAACAGAAAAGCAAATTAAAACTGTTTGAAACTGACATAGTGATGCAATGCAATTACCGGGGAGAGACAGTGGGTGTCAGATCTGCTGATCAGTTGCACCGCCATCTATTAAACCTGACAGCTCCACATAAAAAGCTTTTAGACAAATCTTAATCATGATAAAAAGCTGCAGAATAATGCATGGGGTCACATCTTGTCAATATGGAAAACAGGGTTTTACATATAGTGCATAAAATGTGTAAAGCAGAACAAAACCTCTTAAAAAAATATTCTGCAGAGTGTGATCTGCCATGCATCGTTGTAATAGTAAATCATTATGTGTGTAGGAAATAAACTAAGAATTTCCAGGTCTAATTAGTGCTTTATTATTTGAAGGGAATGTTTCATGTATATGATTCTAGTTTTACTATTAGATTTTAATATGTAGAATAGAAATTATGTGTTTGTAATTTTTCTTAAATTTTGCGGATTTTTTCTTCTTTTTTAATCTCTAAAACCATACCTGGAGCCGGACATAACCGAGATACACTTCCTTCCTATAATGGCACTGTAATGATCTGGGGGCCACTTGACAGAGAAATGTCATAGATTACAGTCTTCAGGAACAGACAGAATACAGCGACTCCACTCTATATATCAGGGAGCGATAGGGAATCTGAGAGCAGAAAGAGCATCAATAGCCTCAGTAGAGCAGGAGGAAAATTCAGTACCCTTCTTGGATATATCAGTAAAGGGTTTAACCATAACCAAAAAGTTCTTAATAAATCTGTGATAAAGATCAGCAACCCCTAAGAACTTCTGTAAAGCTTTACGATTGGTTGGTTGTACTAAATCAAGGATGGCCTGTAGCTTAATGGAATCCATCTGGGCTCAATCATAAGACCTATGGTGGAAAGAACTTCACCCTAAGTCTCAGAAAAAGCATCCTCAGAATCCTGAACTAAATCGGAAGGAGGAGATCTCATAGAGGACAGGGATTTAGATAGACAATTGGAAAAACAGATATTCCCCCAAAGACAGAACCTCGCAAATCTCCCCATTGATGGTACGATTGTGTTTCAACAACCAGGGCGTACCCAACACAATTCTAGCTGGTAAAGAAGGAAGAATTATGAATGAAATAGATTTTCATGCACACATTCTCAACCTTAGAAGTAACTTGAGTCTGGATAAGGCGAAAACTGTCAATTACAGACACTTGAACAGGATGACCAAGAGTTGCAACTGTAGACCTACTCTCGACAGCAAAATCACTGTCAATAAGATCTAAGGCATAACCTGAGTCAACAAACGCAAATGTGACTGTCTCAAGATTTGGTAGCCAAAGACACTTGTAAAAAACAACCAGTAGTCAGCATGTAAGATAACCTCAAACTGTCCTTACATGTCAGTGACTCTTTTCTTTCCTTTTCCTTAGGTTTAAGAAATCTATTATTGAATTTGAAACACTGAACCATTACATGACCTGTTCTACTGCAGTATAGACAGGAACGACCCGGGGTTTCCACTTTTACTCTCTCCTTGGAAGCTCTTGCAGGCACCAATCTGCATCAATTTTCCTGCCTCAGTAGGATGAGAGGGAGAAGTCACAAAAACATCCTTGAATGTTTTCTTATCCATAAGACGTCTGTCCAAATGCACTGCCAGTGACATGGTCTCATCCAGGGGCATTGGAGAGGGACTATAAGCCATAATATCTCGTATATGACTAGTAAGACCATGGAAAAATTGACTGCAGAGAACTTTGTTACAGGAGGACTTCACTGCCCAGCGTCTCAACTGAGAGCAGTACGCCTCCACACTACGTTTCCCTGGACCAATCTGTGGATCATTGAATCAGCAACTGACACTTTATTGGGTCATCATAAATAAGCCCCAGAGCAGAGAAAAAAGCATGGGAGAATCCTCAGGCAGAGAAAATGCCTAAGTGTCTCGACCACGCACCACAATTGTGGGTTTCCAGGGCAATGGGATACTCAGAGCCGAGCCCGTAGAAGTCTATGGGGTTGTCACAGGTAGCGGTGGCTCGGTCTGTGGCCCTGGCGGTCAGGCGTATGTTGGGGGGTATATTTACAGGGGATAGGTATATATACAGTTCGTGATGCCACCTGTAGTTCTCTGGTAATTTGTACCAGCGCTGCTGTAGATCTCTGAGGGATGGTGAGGCAGCTAGATGTCGGGTCCCCTACAGGTGGGACTCTTCCCTCAGGTCGATAATTATGATAGGGTTGTGCAGGGGTGCAATTGAATAACACAGTCTCACACATCAGCGTCTTTCCATACCTTTTACTTCAAGTTGTTCAGGCACGTCCCAGGGAGGCTGATGGGGTTGATGGAGGATGAGTTTTGAGGCAACGGCTGAGCAAGTTAGGGGCCTCCTTGACTTTCCAATCAGGGTGAGCCAAACCAGCATAGAGCGTAGTTCACTCCTTAAACTCCAGCTATGTCAACGCTGTACTGCCCGGTCAGTATAGTGGTCGAAGCCTTCCAATGATGGAACTAGGTTCTTTCTGTTGCTGATCAGGCTCAAAGTTCCTATTCCAACTGACCTCTGTTACGTACTGACACTCCAAGGGCTGCTTGCTGCACCTAAGGTCCAGTAAGCCTCTGGTTCTTTTATCACTATGCCTGGAGCTATAGTGACACGTCGGTCCCCAGTGACCGGTGACAATGTGCAGGACTTCTCCAATCCTAAAGCACTTCTCAATTCCTTCCACTGTGCCCTTCGACTTGCTCACACTCTCAATAGCTGTCTCAGTCCGTCTGCCAGTGGGGCACAGCTCTGACCAGGCTGAGGTAATCTGGCTCACCTTTACTGGCCTCCACTTCTCTGAACTGCGCAACGGTGGGATGACTCAGTCCTGAGCCACCCGAGCTAGACTCTGCTCCTTCCTCCTCACAGGTCCAGGCTAGACTCACTGACTGACTCTGAACACTCCCTGTGGGTGTGTCTAAGTGTATGTGATGTCATGTAGAGCCCTTAACCGTTACCTCTCCACTCATCCTCCTGGTATTGTATACCTTAAATACCAGGGCTACACATTCCCCCATGGTAAAAGACAGCACTCCCGGGCTGTGAAATACAAAAAGACATTTTGTTTATGCATCAACAACAAACATTAACTCGTCCCATCCGGGAGGTAAGGATTTCTTGAACATTGCGATAAAACATTAAATATAGAAAAATACAAAAAGTATTAAGGCATCAAAACATTCAATAAATACACAGTATTCTTGTGAAGGACCCGCACCAAACCTTCAACGTGGGTCCTGGGTGGGCTGCAGGACTTCTGAATGCAGACCTCACTCAGTGCCTCACCACACGGGTTTTTGTATTCAGAGGTGGTTGGGGTGGTTTTATGTAAAACCAAGATAATGCACAAGGTGCAACTATATACAAGATCAGTTCTTGGGCTGGCTCAGTCCTCAGCCTCTGAGTCCATTATACGACGCAATAAGGAAAAGACACATATATATATACACATTTTACAATATTCACATTAGTTTGTTATAATTACTGCTGGTATCGAATGGGTATCTTCCCTTTTGTGGTTCGCTCTGATCTACGTGGAGTAGCTTCAGGTATATTAAGTTGTGATCTGTCTGCACTACGTAACGGCAAACTATAGAACTGCCTCAATCTTTCTATGGATCTGGCAAGCGTACTGATGGCTGGGCGGTGTGAGTCAGCTTCACCAGGGGATCCCATAGCATGGGGCGCTGCTTCTGATGATCCTTCTTGAGATTCCGTAGGTTGAGGTGTTGCTGGAATGGGTAACTCCTGAACTGGTTCAACTGGCACCACGGGCATAACTGGAGATAGAACTTCCTCTTGTGGCTGATAAAACTGCAACACCGGAATTATTACAGCATCTCCCAGTCTGGGCCAAGCGACAGGAAAATCTCCCAAATCCGTGTGTATGACCTCTTCTTTTCTTTCTTCTTGATTGATGACAGGGTTCTTTTCACAAAGCTTTAAGGGTTCTGGACACAATTTCAAATGGTCTCTGGACACAGTGGTTATTGTTCTTCCTCCGTCCTTACTGATGATACAAACTTTTCTGTTGTCATATTTGGAATCTTGTACGACGTAGGGTTCTTGTTCCCACTGGTTATCCAATTTGTGCATCTTCCTTTTCCTTTTCAATACCACTTCTCCAGGCATCAAAGGCTTGGCAGGAGCATTTCTGTTGTAAATATCTTCCTGTTTTCCCCGTGCCTTGTTGAGACTTTCTTCTACGCAGACTTGCACTCTTCTGTATTGTTCTTGCCGATTGATGTCCCAGTTTTCAATGGCGTCGTCTGCCTCCGGTTCTACCACTCCAAGTTCTAGATCCATTGGTAGTCTTCCGGGCCTTGCTCTCATAAGATAGGCTGGAGTGCAGTTAGTGGAACTTACAGGTATATGGTTATACAAATCAATCAAATCAGGTAGTAAATCCGGCCATCGATTCCTGTCTTCCAACGGTATGGATCTCAACAAATCAAGGACAATATGGTTCATTTTTTCGCAAAGACCGTTGGTTTGAGGATGGTATGGTGTTGTTCTAATTTTCTTACACCCATACATGTGACAGAACTCCTTGAATAGATCGGCTTCGAAAGCAGGTCCTTGATCGGTTAATACTTGCTCCGGATACCCATGCGGTCTGCAGAAGCTTGCTTGAAAGGTTTTCGCTGCCGTCACTGCGGTCTGGTCCTTAACTGGAACAACCACCAGAAATCTGGAGTAATGGTCCACCATGGTCAGGGCGTATGAGTATCCAGATCTACTTGGCGACAATTTGACATGGTCCAGGGCCACAATCTCCAGGGGACGAGTCGTCCGGATAGGTTGCAGGGTGCCTTCTGACTACCGTAGTCCTTTCTTCTGAGACCACAGGGTCCACAGTTCCGACACCACCTCTCAATGGAGCTGCGCATCCCTACCCAGTAGAACCGGCATCTCAACAGGGTCTCCAGCTTTCTCCAGCCAAAGTGTCCTGCTTGATCGTGGTACGCTTCCAACACCATTGGGACGTCCGCCTTGGGGACCACTATCTGCCAGACCATCTCGTGGGTCCTGGGGTTGACGTATCTCCTGCACAACTTCTCAAGGTATAGGAACAACCTGCTTTTCTCGTTCCACAGGAGCTTTGCTGACATAGGTGCATCCTTTTCCAAGGAGGAACCTTCCTGTCTTAACAACTCCTTGATGCGGCTGACCACTGGATCACTGTCCTGAGTCTCTTTCCAGCCGTGATGGGGTAAAGGATTTAATGTTGCACCATACTGCTTTCTGTTGACTCGATGCTCGTGGACTACCCCATTTCGATGGAAAGCGGGTAGCTCAATTTCTTCCAGGTCGTCTGATTCTTCTTCCGTGTCAGAGTCATGCGGCCTTCGGGACAACGCGTCAGCATTAGCATTCTTTCGACCTGCCCGGTACTTGATAGTAAACTGGTAATTGGACAACCGAGCCATCCATCGCTGCTCCATGGCACCCAGCTTGGCAGTTTCCAGGTGCGTTAACGGGTTGTTATCTGTAAACGCAGTGAACTGATTGGAGGCCAGATAGTGCTTAAATCTTTCAGTATGGCCCAGACCAGCGCCAGAAACTCCAGCTTGAAGCTGCTATAGTTTTCCGGATTCCTCTCAGTTGGCCTGAGTTTTCTGCTAGCATAAGCGATAACTTTTTCTTGGCCGTTCTGCTTCTGACTGAGAACTGCTCCCAAACCTTCATTACTGGCGTCGGTGTACAACAGGAACGGTTGGCTGTAATCAGGATAGGTTAAGATCTCATCACCTGTAAGGATCTCTTTCATCTTTTGGAATGCTTCAGCCTGTTCCTTACCCCAATTAAAGGGAGGGTTTCTGCTCTTTAGGGATTGTCCTACTAGGAGGTCCTGTAAAGGGGCTGCCTTCTTCGTGTAATCTTTCACGAACCTTCTGTAGTAACCCGTTAGTCCCAGGAACTGTCGCACTTCCTTAAGGTTCTTCGGCTCCGGCCACTTCTGGATGGCAGTGACTTTCTCTGGGTCCGGCGCTACTCCTTCCGAACTGACGATGTGCCCCAAGTATTGTACCTTCTGTTTGAGTAGATGGCATTTTGAGGGTTTCAACTTCATCCCGTACCTAGACAGAGACTCGAATACTTCTGCCAGGTGCTTCAGATGATCCTCATAAGTCTTGGAATACACGATAACGTCGTCTAGGTATAGCAGCACGGTTTCAAAATTGAGATGTCCCAGACAGTTTTCCATCACTCTCTGAAATGTTCCTGGGGCACTACTGAGCCCAAACGGCATTCTGTCGAACTCACAGAGCCCCATTGGGGTGGTGAAAGCCGTTTTCTCACGATCCTCCTCAGCCACAGCCACTTGCCAGTAACCACTAGTCAGATCGAGGGTAGAAAAGTAGTTAGCCGTTTTCAGAGCAGCTAATGATTCCTCTATACGTGGTAACGGGTATGCATCCTTGTGTGTTATGCGGTTCACCTGCCTGTAATCCACACACATTCTCATACTACCATCTTTCTTTTTAACCAGAACTAGAGGGGCTGCCCAGGGGCTACAACTATCCCTTATCACCCCAGCTTTCTTCATATCATGCAACATTTCTTTAGCCTTCTGATAATGGGCTGGAGGTATGGGCCTATACCGCTCTTTGATGGGAGGATGACTGCCTGTAGGGATATGATGTTGTACTCCCTTAATTATCCCAAAATCAAGTGGATTCTTGCTAAACACTTGGGCGTACTCTTGCACTACCCGTAATACCCCTTGCTTCTGGTGAGCGGGAGTGCTGTCCGTCCCAACATGGAGTTGCTGACACCATTCCGCCACCTGAGTTGCTGGGTCATTGTCCTCCGCTATTTGACAGGAGTCTAAGGACTCAGCCGGGAGAATAGAATTATTGTCAACAGCATGTAGTTTAGCAATGGTTGCATAACGGGGTAAGTTCACCTCATCATCTCCCCAATTGAGAAGCCGTACCGGTACTCTTCCATTCACCACTTCCACTACTCCCCTAGCAGTCATAAGTGTAGGTCTATGTTCTGAATGGTGGGGTTCTACTACAGCTTGGTAATTCTGTCCTCTCAGACCTATGGCTGCCCTGCACCAGATGATCATTTCACTCATTGGGGGTATCACAATAGGATCCGAGTCAGTGACCCGTACATTACCAATTTCGCCGTCTGTAAGCTTCGCTTGCTGCTGACACACCAGGGCCCGGATCTCTCTTTGGATTACTCCTCTCTGCCTTGGTCGGGCAATCTCAGCGAGCTGTTGGAGCAAGAACACAACTTCTCCCAAACAATTACCGATAATGTTAGTGCCCAAAATTATATTTAAACCGTTCTCCTCATTTACAGTCTTTACTACCAGAAGCCCCTGGTCTTTCAACTCCTCTCTGCCCACCTTTACATCTACACATTTTGTCCCGAGTACTTCTACAGGAAGACCATTAGAAGCATACACGGTAAAGTCAGGGCTCGGGGGTTTAAGACTGTCCATTGACCAGTACTTAGTATATAGGGCATCAGGTATTAGGGTCACCTGGGACCCAGTGTCTAACAATGCCGGAACAGCAATACCATCTAGAATGATAGACAGGTAGGGTCGTCCGCCCACATACCTGCGGTTCCAGTCTAGGGGGCCTGACGGGTATTCTCCTGGGTGTTGGCCCTTGGACCCAGGTTCTGCCCGTTTAAAGGACACTGTGGAGACATATGACCTTTCCGGTTGCAACGGTAACAGGTGATCTCTCGACGAGGAGGGTGTTGATCAGAGGTCGCTCCTGGGGGTGGCGTTGTCCTCCTCCGGGGGGGCGACGTCTTCCTTCTTTTCCGGTGCATCCACGGGACGTCTTCCGGGCAGTCAGCTAACAAGATTTTCCTTTCTTCCTCTTTCCGCAGTTGCAGGGCACTCATCACAGCAGCCAGATTTTTAGTCAGCTGGCGCACCTCTGAGCGCAGACAATCCAATTCACTGGGAGGTGTCACCTGCGCTTTGGCTTCGGCCACTAGCGGGGAAAAGGGGGTTACTGCCGGTTCCAGAGTGACTTCAGCCTGATGATGTTGGGTTGCCACCTCGGGTTTGCCCAGGGGCCGCAGCCCTTTTATTGCCATGTCCTTTAGGGCATCAAAGGTAGCATCCGGATGGTCCAAGGACCACCAGTTTACAGTTCTGCGTTCCTCTTGGGATCTCAACCCCTGTATAAATTGCTCTTTCAGCATCTTATTCTCGTCGATAGCATTTAAATTGTTAATCTGCTTGAGGGCTCTCAGGGCTCCCTGTAGTCGGCAAGCGTAGTCTCTGATGCTGTCACCTGGCTGTTGTGAACAGTGATAGAAGGCCATCCGGAGATCCGTTTCTGTGCGGTCCTCAAATATGGCATGCAGCTTAAGGAAGATCGCAGGTACCGACTCCTGATTAACGGTATCCCAAGTCTCCACTTCCCTCTCAGCAGCGCCAGTTAGCTGCCCTACCAGCACAGCAGCTTTTTGCCTCTCCGGCATAGAGTACATTTCTAGGATGCTGCATAACTTCCGCTTGAAGCCTGCTAATGTGCCTGGCTCACCGCTGTACTGGGGAAGCCATTTCGCCCCTGGCATATAGGGGAGCGTTAGTGGCATGATCGGGACTACCGGACTGGGTGCTGGACCTGCGCCCTCATCTGGCGCTACAATGCCAGGCGGTGCGGGATTGGGGCCTCCGGCTGGGGCTCCACTGTCGGCTGGTTGCTGTGACATCTTAGCGCCCCCTTGGTTAAACGGAGCCTACCGGTTTCAGACGCTGCTATTTCACAGGCACCGCAGTGGGAACAGGACCTTCGTCGCAGGCGCTCTGATGTCAGAGCGTTCACTTCCTGTCGCAGGACCTGCCGATGAGTCAGAACCGGGGCGTGTCCAAGACTCTGCGCGCTCTTTCAGGTACGCCCACCTTCTTCTCCAGCGCCTCAGGGCGCGAATATGGCGACAAATATGGCGGTATTTGGCGCCAAAAGCACAGACAGTCCTTTTTCACAAAAACGATTCCACAGGCACACAGGGCTCGCAATTTTGCGAGTTTCGTATCCTGTTCGTGACGCCAAGTTTGTTGTCTCGACCACGCACCACAATTGTGGGTTTCCAGGGCAATGGGATACTCAGAGCCGAGCCCGTAGAAGTCTATGGGGTTGTCACAGGTAGCGGTGGCTCGGTCTGTGGCCCTGGCGGTCAGGCGTATGTTGGGGGGTATATTTACAGGGGATAGGTATATATACAGTTCGTGACGCCACCTGTAGTTCTCTGGTAATTTGTACCAGCGCTGCTGTAGATCTCTGAGGGGATGGTGAGGCAGCTAGATGTCGGGTCCCCTACAGGTGGGACTCTTCCCTCAGGTCGATAATTATGATAGGGTTGTGCAGGGGTGCAATTGAATAACACAGTCTCACACATCAGCGTCTTTCCATACCTTTTACTTCAAGTTGTTCAGGCACGTCCCAGGGAGGCTGATGGGGTTGATGGAGGATGAGTTTTGAGGCAACGGCTGAGCAAGTTAGGGGCCTCCTTGACTTTCCAATCAGGGTGAGCCAAACCAGCATAGAGCGTAGTTCACTCCTTAAACTCCAGCTATGTCAACGCTGTACTGCCCGGTCAGTATAGTGGTCGAAGCCTTCCAATGATGGAACTAGGTTCTTTCTGTTGCTGATCAGGCTCAAAGTTCCTATTCCAACTGACCTCTGTTACGTACTGACACTCCAAGGGCTGCTTGCTGCACCTAAGGTCCAGTAAGCCTCTGGTTCTTTTATCACTATGCCTGGAGCTATAGTGACACGTCGGTCCCCAGTGACCGGTGACAATGTGCAGGACTTCTCCAATCCTAAAGCACTTCTCAATTCCTTCCACTGTGCCCTTCGACTTGCTCACACTCTCAATAGCTGTCTCAGTCCGTCTGCCAGTGGGGCACAGCTCTGACCAGGCTGAGGTAATCTGGCTCACCTTTACTGGCCTCCACTTCTCTGAACTGCACAACGGTGGGATGACTCAGTCCTGAGCCACCCGAGCTAGACTCTGCTCCTTCCTCCTCACAGGTCCAGGCTAGACTCACTGACTGACTCTGAACACTCCCTGTGGGTGTGTCTAAGTGTATGTGATGTCATGTAGAGCCCTTAACCGTTACCTCTCCACTCATCCTCCTGGTATTGTATACCTTAAATACCAGGGCTACACATAAGCCTGAGGATCCGCATGGAGCAACGACAGAACAATACCCACACGTTGACTCTCACTTCCAGATGAAGCAGGATAGAGACGAAAAATCAATTTACATGAAGAAAGAAAGACAGAAAACATACTTTGGTCCCTGTCAAAACAATCTGGCAATTTTAGCTTAGGCTCAGAAGGCGGTTTTAGGTGTTGTAGAACCTGTGTAGTGGTGAGTAACATATCCTGATACTGCTGCTTGATATCTGCAACCTCCAATGACAAGGACTACAATTGCGTGGTCAAGAATTTCGCAGCATTCATGATGGCTACTCAGCACAAAAAAATTGAGTTGGCTGGTGATAATGTTATGACTGCACAGGAACATAAACACAGGTAACGTACAACCCAGGGAGAATCTGACAGGTCCCTGTTCAGACTATGTAAAGCATTTCTCTGACCCTGGTCTGTCCCTGCTTTTCCGTGGAGGTTGGCACCCTAAGATAACACAATGGCATCCCCACTCGATGGTGGCTTACCATGAATGTCCTCAGCAGCTCCTGGGGTTGCTAGAGTGGCAGTCCCCTAATGAATAAAGGAATTACACACAAAACAACTGCAACTAACACAAGCTACAGCCAAATGAATGAATCCAACAAATTCTATTATCAGCAGGAAACGCCAGCAGGGAAAAGTATTTAAAGCTGCATCCGAAAGGTGATTGGACAGACAAACAGAGTAAATGGAGAACAGCTGTATTAAGCTAGACAGACTGCAGCCACAATAACAGTACACAAATACCCAGAGTAAAGGTGCCTCTTCTGTGGCTTGAAAAAGAGAAGCAAACTACAGAACACAAACTCGGGGGATTGAATGCATGAACATGACAATCTGACTGTAATGAGATGTCTCTGCTCATCTTGTCACAATCTACACTGCAAAACTGACAAGTGAATTAAAAAAAAGCCATTTTGTTACTGATCTATTGTTTGCTGGAAAATGGCTAAATTAAACTTTTATTTAGTTACGAATAATTGAAAAAAAGCATAAAAATTAAAATTGACTGCACGCAAACCATGTCCTATCATACTAAACCTGTAGAAAATCATGTTTTTGATTATTTTATCCTCACAACAGGATAAAACAACTTTTATCAGTCTAATATGTTGAGGGACTGTTTTTATCCTTTTACTCTGTAATTTGCCAACTGTTCTTTTTCAGCAAAGCAGTGTCTCTTTATCAGAGAAAAAAAATGGGCTTTCAGGTTGTGCATATTGCGCTGCTCAGAGTCTTCAGTGTCCAAACATGAGGCAAAAATTATATTTAAAAATATTTAAAATGCATTGCTACGTGTTACGGAGCAGGACCTGCTCCTTCACCAGGCAAAATACAATTTCTCTTTATCAGCATTATCCATGTGCTATAAGAGATGGAAATGCTGCTCCTTTTCTTCCCAGCATGCATTGCTTCTGTTATTGTCCAATGACTTGCTTACCCCAAACTAAAAATCCACCTCTTGGTGATTTTATTTCTGTAAGCAGTTTAACAAAGAGGAGAGCAGAAGGAGAAACAAAATTAAAATTTCCTAAAGAATGACAAAGCCTCACCTCCACATCCCATAGAAACAAAGCCATACCCACTTCCTGTAGAGACAAAGCTCCTCCCCACTTCCTGTAGAGATGAGGACCCACCCAACTTCCTGTACCCACACCCTTTTCCTGTAATCAAGAGTCTCTGATGTTAACCCCTTTCCAACATCGGGCGTACATTTACGCTGATGTTGGACTTACTCCATTTGATGTGGGCTCCGGCAGTGAGCCCACATCTTTCCCAGCACATGTCAGCTCTTTTGAGCAGCTGACATGTGCCCCGAACAGCTGCGTTTGGAATCGCGATCCATCTGTGGCTATTAACCCGTTAAATATCGCTGTCAAATGCTGACAGAGGCATTTAACATGCGCTTCCCGCAATCGTACCGAAAATCCGCCCACCGGTGACCTCCATCACGTGATCGCGGGTCACCGGTGAGTTGGCATGACAACCGGAGGTCTCCTGGAGATCTCTATGGTTGTCACTGCCGGCTTGCTGTGAGCGCCGTCCAGTGGTCGGTGCTGATAGCAAGTGAGTAATTCTACCAAATACAGGTGAACTGATCATCGCCTGTACGTAGCAGAACCGATCGGGCTATGGCAGCTTCTAGTCTCCCAAAGAGACTATTGAAGCATGCCAGAAGTAAAAAATAATATTTTAAATATAAAAAAAATAAAAATAAAAAAAAACATAAAAGTTCAAATCACCTTAAAAAAAATCAAACATACACATATTTGGTATCGTCGTGTTCAGAATCACCACCCGATCTATCAATAAAAAAAAGGATTAATCTGATCGCTAAATGGCATAGTGAGAAAAATAAGTCAAAATGCCAGAATTACTTTTTTTGGTCGCTACAACGTTGCAATAAAATGCAATAACGGGCGATCAAAAGATCGTATCTGCACCAAAATGGTATCATTAAAAACGTCAGCTCGGCACGCAAAAAATAAGCCCTCGCCCAACCCGAGATAACGAAAAATGGAGACGCTACGGGTATCCGAATATGGCGCAATTTTATATTTTTTTAACAAAGTTTGGATTTTTTTTTCACCACTTAGATAAAAAAGAACCTAGACATGTTTGGTGTCTATGAACTCGTAATGACCTGGAGAATCATAATGGCAGCTTAGTTTTAGCATTTAGTGAACCTAGTAAAAAAGCCAAACAAAAAAACAAGTGTGGGATTGCACTTTTTTTGCAATTTCACCGCACTTGTAATTTTTTTCCCGCTTTCTAGTACATGACATAGTACAACCAATGGTGTCATTCAAAAGTGCAACTCGTCTCGCAAAAAACAAGCCCTCACATGGCCATATTGACGGAAAAATAAAAAAGTTATGGCTCTGGAAAGAAGGGGAGCGAAAAACGAAAACGCAAGCACGAAAATACCTCTAGGGGTTAAGAGGTTAAAGATGGATTAATTTGACAACGGACAGTGGACAGTATGATAGACAGACGGGAAGCACTTTGTGTCTGGCACTTTGGACAGATTCTTCCTGTGTAAGGCAAAAAAATGATTTGCAGATTGTTTTTTTACGACGTTATCTATCAAATCAGATCAAGTTGTTGGAAAATAAAGCGACTATTTCATTAATAATAATAATAATAATATAATAATAATAATAATAATACTTATTCTCCATTAAAGATGAGCAAATTATTTGAGTGGAATGGAATCCTCAAATTTCTCAGGGACTGGAGTAATATTTCTGGCCTAAGGCATATCACACCTCGCCATGACTTAGATGATCGTGTCAAGTTCCAGCGCTCCCCATTTTGGCAGAGCTGGATGAAACTTTCCTGAAAACACCAAAAGGCACAAATGATTTTAACACAACCTCAAGTTCGGCAAAATATTTACAACTTGTCAAAACATTTTACGCCAGATATCCGTAGAAAAAACTTTGATGAATTGTGGCCATAATCTTTAAAGTAAAAGTCTAATCTTCACCACCATTTTGCTAAATAATTGCTGGATGTATCTTTATGTACAATTTTCTGGTACAGCTTGAAATCATTTGCATAAGTGAAAAGTAGAAATCGTCCTTGATTTCGGTAAAATGGCCAGAAAGCATAGGATTTATTAAAATAGCCAAAACATATATGTACTTACCTAATGGCGTTTCTTCGGTCTTTGCTATCTGTCTTCCATTGATCTTCTGACTACTACCTGCCCCAGAGCGTAAAACTAAACAGTTTCCATGCAAATTAGGTTTAAAAGGCAAGAAAATAATATACTATATGATCATGTTTATTATTTTATTAATATTTTGTGATGTCAGTAAAAGTCGTTTTCAACTGCCATGTCCTAATTGATCATTTCTGATAAATTAATTGTGCTGGTCTTTACAATTACTATTGTTTTATGGTTTCCTCTTTTGCACAATAAACACAAAAAACACCTATAGTATTAAAGTGCATGTAAGAATGTATTCATCAAGACTGGTGATTTTCTTTCTGGTCTTGATGAGGGGGTGAATATAGCAAACATGGCAAAAAAAATTGTGCAACGCCGATTAAAAGATTAGCAACTTCTCAGAGCAATTATCGTCAAAGTTCTAGCAAAGTCCCGTTGATAAATTAACATTCTCGACACCGCTGTTTTTTGTTATTGGGCTTTCGTTGTTTCCTCCCCGTATTCCAAGAGCCAGTACGGTACTTTTTTTAAACTTTCGAGGGCTTATTTTTTGCAGGAAAAGTTTTCAGATAACGTTCACTTTATCATTCAATGCCCTGGAAATTGTGTAAAGAAATTGTTTAAAAAAAAATCAACAATTCTTTTGTTCCTTTGCACATTTACGGAATGCTAAAAATAACCCGGTACTGTGATTCTCCAGATCAGTAGAGTTACGCCGATACCAAACTTCATGCTTTCATTGATAACATTTTGGGGTAAATATGACATTTTTCCTATAGCATTGTTTTGCGGTATTGCAGTAATTGAGAAAAAAAACACAATTCCGGTGTTAACATTTATTTTCTCTTTACAGTGTTTAATGATTGGGTTAATTAACAGACCAAACTTTTTCCAACGCAGCAATTTCACATGTGTATTTTTTTTTATTTCTTTACTTTTAATGGAGGAAAGTGGGGTGATTCAATCTTTATATTTGTTATTAGTTCATATTTTAAAAAAATCTTTGTTTTTTCATGGTATTTTTTAGTTCCCATAGGAGACCGAACCTGCAATCATTTCACTGCTTGTGAACAGAAGAAATAACCGGAAGTATGAGTCCAGTATGAAGGCTAGTGATCAATGTGAAAATTGCAAGATTCTTGTTTGTTTTTATTTATTTGGTCAATAAATCTAGGTAGTGATATGGGAAACTGAAAATAAAAAAACTTTATTAAAAATATTTAAAAAAAAATATAGGTAACATTAAATCCTCATGTAACAAGTTGATCATCAACTGATTTTATTTTTATTTATTTTACTCGCTTATATAGTGCCATTAATTCCCACATTACCTTTTATAACCACTGACATGTAAATGCCGATTAACATAGAAAGGTGTCAGAACTCAGAGGGCATCACAGCTTAGAAAGATGTAGGAACTCGCAGAGCATTGCAGCTATTAGAAAATGGCGTCAGATCAAGTAGGGCGTCACAACACGCAGATCATCTTAGCTGTGATAAAATGGTGTCAGATCGCCTCCAATGCATTGCAGCTGTAACAGAAAGGTGTCAGAACACCATTGCCATGTAGTACACAGCATTAGACAGGTGGATTTAATGTTATGGCTGAGCAGTATACATATATATAGTATGGTGCAAAGTTTTTAAAGCAAAATCAAATCAATATTTAGCTTTCAAAACAGCATCGATTCATCTGGCAACACTTGCACAAAGTCAGGGATTATGTGGGATTATAATCAGGTATTTGAATAAACAATGATTTCAAACTGGTGATATTGATCAGCGTTTTCATATTGAGGTTGTAAGACAATCATTAACCGAAAAGGAACCGCAGTGTAGGAGGCTTAAAACTGGGCAAACTCTGCCACAATCGTCAAGTTGTGGAAGACAGTTTCATGGCTGAGCACAACAACAAATCAAGGTAGTTATACTGCATCAGCAAGGTCTCTCCCAGGCAAAGATTTTAAAGCAGATGGAGCTGTTCAAGCTCTTTTGATGAAGCACAAGACAAGAAATAGACAACAGTGAGAACTGTAGACACAGCGAATGACCAAAGAAATTTTAGCGCAGAAGATGAGACATATTATTCTTAATTCCCTTCAACATTGGAAGATGTCCAGCAGTGGCATCAGCTCGGAAATGGCTCAACCAGTGGGACACAACTTCATCCATCTACTGTTTAGAGAAGTCTGGCCAGAAGTGGTCTTCATGGAAAAATTGTGCCTAAAAACCATATCTTCTATGTGGACACAAGCTGAGGAGCCCCAACTATGCATGAAAACATAAGAATTGGGGTGCAGAAAAATGGCAGCAGGTGTTCTGCACTGATGAGTAGAAATAAGAGATATTTAGCTTTACCAGAAGACAGTTTGTTCTCCGAAGGGTGGGAGAATAATGAGGGTCTGCAGGAACACCAATGCATGATGAAGGTTCTGAAAGTTTGGGGCGGTGTTTCAACAAATAAAGTTAGGTATTTGTTCAGGATTAATGATGTCCTCAATGCTGAGAGATACAAGCAGATACTTATCCATCATCTAATACCATCAGGAAGGCATCTGATCGGCTCCACATTTATGCAGCCAAACAATGACCCCAAACATCCAACCAATGTCATTAAGAATGAGGAGTCCTGGAGGCTGATAATCCGGCCCCCACAGAGCAACGATCTCACATCATCCAGTCTGTCTGGGGTCACGTGAAGAGACAGAAGGATCTTCACAAGCAAAATCCAGAGAAGATCGGGGTTCAGTTCTCCAAGATGTTTGGCACAACCTCCTGCTGAGAACCTGCAAAAACGGAGTGCAAGTGACAAGTACCTAGAAGAACTGATGGCTGATGATCACCAAATATTGATCAGATTCAAATTTCTCTTTTTGTTCATTCACTTAGAATTTTGTTAATTGCTAAAAATAAATTATTATCACTTCTAATTTTGAAAGCTTCTTACTGTGCAGCATTTATCCATAGCTGCCTAAACTTATGCAAAACTTTTGCTGCAAAGTAAGGATGCTTTCAGAAATAGAAGTGTAAATAGTTTATCTTTTATAATTTACCTATATATATAGAGAGTATGTATGTGTTTATAACTAACGCTATACACCATATATACTAATATTCTATGTCTGAGATTTTAAGCCCCAGCAGATCCCATTGTATTTGAAAGTGAGTTACAAGCCGAGCACTTTTCTTGCATTATTCTCCTCAGGGGATAAGAGACAGTAAAATTGATTATTGGGCTCCAGTGAAAGAAAATAAGGGAAAATAGGATAGAAGAGTAATCAAGTGCACTGGACAGGACAGAAGACTATCACACTAACTTTAGTTATTATCCCTTCTAATGCTGCTCAATGGTCTGCAACCATATTACACAATCCCATCCTAATGCCTTATACAGGAGACAGACAAATCAAATACATTTTCTCTCTTTATGCCATTATCCCTTGGAGCAGAGTACTAAGCTGTTGCATTCAACAGGGCTTTTGAGATTGGTCTTGGTAAAGAATAGGATTTTAAAAGAGATTTCCCAACCACCATGTTTTTACAATAAATTAATTTATGTCAGAATAATGTATTATAGTCCATGGAATTAGTAAAGAGAATCTTTCATTAAAATTTCCACCACAATCTGCCAACTATTTGTCATATATGCTACTGGTACCTTTGGTATGGTGTAGAAAGGCTCAGGTACCAGGAAAAATGGCGTCATATGAATCAAGGTTAGGGCAGACAAAATTCACTCAATATACAGGTGCTTCTCACAAAATTAGAATATCATCAAAAACGTAATGTATTTCAGTTCTTCAATACAAAAAGTGAATCTCCTATATTCTATAGAGTCATTACACACAGAGTGATCTATTTCACCTGTTTATTTCTGTTAATGTTGATGATTATGGCTTACAGCCAATGAAAACCCAAAAGTCATTATCTCATTAAATTAGAATAATTAACAAAAAACACCTGCAAATGCTTCCTAAGCGTTTATAAAGGTGCCTTAGTCTGTTTCAGTAGGCTCCACAATCATGGGGAAGACTGCTGACTTGACACACTCCAAATTAACTTTTTGTGAGAAGCAACTGTAGTAGTAAAGATAATGGTCAGGGCAGACAACAAACAAGGTCAGGACACAATAATAATCTTTATTTTTATATAGCGCTAACATATTCCACAAAGCTTTACATTTTGACACATTATCGTCGCTGTCCCCGATGGGGCTCACAATCTAGATTCCCTATCTATGTCTTTGGAATATGTGAGGAAACCGGAGAACCTGGAGGAAACCCACGCAAACACGGGGAGAACATACAAACTCCTTGCAGATGTTGTCCTTGATGGGATTTGAACCCAGGACTCCAGCGCTGCAAGGCTGCAGTGCTAACGACTGAGCCACCATGATGCCCTACACAAGTAAGGATGAAAACTGGAGGAAAGCTTAGAAGCTTAGATGCACAGTGAGCCTTGAGGAAACCAGGAGTTAGCATAGAGGCAGTACCAGAAATCGTAGCAGAAAGACAATGATGGTTTCCATTTAAACAAACCTGGAGAGCAGGTAGATAGGGGTTATGGAATTTGTCAGCAGAGTGACGACCACCAGGTGATCATCTATTGACAGTGGCTGAGGTGGTGGTAAGGAATCACGAAAGCCTCTTGATATGATGCAGAAAGGTCTTTCTTTATTCTTGCAGACCAGAGCACAATTTGGATCTATTCCCCTTTTATGATTATCCTCATAGCAGGTAGAGATAGAGTAGGCCCGTATTACCTATAAAATGTAACTAAACTGGCCTTAGTGTAGCGTTAGGCAGATATTATATTAAAAATTCACACTGGATAATGTTGAATTATTAGTCCTCCAGTTCTAGAGCTGATCTATAGAATTGGCAATGTCTCTACCAGCCCCTGAGGCCACAATACATAGCTAACACTATATTCATTTCCTGGTAGATCCTCTTCAATTTTCATCATGGCTATGATATTATTTTGGCACTGTATGGGTCACTTCTGTCAGAGGCCACAGGATCAAAGACACTAGCTTAAACCTTTAGCTTTTAACATCTTAATTGGGATCTGGTCTTAAAACTGGATCCACTGGATTGCTTCCATGGAAGGGTTGCTGATTTGAGGAATGAACCAGTGGTAACAAGGGTCGCCAAGTGAGGTCAATGCCTAGAGGTTACGTCAGGACAATAATGGAAAATAAATGGATGGTCAAAATTCAAGCTGTGGTCATAAAATGCAAGAAATCAGGAAAAAAATACAAAAGTAAAGACTAGATCTGCATGCCAGGTAAGCAGGACTCATTGACTGGCAGTGGAAGTCAGAGACCCAGGGTTTAAATAGCAGACAGGGCCTAGTGCTTTTAGAAAGGAGTAATCAAAAGCAAGCAATTAATCCAATAGCTCCCCGATCTAGCATCACAAAAAGTTCCAGGAATAAAACAGGACTGACACAGTCATGTGTCACCCACAACAAAAGAGCAACACCACCTAGCAGCCGGAAGAAATAATAGAGTGGACAGTAACCAACAAAGATGTTACAGTATGGCTGTATGTGTTCACTGTCTATCACTATTATTGTCTACAGAACCTCACAGATCTAAGGAGCTCCTGCCACTGTCAATCGCTCACCTTTCGCACCTTCTCAATATTTTTCCTCCAAGAAAAAACAATATAATTTCATGAGGCTGGTTGATCCACATAGTGGACCCTAAGCAAGTGTCTGGGTGGTTCTTAAAGAGCTGGTACTCTGCTTTCTGTGAGTTTTAACTGGAACTATTGTTTTCTTGTTGGACATAGGACTGTCCTTATGCCTTATGATGGGTATATTGCTTGTAACCTCACGATGGTCGAATTCCTTGAAAGGAAGTGGGGTAACAACATCTGAGGAACCAAAGAGATCATGGCACCTCCCTGCAAAGTGATTGGTGCAATATGTGAGTGGTGTATAGGTGGAGCAGGCTGTGGAAGTGGGTGACCCCTCAGAGAGCGTAGCCTATATTAACTTTGGTGCAGCTTGGCCTGCTGAGAGCACCAACAGAGTTGAGAACCCCAACCCATTTGGGACCACATTGAAGACATGTTTCTATTCTAGGAGCAGAACTCTGGAACCTGATCAAGTTTATCAGGAAAATGCAAATTTATAT
This sequence comes from Oophaga sylvatica, assembly GCA_033576555.1. Taxonomy (NCBI): domain Eukaryota; kingdom Metazoa; phylum Chordata; class Amphibia; order Anura; family Dendrobatidae; genus Oophaga; species Oophaga sylvatica. Next base: position 7,932,705 of record JARQOD010000006.1, on the reverse strand, counting down.
TCCTCATTTCCTAAAAAAAACATCACAACTGTAATATATACAGTAGACTTGAGCATCAACAGATGCAGCTGTGCGATGGTCCATATGCATCAGACAATGTACAGCACTAAACAACTTCTGGACAGCAACTTGATTTTGCTGATTGGTGATCATTTAATTTCCTGTTCATACAGGCAGACCGCACTTTTGATGCACACTGAATAATCTGCAATAGGCCATTGTTTTCAGCAGCACAGGTCCTGTTTGCACAGGACGATGCACTGCCGAGATCGATGATCTTTTGTGCAGCATAATTCACCAGTAGAGTTGAGCGATACTTTCCGATATCCTAAAGTATCGGAATCGGAATGGTATCGCCGATATCACTAAAATATCGGCGATACCCGATACCGATACCGGAAGTCCCATGTAAGTCTATGGGAACAAAATATCGCAACTAAAAAAACCCCATTCTTTCCTTGTAAACACTAAATATACACACATAGAATACATATATATATATACATGTCATTGTGACATATATATATACATATATGTATAGTTTATACACTTCTACATAGTAAAATATCCTCTCATTCAATTGCCGGGTAAAGCCGGCTTCAGTGAAAAGACAGAAGCACCCGACATGAAATGACACTTGGTGTACATAGGGTTAACCATGTCTTTTCATGTCGTTTGCTATCTGATTTGCACAAACAATTAAATCAGACTATGTGTGCAAAATTTCACACCTGTAGGGGTTAATTAAAGGTGTAAATTCGTTGTAAAAAAAACGGACTTTTTGCTACGAATTTACACCTTTAATTAACCCCTACAGGTGTGAAATTTTGCACACATAGTCTGATTTAATTGTTTGTGCAAATTAGATAGCAAAGGACATGAAAAGACATGGTTAACCCTATGTAAACCATGTGTCATTTCATGTCGGGTTCTGCATTTTCACAAAAGCCGGCAATTGAATTAGCGGCTATTATACTATGTAGAAGTGTATGAACTACAAATATAAATATATATATATATATGTGTCACAAATTCAATGACATGTATATATATATATATGAGGTGTAAAATTGCTGAAAAAAAATGCGTGGGCTCCCGCCCTATTTTCGCAACCAGACAGACAAAGCCAGTGAGTGGGGGCAGATAATAATAGCCCAGAGAGGGACCATTATTTTTGCCCCCCCCCGGCTACTAACATCTGCCCCCAGACACCCCAGGAAAAACAAATCTATAATTAGATTCGCCCTTTCTGGCACTTTGCCCGTCTATTCCCATTGCCCTGTAGCGGTGGCGAATGGGTTAATATGGGGTTAAAGCCACCTTGCTATTGAAAGGTGACCTTAAGCCAGGTTAATAATTGAGAACTGTCAATTAGACAACTATCAATTATTAATCCTATTGCATGAAATAAAAATAAAACACACACACTTTAATTAAAAATCATTTTAATGAAATAAAGACACATGTTTTTGACCATCTTTTATTTTACTGCAAAAACCATTTCCTGTAATAAAAATAAAATAAAAAAGCAAAATTATTCTTACCTATCCCATGCACAGTCAGGTCCCACGGTGTAATCCTTCAGAAAGGGTTAATGTTTACTGCAGGGACCGCAGCTAATGCTGCAGCCTCACAGTAAACCCCAAATGAATGAGTTCCTCTCCTGCCTGACAGGAGAGTAAAGGCTGGGTGTCACATAACGATACACCAGCGATCCCGACAACGATATGCACTTGTCAGGATTGCTGGTGTATCGCTACATGATCGCTGCTGAGCTGCCAAACAGGCAGCTCAGGCAGCGATCTGGGACAGCGACACTGCGGGTAACATCGCTTAAGGGCCCGTCTCACATAGCGATATCGCTACCGAGATCGCTGCTGAGTCACAAGTTTTGTGACGCAGCAGCGAGCTCACCAGCGATATTGCTGTGTGTGACATTCAGCGACGATCAGCCCCCCTGCCGGGTATCGCTGATCGTCGCAGAAATGTCAGGACCTTTTCTTGATCACTGGTTTCCCTCTGACAGGCACGCATCGCTGCGTGTGACAGGCGGGAGACCAGGGATCCGCTGGTAACCAAGGTACACAGCGGGTTTCCAGGCACCGCGCAGCGCTTGGAAACCCGCTGTGTACCTTGGATACCAGCTCCCTGCATCAGGGCGCTGGTATCCAAGGTACACAGCGGGTTTCTAGGCACAGCCCCGCGCCTGGAAACCCGCTGTGTACCTTGGTTACCAGCGGATCGCTGGTCTCCCGCCTGTCACACGCAGCGATGCGTGCCTGTCAGCGGGAAACCAGCGATCAAAAAAAGGTCCTGACATTTCAGCGAAGATCAGCGATACCCGGCAGGGGGGCTGATCGTCGCTGAATGTCACACACAGCGATATCGCTGGTGAGCTCGCTGCTGCGTCACAAAACTAGTGACTCAGCAGCGATCTCGGTAGCGATATCGCTATGTGAGACGGGCCCTTAAGTGGAAAGCTTAATTGATTGCTTTCCACTTTCACTTCAGGTCAGCCAGGGACACAATCAGTGACGTCAGAGGGAACTGATTAACAAAAATAGGGGTTCCTTTCGAAAAAAAATGGCGTGGGGTCCCCCCTATTTTTGTTAACCAGCCAGATGAAGCAGACCGCTGAGGCCTGGATTTTCAGGCTGTTAAGGAGCCAAGATCCATGGACCTTGCCAGCCTGATAATACCAGGCCACAGCAGTCTGCATATCTTGGCTGATTAACAAAAATAGGGGATCCCCTCGAAAAAAATTGGCGTGGGGTCCCCCCTATTTTTGTTAACCAGCCAGATGAAGCAGACCGCTGAGGCCTGGTTTTTCAGGCTGGTAAGGATCCAATATCCATGGACCTTGCCAGCCTGATAATACCAGGCCACAGCAGTCTGCTTAGCTTGGCTGGTTAACAAAAATAGGGGATCCCCTCGAAAAAAAAAACGGCGTGGGGATCCCCCCTATTTTTGTTAACCAGCCAAGTAAAATGCAGACTGCTGCGGCCTGGTATTAAAAGACTGTCAAGGCCCATGGATTTTGGCCCTCAACAGCCTGATAATACCAGGCTACAGCAGCCCCACATTTGGCGCATCAAAAGATGTGCCAATTGTGGCACTTTACCCGGCTCTTCCCACTTGCCCTGTAGCGGTGGCAAGCGGGGTAATAAGGGGTTAATGTCACCGTTGATTGCACGGTGACAATAAGCCCGGTTAATAATGGAGAGGTGTCAATAAGACACCGATCCATTATTAATCCCAAAGTTATTAAATGTATAAAAAAAAGACAAAGCAAGAAAAAAGTCTTTTAATGAAATAAAAGAGACAACACAGTTTTCATTAATTTTATTACTCTCTCATTCCTGCGACGCCATCGATCTCCTGTAAAAAAAGAAAAAAAACAAACCAACAGTATACCACCTGTCCGACGCAGTCCATAGTAACGACAGTCCCACGACGATCCAACTCTGCTATATCGCAATGACAGGCAGAGCCTGTCATCGCGACGCAGCACAGCTGATTACCTGCTTCCCCGGCGGTGACGTCATCGGACTGACTGCTTTACGGCCGGGATTACCCAGCAGTCACTGCAGTTATCGCGAGAAACTGCATGTGACCGCCGGGGAAAGAAGATTGCGGCCATGAAGCAGTCCGGGATGTGACCGCCGGAGATCTTCTGCCAGGTAAGTGCCGCTGACTCCTGACAGACCCGACCGACGGACACTGACAGTGACAGTGACAATCCCGATTCCGGTATCCGATATGACGAAAATATCGGAACTCGGAATCGGAATTCCGATACAGCCAATATCGGCCGATACCCGATATTTGCAGTATCGGAATGCTCAACCCTATTCACCAGATGAACTAGCGTTTTGCTCATTCATGAAAATATTGTATTGTAAAAGAACCTTTAAGGGTTGATCTACCAATCGGCAATCATTTTTAGCCTGTTTATACAGGCAGAAACATAGAAAAGCACAGTAAAACAAACGTATAAAAATACTCCGTTGTAAAAAAGTAACAGTAAACAGCAAGTGCTAGTAAAAAGATGATAAAACACAGGGCATTTGGTAGATACGTTTTTTGCAAAAAATTTATACTATGCGGCTCTACCAAACGTCAGAGTATACCCGTATCAGAGCAGTCCCTAACTGATGTATTTAATCCCTAACTGATGTATTTAAAAACCTGGTCATGTGTATAGTACCTACATGAGCAGGGTTCAGAAATGTCCAATGTGGACACGCTGCAGAGCTCACAAAGGAGGGTTGGAAAACCTCCCTAATCTTTCAAAAACAGGAAGCCAATTATACAGGCAGGCCGCGCTTAACGATGTAAACTCAATGATTTGTAAGAGATAGTTTGACGCTTAACGATGTTATTGTTCTCAGCAGCACAAGTCAAGTCCTGTTTACACAGGATGATGAGCTGTCAAGAATGATGATCTGTTGTGCAGCACAAAAGATCATTTTGCCTGATGAACGATCAGATGATCGGCATCCAGTTTAGATTGGAAGATTATAGATTTACAATCTTTCAGTGTAAACACACCTAACGTCATCAAATCAATCCAAAACTAGCTGAGATGTTGGGAAACATTGGCTTCCAATTTCCATGCTGCAGTTACATCACCTACCTTCACCACAATTACCTAAGGAGAAGAGGCGTGTTCTTCTGTAAAATGTAATGGGAAAACTCATGTTGTGTAGTGTGAACATGGTGTTTATATAATGAAGGGAAACAGTGCTCCTGGTGACAGGTCCCCAATAAGAAGTGGTCCCAATACAGGTTGCTGGTTTCCATTACTTCCGTAAGTAGAAAAGACCCGTGATTCGTGAATAGGGATGAGCAAATTTGTTCAGTTTTTGTCTCTGAATCTGATTTTGACATTTTCGGGCCATAGTCGAACACTATTCGTGCCGAATGCATGTTTAATGATCGGTTCCAAACATTTTCGGAAATCTCAACTCCCATTGACTCTAGTGACGTTCGGCTGTGTTCGATGAATTTTGCTAAAACAATATTCGATGCCGATCGTATTCATAATCAAATCCGAACATATTCGCTCATCTCTACCCGTGAACAGAGTCTAGGACAATAAATAGGTTTGTCTAGCTCCAAGTCCTCCATCCCAAGTGATAAAAGTTACTATAGTGTTAACCAGCAGAAGGGGGTCTCTTTTGATCTTAGCTATGGGGCCCTCTCCTCTCTATTCCAATGTGAAGATGAAATACAAGACATTGTAGGCTGCCACTCTTATCGGAGCATCTCTAATTGAGTTACTTGCAGCATTCTATAAATATTCAGAGCTTATCCAAAAATCAATAGACGCGTTCTTGTATCATAAAACATGATTAACTTATTTTGCAATTAAATACTGACACAGCAGGGACTGAATTTCCTTGAAAGAGTTTCTTGGATGAAAATATTATTATGGTTTAGAGATTACGAGCTAACAAGTAGAGATCTGTGCTCCTGGCCGGGAAACCAATAAATGGATATTATAAGCGCATTAATTATTGCAGTAGTAGAAACGAATGTGATTGATGACAGAATTCATTATATTATATTGCCTAAACCCGTTCCTAAATACGTTCCTAAATACACCTGCAATACCTCCCCCTCCAGAAATACAAACCAGTGGCATTTACTAAGTCCGGTCATTGTTTCTTTAGCAACCGTCTTAGAGATTGGGAAGCATGTTCATGAAATGTTCAGCCCCAGCGTAGACAGGGATGCTTAGTAATGTATAGTAATGGCGGTTCACTGTTCTTTTTATCTCTCTAATTGATGGAGGGACAGAGTAAAATAAACATTGATTACAGTTATACCCTGTGGTCATTCTTTTGTTGATTTTGACGGCAATATTCTGCAAGGTTTGTTTCTAGCCTGCGACAGATAAAAGTTGGGTTAGCAAATGCATGATGGACCACTGGTAGATGGCCTGTATCTCCGCGTTGATGAAGGAAGGTCTCTGTGATTGCTGTGGGAAGGTTTTAACTAATACTGATGGGTCAAAGATAAATAATCCATATAACCCAACAGTTATGTATATAATGATGGCCTGTGGACTGCATGGGATGTCAGCAGCAGCACCGGGACGGAAGCTACTAGTGCTTACCACTTAGCCGTTCATGATTAGGTTTCTTTTTACAATACGTGCCTGAGTCTCTATTAAAGGACGATTGGGGTACGTGATGTGTATGTAAACGAAAGTCATGACGTTGCTACATGACCAATGACGATACGTCGAACAGGGTCATGAGAACAAGTCATCGACTAGACCTCAAATAATAGCATATGTCGAGGTGATGCCTAATCCAAGATGTCAGGATGCTGTTTGAGAACACAATGAAGACCGGAGCGGAGCAGCGAAGAGTCCGACTGAGCAAGTTAGGGTAAGAAAGTGTGTCTAATTTTTTACTTTTTCATTCACCTAAGTTTTGTATTCTTAGGGTCGGAGTGACCTACAGCATAATACGGCATAACTAGTATGGTAGGAAATGTATTCTACACTCTCATTTCAAACGTACTGACCATCAATGAATTGCAATCGGAATTCGACTGGTGGTTAAATTTCCAATTTCCGGACAATTTCTTCTCAACTTTTACACATGTTCACTTGAATGCTTCGATCTTCCCTTTCTTCTCACAACAATATTTAACACCATCTCTGATCATGCTTCTGTCTCACTTTCTTCAGAAGTAACTGACATTTGGGGGAAGCCGCAGAGCAGCGGTACACTCTCACTTCTTATGGGTGTCAGTATTGTCAGAAGGAAGCGAGAAGAAAGCGGCCGGTGATCGGCTGCAGGACTGGTGTGACATAACGATGTAATGGAGAGCAGGTGCCGATATCGCTGAAAAGGATCCCGCACCAGAGGTGAGCATCGCTGTTCTTATATTACATGGGGGAACCATGGTGGTTGAGAAGGCGCTGTTTGAGTAGTAGATTACCCCTTTAATCAAAGAAAAATAATTTCAAGGTATAGAAGCTGGTGACATACCTCTACCATTAGAGAATTATATTATTATAGGTCAGAAATTATTAGTTAATTGCAACAGATTCACAGATGATGAAAGCTCGCTATTGGATTTATTATCTTCATTATTGCTTTGTTTCATTTTTTTAAATTAAAAAAGTCACCAACAGCCTAACTATTCCTACCGGTAGAGCATTGGAGATATATCCATGTCCTTTGTGCACCCTGATAACGGAGGTTAGAAAATACAGTAGGTTGACCTGGAGACTTGTATAACACCCTGTAAATTTGATTAAAGGCTCCAATTTCTCACAATACAAATTCAATAAAATAAAGCGATATGCTAGAAAATCCTTGACAGCGGCAATTTATATCATAACTAGAGATGAGCGATTCTTTTGAAATTTTAAATCGACAGATTCTCCCAATTCTTTCCAAAATTTCAATTAGCAGCACATGGATTTGATGCAAATTGGATGTAATGCACAACCTCCGACTACAGTGAAAAGTTATGTGTAACATTCTGAGGTCTCCAAGGACTGTATCCAACACCTTCCAAGCATCAGTCATAATCAAGAGGTAAAGACTAGAATCCAAATTAATATTTCTTACATTAAAAATAGGCGACATCTTAACCCCTTAACGACCAGAGGTTTTTTTTTTGCATTTTCATTTTTTGCTCCCTTTCTTCCAGGAGCCATAACTTTTTTATTTTTCGGTTAAAATGGCCATGTGAGGGCTTGTTTTTTGCAGGACGAGTTGTAAGTTTGAACGACACCACTGGTTTTAACATATCGTGTGCTAGAAAACGGTAAAAAAAATTCCAAGTGGTGAAATTGCAAAAAAATGCAATCACACAGTTGTTTTTTTGTTTTACTATGTTCACTAAATGCTAAAACTGACCTGCCATTATGATTCTCCAGGTCATTACGAGTTCATAGACACCAAACATGTCTAGGTTCTTTCTTATTTAAGTGGTAAAAAAAATTCCAAATGGTGCCATATTCCAATACCTGTAGCGTCTCCATTTTCCGGGATCTGGGGCTGAGTGAGGGCTTATTTTTTGCGTGTCGAGCTGTCATTTTTAATGATACCATTTTGGTGCAGACACAATCTTTTGATCGCCCGTTATTGCATTTTAATACACTGTTGCAGCGACCAAAAAAACTTAATTCTGGTGTTTTGACTTTTTTCTCCTTAAGCTGTTTAACGATTGGGTTAATTCTTTTTTTAGGCTACTTTCACACTTGCAATTTTTTGCGCAGCGCATCTTGCGCTATCGAACGCATGCGCAATGTTCCCCTATCTTTAACATGGCGGGCGCAGGGTCTAGCGCTTGCACGCGTTCATGTGCGTTTGTCGTGCGCTGCGCATTTTCCCGGTGTGCGCCCATCCGCGCCAGACGCTACATGTTGCATTTTTTTTTCCGCCCAACCGCTTTAAAAAAACGCGTGCGCATGTGTGCGCATGCTATGCGCAAAAAATAACATTGCAGTCTATGGCTTTGCGCTCGTCAGCGCTTTTGCACGCACGCGATTTTTCTGTAAATAATGGAGCCAGAGATGATGGAGCCAGAGATGATAGAGCCAGAGATGATGGAGACAGAGATGATGGAGACAGAGATGATAGAGCCAGAGATGATGGAGACAGAGATGATGGAGACAGAGATGATAGAGCCAGAGATGATGGAGACAGAGATGATAGAGCCAGAGATGATGGAGCCAGAGATTATAGAGCCAGAGATGATGGAGACAGAAATAGTATAAAAAATCATCCTTTTATTGAGGAAAATATTAAAATACAAAATTCCAGCATGGCTGCTGTGCTAGTCTCAGCGGTAAATAAATGGAAATACCGCTACAAACAGTGACTGCCCACTGAAGTCTGGACGCGCTTCAAGCACCAAGTGCTCTTAGAATCAGAATCTCTTTTTACAGATACCAAATATGAGCATATTTTATTTTCTGATTTATTTTGAAAAAGTCGAAAGTGGGGTGATTTGAACTTTTATATTTTTTTTATTTTTTACATATTTTTAAGAACATTTTTTTTTTACTTTTTGCATACTTCAATAGTCTTCATGGGAGTCTTAAAGCTTCCATAATCTGATCGGCTCTGCTACATACAGGTGATGATCAGATCACCCGTATGTATCAGAAAAGCTCACTTGCTATGAGTGTCGACCACCGGCGGTGCTCATAGTAATCTGGCTATGACAACCACAGAAGTCTGCTGGAGACCTCTGGATGTCATGCCAACCCATAGGTGACCCGCAATCACGTGACAGGGATTTTCGGCACGCTTGCCAGAAGCATGAGTTAAATGCCGCTGTCAGAGATTGACAGCGGCATTTAACTAGTTAATAGACGCAGGTGGATCGCGATTCCACCCACCACTGTTGCGGGCACATGTCAGCTGTATATATCAGCTGTCATGTGCCTGGAAACAGGGGGAGTACTTTTATGTGCGATGTCGGAAAGGGGTTATCTTTGGAAATTAAAATTTACCATCTTTGCCGAATTTGCCCCAAAAGTTAAATTTGCAGTGAATAAATTCATGCAAATCTCAATACTGGAAACTTGTAATTTCTTGAAAAATACACCTTGGGGAGAGGAGAGAGAGAGAAAACGAAACTCACTGATCATAAGAGCTTACACTCTACAGGAGAGAGAAGACCCCACTGACCATAAGAGCTTACACTCTACAGGAGAGAGAGAGAGGACCCCACTGACCATAAGAGATTACACTCTACAGGAGAGAGAGAGGACCCCACTGACCATAAGAGCTTACACTCTACAGGAGAGAGAGAGGACCCCACTGACCATAAGAGCTTATACTCTACAGGAGAGAGAGAACCCCACTGACCATAAGAGCTTACACTCTACAGGAGAGAGAGGACCCCACTGACCATAAGAGATTACACTCTACAGGAGAGAGAGAGGACCCCACTGACCATAAGAGCTTACACTCTACAGGAGAGAGAGAGAGGCCCCACTGACCATAAGAGTTACACTCTACAGGAGAGAGGACCCCACTGACCATAAGAGCTTACACTCTACAGGAAGAGAGAGGACCCACTGACCATAAGAGCTTATACTCTACAGGAGAGAGAGAACCCCACTGACCATAAGAGCTTACACTCTACAGGAGAGAGAGGACCCCACTGACCATAAGAGCTTACACTCTACTGAGAAGAGAGGACCCCACTGACCAAATGAGCTTACACTCTACAGTAGGAGAGAGGACCCCACTGACCATAAGAGCTTACACTCTACAGGAGAGAGAGAGGACCCCACTGACCATAAGAGCTTACACTCTACAGGAGAGAGAGGACCTCACTGACCATAAGAGCTTACACTCTACAGGAGAGAGAGGACCCCACTGACCATAAGAGATTACACTCTACAGGAGAGAGAGAGATCACTGACTAGACTTCCACTCTCAGAGAGGAGACCATGACCATAAGAGCTTACACTCTACAGGAGAGAGAGAGACCCCACTGACCATAAGAGCTTACACTCTACAGGAGAGAGAGAGGACCCCACTGACCATAAGAGCTTACACTCTACAGGAGAGAGAGAGGACCCCACTGACCATAAGAGACTTACACTCTACAGGAAGAGAGAGGACCCCACTGACCATAAGAGCTTATACTCTACAGGAGAGAGAGGACCCACTGACCATAAGAGCTTACACTCTACAGGAGAGAGAGGACCCCACTGACCATAAGAGCTTACACTCTACGGAGAGAGAGGACCCCACTGACCAAAGAGCTTACACTCTACAGGAGAGAGAGGACCCACTGACCATAAGAGCTTACACTCTACAGGAGAGAGAGGACCCACTGACCATAAGAGCTTACACTCTACAGGAGAGAGAGGACCTCACTGACCCTAAGAGCTTACACTCTACAGGAGAGAGAGGACCCCACTGACCATAAGAGTTACACTCTACAGGAGAGAGAGAGGACCCCACTGACCATAAGAGCTTAACTCTACAGGAGAGAGAGAACCCCACTGACCATAAGAGCTTACACTCTACAGGAGAGAGGACCCCACTGACCATAGAGCTTACACTCTACAGGAGAGAGAGGACCCCACTGACCATAAGAGCTTACACTCTACAGGAAGAGAGAGGACCCCATTGACCATAAGAGCTTACACTCTACAGGAGAGAGAGGACCCCACTGATCATAAGAGCTTACACTCTACAGGAGAGAGAGGACCCCACTGACCATAAGAGCTTACACTCTACAGGAGAGAGAGGACCCCACTGACATAAGAGCTTACACTCTACAGGAGAGAGAGGACCCCCTGACCATAAGAGCTTACACTCTACAGAGAGAGAGAGGACCCCACTGACCATAAGAGCTTACACTCTACAGGAGAGAGGACCCCACTGACCATAAGAGCTTACACTCTACAGGAGAGAGAGGACCCCAGTGACCATAAGAGCTTACACTCTACAGGAGAGAGAGGACCCCACTGACCATAAGAGCTTACACTCTACAGGAGAGAGAGAGGATCTCACTGACCATAAGAGCTTACACTCTACAGGAGAGAGAGGAACCTGCTGACCATAAGAGCTTACACTCTACAGGAGAGAGAGGACCTCACTGATCATAAGAGCTTACACTCTACAGGAGAGAGAGAGGACCCCACTGACCATAAGAGCTTACACTCTACAGGAGAGAGAGAGGACCCCACTGACCATAAGATCTTACACTCTACAGGAGAGAGAGGACCCCACTGACCATAAGAGCTTACACTCTACAGGAGAGAGAGAGGACCCCACTGACCATATGAGCTTACACTCTACAGGAGAGAGAGGACCCCACTGACCATAAGAGCTTACACTCTACAGGAGAGAGAGAGGACCCCACTGACCATAAGATCTTACACTCTACAGGAGAGAGAGGACCCCACTGACCATAAGAGCTTACACTCTACAGGAGAGAGAGGACCCCACTGACCATAAGAGCTTACACTCTACAGGAGAGAGAGAGAGGACCCCACTGACCATATGAGCTTACACTCTACAGGAGAGAGGACCCCGCTGACCATAAGAGCTTACACTCTACAGGAGAGAGAGGACCCCACTGACCATAAGAGCTTACACCCTACAGGAGAGAGAGAGGGCCCCGCTGACCATAAGAGCTTATATTTAACCCCATGGAAAGCTGAGCTGCAATCCGACTGGTTACAAAAGCTATGGACAATGTTACATTTGTCATAGAGAACAATGGCAATTAAAATCTTAAACTTGTTGAAAATTACACAGCTAATATCAAGTGGAAGATTACATGCATAAATCAAGGCTAACAGGAAACCTAAAAACACACAGAACAGTAGTGATCACCCACCGCTTGATTTAATAAAACGCAATCATATAAGTATACAAACCCTATGCAAGACGCATCGCTTTCATTAAAATATTACATTAAATAAATTAACCAGTGACAGTAATGCCGGCTCTGCGGATATATGTAAGTCATTTAAATCTTGCCATAAACTTAAATGATGTTGTAAGCAACAAATGTCTTGTAATGAACATTTCATTAGGACATGAAATCTAATTGGGTTACAGCGAAGATTAGGCAAAAAAGAAATAATAACACAATACATTGTAACTATTAGCAGAGATGGAAAAATCTCTCTTCTTTGTCTTCTTTGATTGTTGTCTGGAGCCACCTATACTTTACCACATATTACTATCCACAGAGAAATAAATGAAAGCACCATTGTGAAAATTCGTAACTTTAACTGGAAGTGACATGAGGAGGAGCATCGCTGTCTCCGACTGCACTGGAGCTCCACAGTCAGCATTACTAGAAACAATTGCAATCATGTATTTTTGCTAAATAAAATGTATAAGATTTGATTTTCTTCGTGCAGTAGAAAGCGGGGAGACTCTTTTATAAAACTTGGTACCTTCCTTTAAGAGTGTGGATACAAAACATGTGATGGAGTGGTAACTCAGTCAGGGATGGCGAAAAGAGTGGAGACATATGTAGACGTCAGTTCAACAATTTTATTCACAGAGAGGCAACGAGCTTGATGGTTACAGAGTCTTTCATAAAACAGCAAAGGTAGAAATTTGGTATTAGAGATGGGAGAATCGATTCAAAGCGTTCCGATCCATCGGCAGGTCAGTAATCTGTGACCACTGGATTGGAGCTTTGGGAATTTCCTTACGCATGCCATTTCGGGCTTTTCTTTTAATTAGACGGATGGAGCGACGTCTTTTGTGAGTCACAGTCCAATGACAACATCGCACAAATCAAAAGAAAATCCGGGAATGGTAGGAGGTAATGAGATTTGCAGGGTTCCCGTCTATCAGTCATAGAATTCTGACCTGGCCAATGGATCAGAATCCTGCAAATCAAATTTTCCTATCTTTAGCTTGTAAATATCAATGGACTGACAACTGCAGCATGTCAGAGAACAACAATCCATCTCCTCCAATTGTCAGGACAATTGCGCAATTGACTGACGAATGATGGACAAGCCCACAACTGTATTCATTACTAGCCTCATAGTGAACATATAGTATACACACATCCGATTCCAATGCATGCGATACAGTTGTGTGAAAAAGTGTTTGCCCCCTCCCCTATCTCCTATTCATTTGCATTTTTGTCTCACTTAAATGTGTCAGATCATCTAACAAATATAAATTATTAGACAAAGATAACACAAGTAAACACAAAATTGAGTTTTTAAATGAAGGTTTTTATTATTAAGGAAAAAAGAAATCCAAACCTACAGGGCCCTGTGCGAAAAACTGATTGCCTCGAAAACCTAATAATTGTTGGTCCGCCCTTAGCAGCAACAATAGCAATCAAGGGTTTGAGATAACTGGCAATGAGTCTTTTACAAGAAGAAATTTTGCCCCATTCACAAAATTGTTGTAATTCAGCCACATTGGAGGTTTCCGAGCATGAACGACTTTTTAAGATCATGTCACACAGCATCTCAATCATCGGATTAAGATCAGAACTTTGACTAGACCACTCCAAAGTATTATTTTGTTTTTCTTAAGCCATTCAGATGTGGACTTGTTGGTGTGTTTTGCTGTCTGATAAACCAAGTGTGCAATGTCACGAATTGATGGGTGAAATTCCCTTCAGGATTTTTGGGAAGCGATTCATGTTCATCAGCAAAGTCTCCAGGTCCTGAAGAAGCAAAACAGCCCCAGACCATCACACTACCTCCACCACAATTTACTGTTGGTATGATGTTTCTTTTCTGAAATGCTGTGTTACTTCTACACCAGATGTAATGAGACATACACCTTAAAGGTTCAACATTTGTCTTGTCAGTCCACAGAATATTCTCCTAAAAGTCTTGGCTATCATCAAGATGTTTTCTGACAAAGCTGAGACAAGCCTTTCTGTTCTTATTCCTCAGCAGTGGTTTTCATCTTGGAACTCTGCCATGCAGGCCATTTTTGCCTAGTCTCATTCTTTTGGTGAAGTCATGAACACTCACCTTAACTGATGCAAGCAAGGCCTGTAGTTCTTTGGATGTTGTGGGGTCTTTTGTGACCTCTTAGATGAGTTGTCGATGCGCTCTTGGGGTAATTTTGGTCACTCCTGGGAAGGTTCACCATTGTTCCATGTTTTCAACACTTGTGGATAATGGCTCTCACTCTGGTTTGCTGCAGTCCCAAATAAATAAATCAGTATTTAACATTTGTACAAGGGTGGCAAACAAAGTCTCATCCCTCTTCCAGACAGCACTCTCCTGATGATACTCTTGCCTAATATCCTTTTCACAGTTTCTAAACAATATTTTTATGAAAGTTTCATATCTTTCTCTAGCAGTAGTTATGAAAGCTAGTGCTAGCTATATTTTGGTGAGCTATCAAATTTCCCCCTATAACTCCTGTTCCTCTACCACAAGGCTCAAGGTGCTGCCGATGAGATTAACCACATCCTTGGTCTCCATCAGGCATGCGGGATTGGGTCTTGATGCCATCCAGAATTAGGTAACCCACATACCAGTGCTTGAAGCCAGGGCCGGTGTCAGCACCAGGCGTACCCCGGCAAGTGGCGGGGTCCTGAGCAGACGGGGGGCCCACTCGCCGTCGGCGACTGCGGCGTGCTTTGGAGGCCCGATGCCTGTGCCAGTGCCCGCCAGTGGACCCCCTCGCCGCTTGCTCTGGGCCCCAACACTTGCAATATTTACCTCTCCCTATATGGGGCTCATTATTCTGTATGGAGCACTATGTGGTGCCCATAATACTGTATGGAGCAATAGATGGGGCTCATTATTCTGTATGAAGCACTATGTGGTGCCCATAGTACTGTATGGAGGACTACACTGTCTGGTTTCTGAGCTATTGATATCACTCATGTAATGTAAGAAGTAAGTGAAATCTTTGGCATTGTACTACATCTATATTTCTCTGCCATATCTGTGCATTATGAATTATGGTATGCATTAAAGGGGCCCACTGAGACTCTTTCGCCCCGGGCCCACGAAAACCTGGAGCCGACCCTGCTTGAAGCTGAAGACGAGTCAGGAGGGTAAATACATGCATGGGTGTGGTCAAAAGATCTGGGGTCCAAATTTATTTAGGAGTCTTCTCTAGGTTCTGATTAATTTAGAGGTCTTGTTTTAGGTCTGAATTATTTTAAAGTATGAAGTTCTAAACTTGTTTTAAAACCAACTAAATTGGCAGTTCGAATTATTGAACTTACTTTAAGATCTGACTTAATTCATGGAGAGGTTTATGCTGGAGTCTGAATTAATTTATATGGGTTGATTCAATTTAGAGTTCTTGTCCAGGATCTGAATTTGTGTTGTTATTGGAGGTGGAGATGGTTGCAAAAGCTTAATAGTCTTTGGGAGAAGTCATCATGGTTTTCTGGGCTAGATGGAGAAGAAAAAGAAAGTTAACTACTGATCTTAGATCAGACATCACCTGTGAGTCACTGTATCAATGTGATCTGCCCCAGACAGAGTTTGATCAGTACAATAGTCAGTCCACTGCATAGTCTTGGCAGTGATTTTTGATGCTTGTACAATTTCCTATAAACTGCTTTGTGTGCTGCCTGCACTTGAAAAAAAGCTGCCACTCCATCTGTCTCCATGAGAAAAGAGTAAAATTATTGAAATGACTTAGAGAAAGACATTTTCTTCAGGAATCCGAAGGACATGTTGTCATGCATCTAAGTTACCGTATTTTGTGGTTTATAAGACGCACCGGATTATAAGACGCACCCCAAATTTTGAAGAGAAAAATAGGAAAAAGACTTTTTTTAATAAAATGGTGGTGCTTCTTACAATCCATGCATCTTATTGCGTACCGGGGTTTGTGGCTGCATTGAAGCGGGGTCCCAGGGTCGCTGCTGGCGGAGGCAGGAGTGGGGCAATGCTGTGAACCCCAGACTGGGAGAAAGGGGTGTTCGGATATGCGACGCTGTGGGTGTTCATTGGTGCGGGGGCTCCTCCTACATTTTGCGAAAGCCCGGAGCCCCCGTACTTCCATGGTTTACCTTGCGGTGGACTTGGATAAATGGCTGCCTGGGGGCGGCGCATGCGCAGATGGAGATCTTGGCGCTGAGATCTCATCCCCCGAGATCTTGGTGCAGAGATCTCGATCTGCGCATGCGCCGCCCCTAGCAGCCATTTTCTCAAAGTCCACAGCAATGGAAGTATGGGGGCTCCGGGCTTTCAAAAAATGTCAGCGAAGCCCCGCATCACCGAACACCCGCAGTGTCGCACCTCCAAACACCACCTCATCTCAGCCTACTGCCTGAAGCAATGCGCCACTCTTGCCTCCTGAGCAGCAACCCTGGAACCCTGCTCCACTGCGGCGGGTAAGGTATATCCGAATTATAAGATGCACCCCCATTTTCCACCCAAATTTGGGGGAAAAAAGTGCGTCTTATAATCCAAAAAATACGGTAAGTTCAAAATTATTTTAGGACCATCCCGAAGTTGGGAACAACTTGACACGGGTGTAATGGCTTTTACACTTTTTTGATAAAAAAAATGTGTTTACAAAGTACTCAGTTTATTTATATGCAGTATTGCTTTAATTTATTTGCTTACAGCAGGGTATTTGCTCATTTTGCTTCTGTCTTGGGTTTTGTAAGTTCATAGTAAGTTGATTGGCATGAATGAAACTGAACGTCCGTCGTTACAACTTCAATGCAAAAAAAAATTCTTAAACGTTATAAAACTAAGTGTCTGTAGTAAACCAATGAAGGTTCAGTAGAAGATTATTGAAGATTATCAAAAACAGAAAATTATTTTTATCACATTAGTCTTCCTTAACAATCAGGTCATGGCTGACTACCAGTGGGATTACAGTCAGACAAGCTATTGCTCTAATCAGAACACCTCAGTCCTGCAAGGAAACGGCAAGGCTCGTTCACATGTCCGGTGATCATCTGTTTGAAACAGATCTGGCAGCAATCACTTATTTTAAGCTGGCCATGCACATTAGAGGGCCATTAGATGAGTGTCGGCCAAAAGTTTGTTCGGCAGCCATTTTCCCGTAGTCCACCGCAATGTAAACCATTGAAGTACGGGGGCTCCGGGCTTTCACTTCATTTTATTGTTATAAATGTTTGTTAACTTCAAATTTCACATGGAAAAATGTTAATTTTACACCATTCATTGAAGCTTCTGTTGGCAATACTATCTGAGCATTGGGGTTTCAACTGGCATATCTACTTGACAGGGGGTTTACATTTAGATAAAGTGAAACAGGCACAAAAAAAACAAATATCCAAAAATGAAATAAAAAATCTTTTTGCAAAAATGCATGAAGGTAGTAATAATAATAAGGGTATTTAGTAAACATAATTTTGATCAAAATAATGTACAAGCCATCCCGCCACGTCAAGGCAACCCTCTGTGGGACAGTCCTACTCTAATATTGAAAACCTTTCCACTTGTCAAGTGACTTAAATGTGAACAAGGGCAGAGGGACTGAACCCACCAGTTGAAGCTCCGGCCAGACAGGATGGATTTATGTAGTTCATAGTGCATTCCGTGCATATAAGGGTGTGACCGCCCTGTTTTCTGAGTTGAGAAAATCCATCCTGTCTGGCCGGAGCTTCAACTGGTGGGTTCAGTCCCTCTGCCCTTGTTCACATTTAAGTCACTTGACAAGTGGAAAGGTTTTCAATATTAGAGTAGGACTGTCCCAGAGAGGGTTGCCTTGACGTGGCGGGATGGCTTGTACATTATTTTGATCAAAATTATGTTTACTAAATACCCTTATTATTATTACTACCTTCATGCATTTTTGCAAAAAGATTTTTTATTTCATTTTTGGATATTTGTTTTTTTTTGTGCCTGTTTTTCTGTGTAATGGTCATGTGTTAATATGCATTTACATTTTGCATACACATTAACTTACTTTTTCAGTTCAGATCTAGTTTTCTATGTAGTTCATAGTGCATTCCGTGCATATAAGGGTGTGACCGCCCTGTTTTCTGAGTTGAGAAAATCCATCCTGTCTGGCCGGAGCTTCAACTGGTGGGTTCAGTCCCTCTGCCCTTGTTCACATTTAAGTCACTTGACAAGTGGAAAGGTTTTCAATATTAGAGTAGGACTGTCCCACAGAGGGTTGCCTTGACGTGGCGGGATGGCTTGTACATTATTTTGATCAAAATTATGTTTACTAAATACCCTTATTATTATTACTACCTTCATGCATTTTTGCAAAAAGATTTTTTATTTCATTTTGGATATTTGTTTTTTTTGTGCCTGTTTTTCTGTGTAATGGTCATGTGTTAATATGCATTTACATTTTGCATACACATTAACTTACTTTTTCAGTTCAGATCTAGTTTTCTATTTAGATAAAGTGGTTGACCGGATGGAACCATCACATGAACCAACTCCGTTTAAGAGTACAACCGGCTTAGCCATTCATTTTTCTTTTTCATTTCTTTCATAGTTTTACAGATGTGAAGGACAATTTCAGAGTTACTCTACAAAAAATGTCTTTTACCTTCATGGTTCATATCTATAAATTCCAATTTGAAGGTTTGCTGGAGCTGTAATGGCGCTTTTAAAAGAAATATCTCCATGTTTCAACTTACAGATTCTCAGACACCTAAGAACTCTAGTGCCAATTGACAGTCCTCTCACCATAAGTCGTCGGCACTTCAAAGTTCCCCAGATCTTTTTTGAGTTCATCTTAGTAAGTGCCTATTGTAGAGGATGTGGGAAGAATAAGACAAGAGGGTTACCTTGTATCTCCTTGTATGCCTCTATAATGTATGCCCCAAGGCTCCCATGTTATAAAAATCATAGAGTGCCACATATAATTGAAAAAAGAATGCAAATTAGGACTTATCTGATCTCTATTTCCAAGTAGACGGGACTTGTATAATCTTATTCATATTTTCACTCAAGTATAGGTACAAAGCAGATGTCCAGTTCTCTAGTAACCCAAACTGCATCCACCATCTAGTTTCAGGTGCCTCCTGACTCACCTATTGCAAAATAAGATATGAGAAAGATGTCCTCCAAATAGTGAAGCTCTGAGAAAACTAGTTTACTGCAAGAAAGCTTATATTTAAGTCACAGAATAAATATTTCTTACAATATGTATATAAAACTGTGACTTGATCAACTGCTCAACTCAAGAGTTTCTTTTTTTTAAAAAAAATCAGCAACCAGTACAGCAAGTCCAATTCGATGCGATCTTGTGAAGATCTGACCACCATCAATCCCATGACCACCACCAATCCCCTGAACACCACCAATGCCAAGAAACCACACTAAAATGCCCCAGAGGAGCAGAGACATGGTCGCGTGTTGGCTCCACCGATCTATCGGTTCTTTATAGGACGGCTGGAGACCAGACGAGTGCATCACGCATCTCACATTTTTGATGTGGTTAAAGCTTTAAGAAGGCCAAAAAAAGTGAAATACTGAGCAAAAAAAAGTTAATTCCCATTAGCAATGTTGTAAATAAGACTGATTACAGATTGAGGCAGAAGTTCTTCTTATCTTTGCACATTGTCTTATAATCTTATTATTGTGTTCACATAATTACTCGGAATCAATCACTGTCAGGATTATGGCGCTAATGTAATTGGGATTTGTGGCTGTTCGTACTATCTTGGAGTCTAGTTTCCGTCTTGATAAGCAGATCAAATCAATATAGCGAATGGGAATATGAAGTGGGTGAGAATAATTCTGTTTGAAAGGCCGGCGTTCTCATTTCAATAACGAGGAGGGTTTTCTTCTGTAGCAGACAGAATTTGTGTAAACTTTCTGTATTTTCTACATTTACAACAAACTTAGGCATCCATCTATCTCCTAGAGATGAGATACTCGGATAAACTTATCCTCAGAAGCAGAGGTGACTCTTGGTCTTCCTTTCCTGGGGCGGTCCTCATGTGAGCCAGTTTCTTTGTAGCGCTTGATGGTTTTTGCAACTGTGCTTGGGGACACTTTCAAAGTTTTCCCAATTTTTCAGACTGACTGACCTTCATTTCTTAAAGTAATGATGGCCACTCGTTTTTCTTTACTTGGCTGCTTTTTTCTTGCCATAATACACATTGTAACAGTCTATTCAGTAGGACTATCAGGTGTGTATCCTCCAGACTTCTGCACAACACAACTGATGGTCCCAACCCCATTTATAAGGCCAGAAATCCCACTTATTAAACTTGACAGGGCACACCTGTGAAGTGAAGACCATTTCCGGTGACTATCTCTTGAAGCTCATCAAGAGAATGCCAAGAGTGTGCAAAGCAGTCATCAAAGCAAAAGGTGGCTACTTTGAAGAACCTAGAATATAAGACATATTTTCAGTTGTTTCACACTTTTTTGTAAAGTGTAATGTATAATTCCACATGTGTTAATTCATAGTTTTGATGCTTCAGTGTGAATGTACAATTTTCATAGTCATGAAAATACAAAAAAATCTTTGAATGAGAAGGTGTGTCCAAACTTTTGGTCTGTACTGTACATATCTACACTTTTTATACTTGCTGATACATCACTTATAGGTGTCTGTTACCTTTTGTATGCATAACTTGTGTTTCATACTATATTTATATTATTGTCATCTTGAATACTTGGTCCATTGTCTTTGATTCTTGTTTCATTCATTTACTTTATTATCAGTAATACCTGGTCACTTTCGTGTTTGCGGGCACTCTCTGTATCTTGTTAGTGCCACTCTTTATCCCTTCTTTTTTGTCTCAATAAACATAATGCTTTACCCTTCACAACTATTGTCTTTTCATCTTTTATGACCTTGTTGTTCGGTTATATCTCCTTATTTAATTTCACTCTAAGGATGCAGATACCAGTGAAAGTGAGACGCTGGGCAGAGGGCGGCAGCATAGTGCGGGATGCCACTGAATCCAGTTCTTTGGCTATCCCGGCCACAACGCAACACCTGAAAAGCTGCGTGTGGCCCATGGGACACTTTTTGCCAGGGTCGTCTCCAGGCTGAATAAATTGAGATGTTTTAAAATTGTGTTTCCATTTGTTCATCATTTGCATATCAGTAACATCTCGATCCTTTGATTTCCATAATTCCACAACTTTTCCTTCTTGGTTTTGCAATTTTAATGTTGCAAAGTTTGTGTTGGTTTCACTCGGACATTACTAAGGCTGCGCTTGTGTTAAAGAAATTGGAAAGTGTTCAGTACAGTCTTAGGAGATCTACGAGTGTTACACGCATGTATTCAGGAATATTGGAGGCTTTGCGGTACTTGAGATTCTCAACAAATTAACTACAAATTTTGGCAAAAATTTGACGAAGCAGGAAATTTTGAATTGCAAAATAATTATTCATCTCTACCTATTCTTGTAATGACTATAGCCCATCTGGTTCCTATGACAAAGTGAATATACCCCAGCCCCTACAAGCCTTGTAGATCCTGTATTTCTAGAATCCCAACCCTATAATAATTGTATTGCTTAAAGCCAAGTTCCTAAAGTCTCTTTAAATCTAGACCCTAAAGCTTCAGCTCCACAGTTTCAATAGCCATGTCCCTATTCCTTGTTATTGTATACTATTTCCCCTTTAAAACCCAGAAAGAGATGGAAGCCCCATCTATCCTCACGCGGTGCTAAGTCCGATGTTGAGGTGCATTCGTTTGCAGTGTATAAAGTGGCACAAAGGAGGGAGAAGATTAATTTCCCCTCTTCTATTCTGCTCACAAATTAGAATAAATGTATTCCAATCAGCGGAGTCTTCCCTTCAGTTTTATACAGTTTCCTCGTTGGAATGAATGCTTTTATTGACCACTGTTGAGGGCTCACATTTTTTTGTATCCGTCACCGTATAATCAATGCGCCCATTATTCTAACTTTTGGCTGGAGCGGCAGCATGGCTGCGGACGCATAACGAGAAAGGACCAGAACTCTGGGTAATTTGCCTGCAGTGATGTTCTGTTCATCGGGAGTTGTTGGAATTAAACACCGCCAACCAGGGAAAATCAATATCGCCATTTAAATGGTTTCACTGGGATCTTTGTAATGATTGAATATTACTCTTCTTACAAGACCAGAGGATGTTCTCTGTCTGCCGCAAACCACTTACTAAAATGCTTTGACAACCCCGAGAGTTTACAATTATATGTCCTTATTGATATCTCCAGGACGCTGCTCTACTTAGATTAATAGGTCGTCCAGGCTTTAATTATACACCCGAGCCCACTAACTGGAGGAAGGCCATTACAGGGTTAAAAATATAAAATTACATACTGTTTGTACATAGGAGACACTGGGGATGGAATTGCTTATAGTGTTTTTATTTAGTCACTAGGGGGTGACAGATTCACAAATTTTATCTCCCTGGGCCCCGTGGGAAAATTGCACCTACCGTGTGCTGCTCAGGGATCAGTACCTGGATAAAACAGCTGCATCTGCTACGTCCTAGGTGGAACTCATTGCCTTCACATTTTTGCAACTTTCACTGCATTCAATACTACCTGTATAAATGCATATACAATTAGCTCCCCCTAGTGGTGGAGGCTGACAGGTCAAATGTCATTATTTCTGACCCTTAAAACTATAATATGTCACACACTTACCCTGTGGAGCTCCTGTGATGCATTCTTCTGTTTTCTATGTCTAACTGGCAGAATTAATGGATGGCATGAGCAAAACATGCTCAACAGAGATGTGAGAGCACTAAAATGCTCGGATGCTCGTTACTCGAACCGAGAAATTCCTAATGCTCGGATGCTCATTTTGAGTAACAAGTATAATGGGAGTCACTGTGAAATCCAGGCATCTAGGGGCCAGGGAAAATGTTGAATTGGATGGAAATGTGCTGATTCGAAGGAGATCAGCATGGGGAAGACTCCTAGAAGCATATCTGACTCCCAAATCACTGCTGACAACAATGGTGTCACACTTTTACCCCACTTTAAGAACTGACAATAAAACATTCAAAACCAACGAAAAATTGGAGTTTGCAGGAAAAAAAATGTTAAAATTTTTTTTCTTGTACAATGATTTATATAGAAAGCAAAATTTAAAAAGGATTTAAAAATAATAATAATTTAAGTAAACCAAAATTGAAAATAGGAAATTTCAGTGCAATTTATGAAGGAATCAAGACCTCCCCAAAATTAGGAAATCCCTCTGATTTCCTGATTTTGGGGAGGTCTTGATTCCTTCATAAATTGCACTGAAATTTCCTATTTTCAATTTTCAACTCTGCTATACCCTGTATTATAATAGCTTATCCCTGACATGTATATATCAAAAGGCACATAAACTGAAATGTGACTAAACCACACAAAGAACCTAACAGTATACCGTGCCACTTTTAAACAACAATATTTTATTAAAGTCAAAAAAGACAATTACTTAGTAAAAAACATCACATAGATATTTAGTAGTACAGAATTCAACAGGCTGCTGCCATCTAAAAATAGGGACTGCTAACCCTCACCAATACCTATACATCTCATGTATCTCAGTGAAAAATATATTGCTGAAAATACCCAATGATTATCATGCTGGACTGATACCAGCTATATGATGTACCATCGGCGTAAGCCTTGCCATAAACTACACTTACATGAGAGGTGGGTCAGGTGTGGTGTCCCCCAGGCGCCTCAACGCGCGTTTCGTCTCTTCCTCAGGAGGCGAACGCTAGAGAAGGGGGTGTTAATTAAATAGTCCGAATGACCAATAGAAATCCCTCACCACTAATGTCTGCATATTAATGAGCCTAATTACACCCATGTGCTTCCGGTATTCCAATGCGCATGTACCAATTGCCGTGAATACCATCACCATGGATACCATATGACATACCTAGGAATCCGAAATCACATGTTCCTTCCTATACTCAGTGTCTTTCCGGTATCGTATTGCGCATGCTCCGACGACGTCATCCATAAACAAGGACGCAGGAGGATCGCGGTCGGGGATCCTGGATAACATGACCCGTCTCAATGACGGCGCATGCGCCAAGATCCGAATGTCCGCTCACCATCCGCGTCATGGATTAGGTCAGCTCGGCATGTGTCAGAAACAGGGAAAAACACTGTTAGGTAATCGCATATATAGTGGACATAATGACTCACTATGTGTGATAGAAAATTGTGTAATATACGTGAATATACTGTGACATCTAATCTTAGTGCTCATTATTCTAAAAAAATGCCATGGTAAATGCACTACATAAAAATGCATTACATTAGTATTACATCATTCAGTGATACTACACCTATATATAGACATGTGAGTGCTAGCAGTGCTACATATCTCGAGTGTCATAATACCACATTATTATACAAAATAACTAAACATAAAAAATAATAAAAATAATATTACACAACAATAATAACCCAAAATAATAAAAAGAAAAAGAAAAAAAGAAAGAATATATATATACATATTTTATGCAAACTACTACATAGGTGCATAGCCTAGTCACACCCCACAATATTATACCCCAATATATAGTGATATAAATCCACTACTCAAGGCCATTAACATCATGCCAACTGTATAGGATAATTGATTGCAGACATAGGGTGATTAAGATTGTTAGCAATAAATTGTCCGTTCTAGATCATCCTCGGACAGATCGAAGAAATTTTCTTTTATGCGCACAGATAAAGAAACGTCAATGAATTCCATGATACCAATAAGAATGGATATTTCCTTAAATGAGAAACATATAATTAACATCACATACAATTAAAATAAATTAAAAAAATGCGTGCAATGAGCACTACATAGACTATGAAATAACAAATACTAACAAATAATATACACAAATACCCCCCCACCACCGTTAAAATATAATTAAAACAACCAATCCTTACGATAACTATAGCAAAAAAAGGAAAAAAGGAAAAAAGAAAAAAGGAAAAAAGGAAAAAGGGGAAAAAAGAAAAAAGGGAGAGAAGAAAAGAGAAGACAAGAAGGCAAAGGAAAAAATCCCCGAAAGTATTACTGCAGGAAGGAGCTGAACCCAAAATTTTCATTAAGGCCAAGTGGAGTTACTGTTTGTAACCTGTAAATCCAACGACTCTCCACCTGTGCCAATCTTTTGAACAAATCCCCCCCTCTTTGGCCCAAAGACACTTGGTCAATTGCTCTCAAAATCAATAAACTGGAATCAGAATCATGGTACTCTCTGAAATGTTTAGGTACCGTTTTTAAAGATTCCCCCAATTTCATGTGCCTTGATTTCTCGATATCTCGGATGTGTTCTCTCACCCTTATCTTAAATTCCCTGGTGGTCATTCCAACATATATTTTTACGCACGGACAAGATGCGTAATAAATCACACCTGAGGATGAGCATGTAAGTCTGTGCCGAATTTTATATGTGCGAGTGTTAGAGGAATTACAGAAGTCTTTACATTTAATAAGATTCCTACACGCTTTACATATACCACACGGATAAAATCCTTGTATGGAATTCAGATGTGTCTTTCTTTTCTCTAGCGTTTCAGGAACGTAATGACTCCTTACTAGAAGATCACGCACATTTTTTGACCTTTTAGATGTCATTAGAGGTCTGTCCGGAATTAAATCTTTTAGAATTGGGTCAGTTTTCAGCACAGTCCAATGCTTTCGAAAGATATCATTAATCTGACCCCATTGGTCACAAAAGGGAGAGATGAATCTCGGAGACTCATTTTTTTGATCATTGCGCCCTGATGTTTTGTATAGAAGATTATTACGTGACTCATTTCTTGCTCTATTATAGCCATTACGAATGGCCCTATGACTATAACCTCTATCACGAAATCTATCATACAAAACCCTCGCTTGTTTATGAAAAGTTTCATCCTTTGAGCATATTCTTCTGATTCTCAAATGCTGTCCAATAGGAATACCCCGTATGGTAGATCTGGGATGGGACGACTGAGCATGCAGAATTGTGTTAGTTGCCGTGGGCTTTCTATAAATGTCAGTGCATAGTGTGCCATCCTCATCAATTTGCACATCAACATCCAAAAAGTTAACCCGATGGCCAGACACATACGTCAACTTAATATTGAGATCGTTTTGATTCAAATCATCCATGAAAACCCTAAGGTCCTCAGTCGTCCAATCCCAGATAAACCACACGTCATCTATATATCTAATCCAGTGATGTACCTTCTCAATATTCCTAACTGGGTTACAGGAAAAGATCTCCCTTTCCCATGCTCCTAAGAACAAGTTTGCATACGAGGGGGCACACGTGGCCCCCATCGCAGTTACTTGTAGCTGAAGGTACACCTGATTTTTGAAAATAAAACAATTGTGTGTAAGCACAAATGTTAAAAGTTCCATAATTAAATCAATTAGGGATTTATCCAGATTGGTAGATTCTAGAAAAAATGTGACTGCTTTGATCCCATCTCTATGCCTTATTGAGGTATATAAACTTTCAACATCGGCCGTGACCATAATCATGTTATCATTCAATACCAATCCATCAAAATGGCCCAAGGCCGATGTTGTATCTCTTATAAAAGATGGCAAGGTTGACACTAGTGGTTTCAAGTAAAAATCTATCATCTGACAAACCACCTCACAAAGTCCCCCAACACCAGACACGATGGGTCGTCCTGGAGGATCCATCAAGTTTTTATGAACCTTCGGTATAAGGTAAAAAGTTGGAAGGCAGGGTTTGATGGAAACAATAGTTTCCATCATCTTCTTAGGGATTACATTATTATCAGATGCTCTCTTTACTATAGTGGATAATTCATCTTGGAACAAATTTAAAGGGTTATTGCTCAATTTCTGATAGCAATTCTTATCAGATAATAGTTTCAATGCCTGCTTTTCATATAGGGACTTTGGCCAGATGACAATATTCCCGCCTTTGTCTGCTGGTTTAAAACAGACATCATTCCAGGATTGCATCTCCCTAATGGCAGACATAACCGTAACATTCTTGCAGTTTTTGTTGGTATACCCTAATTGTTCAACATCATTTGTGACCAATTTTACAAATATGTCAACTGCCGGACACACACCTAAACTAGGGAATGTTTTGGACTTACGAAATAAGTGTGTTGGGAACTTACTTACCATTACTGGATCTTCTTCATCTGCAAGGGACTCTAGAATTTCCAGAGCCTCTTGTTCCTGAGTCGTGTCAAGGTCAAGCCTACTAGTGCTTAGTTCATCCTGATCTTCTCCTGCATTAAGACTGGTTACATTTATATTCAGTTTTTCATGGAACCTTTTCAACAGTAGTTTCCTTGCAAATAGGTGCACATCTTTGATTACCGTAAATGTGTCTATGGGAGTACCAGGAGAAAAGGTTAACCCTTTTTCAAGTATATTTCTCTGAATATCAGTAAGCACATGTGTAGAGAGATTTAATACCTTGGATTGCTCACTTTTCTTTCTCTTCTGATTGAAAAAGTCCCTCTGACCTCCTTTCCCTCCAAATCTGGTTTTGATAGATCCCTGGTTGCCTGTATCAGCCTCAGAATTGCTAGATATATTGCTTGTATGGGAGGAGAGTGACACAGTGGAAGCACTCCTATTCAGTTGTCTTTTTTGTGGACCTGTTCTCCATTGCCATCTATAAATCTTCTTATTTTCATAATCATGAACATCCCTTTGGAATTTTCTCCTTTTGAATTCACTAATATCTTGTTCCCACTTACTCAAATCCCTATCCAGATCTTTAAAAAAGACTTCAGTCATATCCGACTGAAAATTTTGACATAGGTATGTTTGAGACTGACTAATTTGGGTATCAATATCTTCTAACAACTTCAGATTTTTCTCATTAATAATTTGCATGAATGAGAGAGAGCAGGTGGACGCTGCCTCTTCCCATTTGCTAGTCAATGCCTCATCATCCAGGGAAAAGGTGGGGTATAGTTGAATTCGAAGACCCCTTGGTATAATTTTCTGTTTCAAATAGTTATCAATAGATGTTTTAGTCCACCACACTCTTGTTTTTTTGTGGACCAGATTTTTATATTTCTTAGTAAATTCTTTAAAATCAGGATTGGTAGTATTCTGACTAGATGTAGCGCCATGTTTAAATAGATCCGAAGCTTTGTTCAGCCAAGATAACTCCCTGGCCTTCAGATCCATAATTGTAACTAGGGATTTAAATCTGTTGATAAACAGGAAATGAATCATAATAGCTTATCCCTAACATGTATATATCAAAAGGCACATAAACTGAAATGTGACTAAACCACACAAAGAACCTAACAGTATACCGTGCCACTTTTAAACAACAATATTTTATTAAAGTCAAAAAAGACAATCACTTAGTAAAAAACATCACATAGATATTTAGTAGTACAGAATTCAACAGGCTGCTGCCATCTAAAAATAGGGACTGCTAACCCTCACCAATACCTATACATCTCATGTATCTCAGTGAAAAATATATTGCTGAAAATACCCAATGATTATCATGCTGGACTGATACCAGCTATATGATGTACCATCGGCGTAAGCCTTGCCATAAACTACACTTACATGAGAGGTGGGTCAGGTGTGGTGTCCCCCAAGCGCCTCAACGCGCGTTTCGTCTCTTCCTCAGGAGGCGAACGCTAGAGAAGGGGGTGTTGCGCATTAAATAGTCCGAATGACCAATAGAAATCCCTCACCACTAATGTCTGCATATTAATGAGCCTAATTACACCCATGTGCTTCCGGTATTCCAATGCGCATGTACCAATTGCCGTGAATACCATCACCATGGATACCATATGACATACCTAGGAATCCGAAATCACATGTTCCTTCCTATACTCAGTGTCTTTCCGGTATCGTATTGCGCATGCTCCGACGACGTCATCCATAAACAAGGACGCAGGAGGATCGCGGTCGGGGATCCTGGATAACATGACCCGTCTCAATGACGGCGCATGCGCCAAGATCCGAATGTCCGCTCACCATCCGCGTCATGGATTAGGTCAGCTCGGCATGTGTCAGAAACAGGGAAAAACACTGTTAGGTAATCGCATATATAGTGGACATAATGACTCACTATGTGTGATAGAAAATTGTGTAATATACGTGAATATACTGTGACATCTAATCTTAGTGCTCATTATTCTAAAAAAATGCCATGGTAAATGCACTACATAAAAATGCATTACATTAGTATTACATCATTCAGTGATACTACACCTATATATAGACATGTGAGTGCTAGCAGTGCTACATATCTCGAGTGTCATAATACCACATTATTATACAAAATAACTAAACATAAAAAATAATAAAAATAATATTACACAACAATAATAACCCAAAATAATAAAAAGAAAAAGAAAAAAAGAAAGAATATATATATACATATTTTATGCAAACTACTACATAGGTGCATAGCCTAGTCACACCCCACAATATTATACCCCAATATATAGTGATATAAATCCACTACTCAAGGCCATTAACATCATGCCAACTGTATAGGATAATTGATTGCAGACATAGGGTGATTAAGATTGTTAGCAATAAATTGTCCGTTCTAGATCATCCTCGGACAGATCGAAGAAATTTTCTTTTATGCGCACAGATAAAGAAACGTCAATGAATTCCATGATACCAATAAGAATGGATATTTCCTTAAATGAGAAACATATAATTAACATCACATACAATTAAAATAAATTAAAAATGCGTGCAATGAGCACTACATAGACTATGAAATAACAAATACTAACAAATAATATACACAAATACCCCCCCACCACCGTTAAAATATAATTAAAACAACCAATCCTTACGATAACTATAGCAAATAAAGGAAAAAAGGAAAAAAGGAAAAAAGGAAAAAGGGGAAAAAAGAAAAAAAGGGAGAGAAGAAAAGAGAAGACAAGAAGGCAAAGGAAAAAATCCCCGAAAGTATTACTGCAGGAAGGAGCTGAACCCAAAATTTTCACATCCGAGATATCGAGAAATCAAGGCACATGAAATTGGGGGAACCTTTAAAAACGATACCTAAACATTTCAGAGAGTACCATGATTCTGATTCCAGTTTATTGATTTTGAGAGCAATTGACCAAGTGTCTTTGGGCCAAAGAGGGGGGGATTTGTTCAAAAGATTGGCACAGGTGGAGAGTCGTTGGATTTACAGGTTACAAACAGTAACTCCACTTGGCCTTAATGAAAATTTTGGGTTCAGCTCCTTCCTGCAGTAATACTTTCGGGGATTTTTTCCTTTGCCTTCTTGTCTTCTCTTTTCTTCTCTCCCTTTTTTTCTTTTTTCCCCTTTTTCCCTTTTTTCTTTTTCCTTTTTTTGCTATAGTTATCGTAAGGATTGGTTGTTTTAATTATATTTTAACGGTGGTGGGGGGGTATTTGTTTATATTATTTGTTAGTATTTGTTATTTCATAGTCTATGTAGTGCTCATTGCACGCATTTTTAATTTATTTTAATTGTATGTGATGTTAATTATATGTTTCTCATTTAAGGAAATATCCATTCTTATTGGTATCATGGAATTCATTGACGTTTCTTTATCTGTGCGCATAAAAGAAAATTTCTTCGATCTGTCCGAGGATGATCTAGAACGGACAATTTATTGCTAACAATCTTAATCACCCTATGTCTGCAATCAATTATCCTATACAGTTGGCATGATGTTAATGGCCTTGAGTAGTGGATTTATATCACTATATATTGGGGTATAATATTGTGGGGTGTGACTAGGCTATGCACCTATGTAGTAGTTTGCATAAAATATGTATATATATATTCTTTCTTTTTCTTTTTATTATTTTGGGTTATTATTGTTGTGTAATATTATTTTTATTATTTTTTATGTTTAGTTATTTTGTATAATAATGTGGTATTATGACACTCGAGATATGTAGCACTGCTAGCACTCACATGTCTATATATAGGTGTAGTATCACTGAATGATGTAATACTAATGTAATGCATTTTTATGTAGTGCATTTACCATGGCATTTTTTTAGAATAATGAGCACTAAGATTAGATGTCACAGTATATTCACGTATATTACACAATTTTCTATCACACATAGTGAGTCATTGTGTCCACTATATATGCGATTACCTAACAGTGTTTTTCCCTGTTTCTGACGCATGCCGAGCTGACCTAATCCATGACGCGGATGGTGAGCGGACATTCGGATCTTGGCGCATGCGCCGTCATTGAGACGGGTCATGTTATCCAGGATCCCCGACCGCGATCCTCCTGCGTCCTTGTTTATGGATGATGTCGTCAGAGCATGCGCAATACGATACCGGAAAGACACTGAGTATAGGAAGGAACATGTGATTTCGGATTCCTAGGTATGTCATATGGTATCCATGGTGATGGTATTCACGGCAATTGGTGCATGCGCATTGGAATACCGGAAGCACATGGGTGTAATTAGGCTCATTAATATGCAGACATTAGTGGTGAGGGATTTCTATTGGTCATTCGGACTATTTAATGCGCAACACCCCCTTCTCTAGCGTTCGCCTCCTGAGGAAGAGACGAAACGCGCGTTGAGGCGCTTGGGGGACACCACACCTGACCCACCTCTCATGTAAGTGTAGTTTATGGCAAGGCTTACGCCGATGGTACATCATATAGCTGGTATCAGTCCAGCATGATAATCATTGGGTATTTTCAGCAATATATTTTTCACTGAAATACATGAGATGTATAGGTATTGGTGAGGGTTAGCAGTCCCTATTTTTAGATGGCAGCAGCCTGTTGAATTCTGTACTACTAAATATCTATGTGATGTTTTTTACTAAGTGATTGTCTTTTTTGACATTAATAAAATATTGTTGTTTAAAAGTGGCACGGTATACTGTTAGGTTCTTTGTGTGGTTTAGTCACATTTCAGTTTATGTGCCTTTTGATATATACATGTTAGGGATAAGCTATTATGATTCATTTCCTGTTTATCAACAGATTTAAATCCCTAGTTACAATTATGGATCTGAAGGCCAGGGAGTTATCTTGGCTGAACAAAGCTTCGGATCTATTTAAACATGGCGCTACATCTAGTCAGAATACTACCAATCCTGATTTTAAAGAATTTACTAAGAAATATAAAAATCTGGTCCACAAAAAAACAAGAGTGTGGTGGACTAAAACATCTATTGATAACTATTTGAAACAGAAAATTATACCAAGGGGTCTTCGAATTCAACTATACCCCACCTTTTCCCTGGATGATGAGGCATTGACTAGCAAATGGGAAGAGGCAGCGTCCACCTGCTCTCTCTCATTCATGCAAATTATTAATGAGAAAAATCTGAAGTTGTTAGAAGATATTGATACCCAAATTAGTCAGTCTCAAACATACCTATGTCAAAATTTTCAGTCGGATATGACTGAAGTCTTTTTTAAAGATCTGGATAGGGATTTGAGTAAGTGGGAACAAGATATTAGTGAATTCAAAAGGAGAAAATTCCAAAGGGATGTTCATGATTATGAAAATAAGAAGATTTATAGATGGCAATGGAGAACAGGTCCACAAAAAAGACAACTGAATAGGAGTGCTTCCACTGTGTCACTCTCCTCCCATACAAGCAATATATCTAGCAATTCTGAGGCGGATACAGGCAACCAGGGATCTATCAAAACCAGATTTGGAGGGAAAGGAGGTCAGAGGGACTTTTTCAATCAGAACAGAAAGAAAAGTGAGCAATCCAAGGTATTAAATCTCTCTACACATGTGCTTACTGATATTCAGAGAAATATACTTGAAAAAGGGTTAACCTTTTCTCCTGGTACTCCCATAGACACATTTACGGTAATCAAAGATGTGCACCTATTTGCAAGGAAACTACTGTTGAAAAGGTTCCATGAAAAACTGAATATAAATGTAACCAGTCTTAATGCAGGAGAAGATCAGGATGAACTAAGCACTAGTAGACTTGACCTTGACACGACTCAGGAACAAGAGGCTCTGGAAATTCTAGAGTCCCTTGCAGATGAAGAAGATCCAGTAATGGTAAGTAAGTTCCCAACACACTTATTTCGTAAGTCCAAAACATTCCCTAGTTTAGGTGTGTGTCCGGCAGTTGACATATTTGTAAAATTGGTCACAAATGATGTTGAACAATTAGGGTATACCAACAAAAACTGCAAGAATGTTACGGTTATGTCTGCCATTAGGGAGATGCAATCCTGGAATGATGTCTGTTTTAAACCAGCAGACAAAGGCGGGAATATTGTCATCTGGCCAAAGTCCCTATATGAAAAGCAGGCATTGAAACTATTATCTGATAAGAATTGCTATCAGAAATTGAGCAATAACCCTTTAAATTTGTTCCAAGATGAATTATCCACTATAGTAAAGAGAGCATCTGATAATAATGTAATCCCTAAGAAGATGATGGAAACTATTGTTTCCATCAAACCCTGCCTTCCAACTTTTTACCTTATACCGAAGGTTCATAAAAACTTGATGGATCCTCCAGGACGACCCATCGTGTCTGGTGTTGGGGGACTTTGTGAGGTGGTTTGTCAGATGATAGATTTTTACTTGAAACCACTAGTGTCAACCTTGCCATCTTTTATAAGAGATACAACATCGGCCTTGGGCCATTTTGATGGATTGGTATTGAATGATAACATGATTATGGTCACGGCCGATGTTGAAAGTTTATATACCTCAATAAGGCATAGAGATGGGATCAAAGCAGTCACATTTTTTCTAGAATCTACCAATCTGGATAAATCCCTAATTGATTTAATTATGGAACTTTTAACATTTGTGCTTACACACAATTGTTTTATTTTCAAAAATCAGGTGTACCTTCAGCTACAAGTAACTGCGATGGGGGCCACGTGTGCCCCCTCGTATGCAAACTTGTTCTTAGGAGCATGGGAAAGGGAGATCTTTTCCTGTAACCCAGTTAGGAATATTGAGAAGGTACATCACTGGATTAGATATATAGATGACGTGTGGTTTATCTGGGATTGGACGACTGAGGACCTTAGGGTTTTCATGGATGATTTGAATCAAAACGATCTCAATATTAAGTTGACGTATGTGTCTGGCCATCGGGTTAACTTTTTGGATGTTGATGTGCAAATTGATGAGGATGGCACACTATGCACTGACATTTATAGAAAGCCCACGGCAACTAACACAATTCTGCATGCTCAGTCGTCCCATCCCAGATCTACCATACGGGGTATTCCTATTGGACAGCATTTGAGAATCAGAAGAATATGCTCAAAGGATGAAACTTTTCATAAACAAGCGAGGGTTTTGTATGATAGATTTCGTGATAGAGGTTATAGTCATAGGGCCATTCGTAATGGCTATAATAGAGCAAGAAATGAGTCACGTAATAATCTTCTATACAAAACATCAGGGCGCAATGATCAAAAAAATGAGTCTCCGAGATTCATCTCTCCCTTTTGTGACCAATGGGGTCAGATTAATGATATCTTTCGAAAGCATTGGACTGTGCTGAAAACTGACCCAATTCTAAAAGATTTAATTCCGGACAGACCTCTAATGACATCTAAAAGGTCAAAAAATGTGCGTGATCTTCTAGTAAGGAGTCATTACGTTCCTGAAACGCTAGAGAAAAGAAAGACACATCTGAATTCCATACAAGGATTTTATCCGTGTGGTATATGTAAAGCGTGTAGGAATCTTATTAAATGTAAAGACTTCTGTAATTCCTCTAACACTCGCACATATAAAATTCGGCACAGACTTACATGCTCATCCTCAGGTGTGATTTATTACGCATCTTGTCCGTGCGGAAAAATATATGTTGGAATGACCACCAGGGAATTTAAGATAAGGGTGAGAGAACACATCCGAGATATCGAGAAATCAAGGCACATGAAATTGGGGGAATCTTTAAAAACGGTACCTAAACATTTCAGAGAGTACCATGATTCTGATTCCAGTTTATTGATTTTGAGAGCAATTGACCAAGTGTCTTTGGGCCAAAGAGGGGGGGATTTGTTCAAAAGATTGGCACAGGTGGAGAGTCGTTGGATTTACAGGTTACAAACAGTAACTCCACTTGGCCTTAATGAAAATTTTGGGTTCAGCTCCTTCCTGCAGTAATACTTTCGGGGATTTTTTCCTTTGCCTTCTTGTCTTCTCTTTTCTTCTCTCCCTTTTTTTCTTTTTTCCCCTTTTTCCTTTTTTCCTTTTTTCTTTTTTCCTTTTTTTGCTATAGTTATCGTAAGGATTGGTTGTTTTAATTATATTTTAACGGTGGTGGGGGGGTATTTGTGTATATTATTTGTTAGTATTTGTTATTTCATAGTCTATGTAGTGCTCATTGCACGCATTTTTAATTTATTTTAATTGTATGTGATGTTAATTATATGTTTCTCATTTAAGGAAATATCCATTCTTATTGGTATCATGGAATTCATTGACGTTTCTTTATCTGTGCGCTTAAAAGAAAATTTCTTCGATCTGTCCGAGGATGATCTAGAACAGACAATTTATTGCTAACAATCTTAATCACCCTATGTCTGCAATCAAGTATCCTATACAGTTGGCATGATGTTAATGGCCTTGAGTAGTGGATTTATATCACTATATATTGGGGTATAATATTGTGGGGTGTGACTAGGCTATGCACCTATGTAGTAGTTTGCATAAAATATGTATATATATATTCTTTCTTTTTTTCTTTTTCTTTTTATTATTTTGGGTTATTATTGTTGTGTAATATTATTTTTATTATTTTTTATGTTTAGTTATTTTGTATAATAATGTGGTATTATGACACTCGATATATGTAGCACTGCTAGCACTCACATGTCTATATATAGGTGTAGTATCACTGAATGATGTAATACTAATGTAATGCATTTTTATGTAGTGCATTTACCATGGCATTTTTTTAGAATAATGGGCACTAAGATTAGATGTCACAGTATATTCACGTATATTACACAATTTTCTATCACACATAGTGAGTCATTATGTCCACTATATATGCGATTACCTAACAGTGTTTTTCCCTGTTTCTGACACATGCCGAGCTGACCTAATCCATGACGCAGATGGTGAGCGGACATTCGGATCTTGGCGCATGCGCCGTCATTGAGACGGGTCATGTTATCCAGGATCCCCGACCGCGATTCTCCTGCATCCTTGTTTATGGATGACGTCGTCGGAGCATGCGCAATACGATACCGGAAAAACACTGAGTATAGGAAGGAACATGTGATTTCGGATTCCTAGGTATGTCATATGGTATCCATGGTGATGGTATTCACGGCAATTGGTACATGCGCATTGGAATACCGGAAGCACATGGGTGTAATTAGGCTCATTAATATGCAGACATTAGTGGTGAGGGATTTCTATTGGTCATTCGGACTATTTAATGCGCAACACCCCCTTCTCTAGCGTTCGCCTCCTGAGGAAGAGACGAAACGCGCGTTGAGGCGCTTGGGGGACACCACACCTGACCCACCTCTCATGTAAGTGTAGTTTATGGCAAGGCTTACGCCGATGGTACATCATATGGCTGGTATCAGTCCAGCATGATAATCATTGGGTATTTTCAGCAATATATTTTTCACTGAGATACATGAGATGTATAGGTATTGGTGAGGGTTAGCAGTCCCTATTTTTAGATGGCAGCAGCCTGTTGAATTCTGTACTACTAAATATCTATGTGATGTTTTTTACTAAGTGATTGTCTTTTTTGACTTTAATAAAATATTGTTGTTTAAAAGTGGCACGGTATACTGTTAGGTTCTTTGTGTGGTTTATACCCTGTATTAGACATAAAGGAGGGTCTCATACACATTCTGTTCAAATTGTTATGTAGTGGTACTCCTGGACTCATAAAGGCTATGCAGTAAGTGCAAATCCTGCCAAAATTACAAGCAGGGTCATCCATACACCCTTGAAGGCACCAACTATAGTGCCTCATTCAAATATTGTGAGAAAAGTGTATTTGTGGTACCCCTACCCTAATAAAAGGTTTTCCCAGTGCAAAGCTTGCCAAAAATTACAGAGTCTCCTATAAAACATTGAAGACACCAACTAGAGTGCTTGATAAAAAAAATTAAGAAAATATAGTTGTGATACTTCTACACTCACACAAAGTGCAAAGTGGGTAAAAAATTCTAAGTAGTGCTATCCAGTCATCCATGGACCCTAGAAGGCAACAACTGGCAGGCCTCACTCAAATATTGAACATTAAAAACAGGTTATGTGCTGGTGTCATCTGGAGGTGTGGAAAAAGTAGCTTCAGCAGAGCCTGTTGCTGTTTCACTCCACTGAGGCAGCGCTGTAGAGCTTCCAGCTGATGTGTGGTGTGAGATAGCATGTCGGAGATGGAGAAGGAGAAGGAGAGGGTGTAAGAACTGGTGTAAGAGGAGGAAACCCTTATAGAAGTAGGGCCATCAATCCTCCACGTCTGTTGTAAATGTGCCAAGCCAGAGTGGGTGTCATGGTATAGGACATGGTTAATGTCCTGTCCACTCAGGGTTAACTTTTGCTGGCCTCCCTTTGGATCTGGGAGGGTATTTATACCCAGTCCAGAGAGAGATTCTCTGTCAGCTATACTTTCGTTGTGACTGTGTATTTGACCCCCCTGGTTTGCGTGTATACTGCTCTGCTTGTTTGATTCCTGTGTATGACCCGGTCTGTTTGCTCACTCTGCTCTCTGTCTCACGTTTTGCTAATATTGTCTTCTCCGGTTCTGACCTCCTGGCTTGGCTATCGATACTCCATTACAGTTTTGTCCTATTGTACTGTCTATTGCCCGCTCTGGTTTACTGATCTATTGCTACGTCCTGACTATCCGTTCTGTCTAATCCTTTGGTTCTGTCGTGCTATCTTGTGCTCTGATCTCGGCCTGTCCTGGTTTTCGTCCCTGTCTTTGCCCCGTGGTAACTTTATCTCGTTGTTACCCTGCTAGGAGTTTTCCTGCAGTTCCTAGATCTCTGGAGCTTAGGCCACGCCCCCAGCAGTCATGTGCTGCAGGTCCTGTTAGTCTGCAGTACACATCATTCATTACTGCTGCCTCTGAGAGACGTGTGGCCAGCTCCGCCCCTTGGCTGTCACATGCTGCGGAAGGTCCTGTTCCACAGAAACACACGTCTTCCCTGCTGCGGCTCTGCTTACAGGTATCTTGGGGCACAGTTGGTTCACTCAGGACACGTGCACTGGCTCAGTGAGCATGTGCAGTGCGGTGTCCCTGACATTATAGCTGACCATTACAGTCTTTCCCTGGTGGTGGGGTGTTAGTACATTATGGATCCGGTACGGGCTCTCACTGAGCAGGTTAATGAGCTCTCCCAGCTTATGCAGAAGCTGTTTATGGAGCAGCAAAATCTGGTTCAGTCGCATCAACAGTTACAGAGAGATGTGGCAGATGCTCTAATGGGGTCTGTTCCGTCGGGGTTCCAGGAGGGGGGCCCCACTGATGTATCTCTTGCGGACCCCGACCCCCCTGTAAAATTACCCGACAATTTTTCTGGAGATAAAAAATTGTTTAGGGTTTTTAAGGAGGGATGCAAGTTGTTCTTTGAATTGCATCCCCGGACCTCTGGAAATGAAAGGCAGAGGGTGGGGACCTGTTCTTTGAGGCTCTGGGGCACATTTATGACGAGCCTGATAGAGTGCGTCTAGCTGAGGATATGGTGATGAGTGTGACACAGGGGAGGAACTCTGCTGAATGGTTCTGCTCAGAGTTCAGACGTTGGACCGCGGAAGTATCCTGGAATGATGCCGCCCTGAGGGGGTTGTTCCGCAGGGGCCTATCTGACCGTCTGCAGGACGCTCTGGCATTACATCCTCCTCCTGATACTCTGGAGGACGCCATGATGCAGGCGGTCCGTATGGACCGGAGACTCCGTGCTAGGGGAATGATGCAACAAGAGACTCCCTTGTACTCCAAATTGTGTTACACCGCACCCGCAACTGAGCCCATGGAGATGGAGGCTGTCTCAGGAAAGGAATGAGAGAGAAGACATCGTAAAGACAACCGTCTATGCTTTTACTGTGGAGCCTCTGGACATTGGAAAAGGGACTGTCCTTCCTGCCCTTCTTCTGTAAAATCATCAGGAAAACGACTGAGTCTGGGCAACAGTCGTGGAGGTTGCCCAGACTCCCAGGTACATTTTTTTTTCGCTTGCTAAATTGGTGCTCCAGGTTGAATTGGAACTTGCTGGCGGTTCTGTTATGACCACCGCCTTTGTTGACTGTGGTTCCTCCATTAATCTGATTGATGCCCAATTTGTGACTCTTAATAAGATAGGGACAGTCAGGTTGAAAGATCCTGTTAAAATTGTGGCTGTGGATTCATCCCCTCTTGCCCGGGATGGAATTTGTTTTATGTCTGAAGTTTTTTCTATGAAAGTGGGTTCCACTCACGTGGAAAAATTAAGTTGCTTTATTCTGAATAATCTGCCTGCAGGACTGGTATTGGGGATGCCCTGGCTGCAACGCCACAATCCTCTCATTGATTGGGCAAAAGGGGAGATCACCCGATGGGGATGTAATAATAATGGTCTGTGTTGTAACTCCGTTTCTCTTGTCAAACCGATAAAATCTGTATCTGTGTCGTCTGTCAGTCTGGAGGGTATTCCGGAGTACCTGAAAGACTTTGAAGACGTATTTTCCGAAAGTGAGGCTGAGGCGCTCCCACCACATAGACCCTATGATTGCGCCATTGATTTGTTACCTGGAGCCAAATTACCCAAGGCTCGTTTGTTTAATTTGTCCGGGCCTGAGCGCCAAGCCATGAAAGAGTACAGCAAAGAAAGCCTTCGCAAAGGGCATATTCGGCCCTCGGTGTCACCCGTGGCAGCAGGGGTTTTTCTTTGTAAAGAAAAAAGATGGTGGGTTGCGACCGTGTCTCGACTTTCGGGAACTGAACAAAATTACCGTTAAGAACACGTACCCTCTCCCGTTGATTCCTGATCTATGCAATCAACTCACGGGGCCAAATGGTTTTCTAAGCTCGATCTACGAGGAGCTTATAACCTTATAAGGATCCGGGAGGGGGACGAATGGAAAACAGCATTCCTGACAACTGAGGGGCTATTTGAAAACCTGGTTATGCCCTTCGGTCTCACTAATGCCCCTGCTGTTTTTCAGAACTTCATCAATGTTGTTTTTTCTGATTTAATTGGACGTTATGTAGTCATTTACCTGGATGACATTCTGATATACTCAGAAGACAGTCAGTTACACTTGCATCATTTACGTGCAGTTCTTATGAGACTCCGGGAGAACCATTTGTATGCTAAGCTGGAGAAGTGTTTATTTTTTATGCAAGAACTGTCTTTTCTGGGTGTAATTGTATCCGGGGAGGGATTCCGCATGGATCCAGGGAAGGTTCAGGCCATTACAGATTGGGTGCAGCCTCATGATCTGAAGGGGTTGCAACGATTTTTGGGCTTCGCTAACTATTATAGGAAGTTCATTAAAGGGTTTTCACAGGTAGTGAAACCTTTGACGGACCTCACTCTTAAGGGGGCAGAGGTAAGAAATTGGTCCGTGGCCGCAAAAAATTCCTTCCTTACATTGAAGAAATGCTTTACTTCAGCCCCTGTGTTGGTACAACCCGATTCGTCAAGACCTTTTATCGTGGAGGTCGACACTTCGGAAGTGGGGGTGGGGGCAGTGTTGTCCCAGGGCCCCTCTACCCTGACTAATCTTAAACCCTGTGCCTTTTTCTCTAAAAAGTTCTCTTCGGCAGAGAGAAACTATGATGTCGGCAACAGGGAATTGTTAGCGGTCAAACTGGCCTTTGAAGAATGGAGGCATCTTTTAGAGGGGGCCGCTCATCCCATTACGGTCATCACTGATCATAAGAACCTGGCCTATATCGAGTCCGCTAAGAGATTGACCCCCCGACAGGCTCGGTGGGCACTTTTTTTTTCTTCGCTTTCATTTTACCATCACATTCCGACCAGGGTCTAAAAATGTAAAGGCAGATGCCTTATCCCGAAGTTTTGATTCTGTGTCCCCTCCAGAACCTCCTTCCTCAATTCTTCAACCGGGAGTGGTTGTAGCCGAAGTCTCCTCTGAGTTACAGAGAGAGATTCTGGAAGCACAAGCACAAGCTCCCAGGAATAAACCCCCAGGTAAATTGTTCGTACCCGAACAGCTCCGTCTCACATTCCTGCAAGAATTTCATGATTCTGTGTTAAGTGCACACCCTGGTATTGCAGCTACCCGGGGGGCAGTAGCTAGAGGTTTTTGGTGGCCCTCTATGGGTACTGATATAAAAAATTTTGTTAATACTTGTGGGGTGTGCGCTCGCTCTAAAAGCTCTAAAAGCTCTCAGGTCCGGCCGGCCGGGGAATTGGTGCCTTTGCCAATTCCAGATAAACCATGGACACACCTGTCCATGAACTTTATCACTAATCTTCCCTCATCCAAGGGCAATTCAGTGGTATGGGTAGTGGTTGATAGATTTTCTAAGCAAGCCAACTTTGTGCCGTTACCCGCGTTGCCGTCTGCTGAAACCTTGGCCCGCTTGTTTATACAGCACATAGTTCGGTTGCATGGAGTGCCTGTGAATGTGGTGTCGGACAGGGGTGTGCAGTTTGTGGCCAGGTTTTGGAGAGCGTTCTGTAAGAAGTTGGGGGTCACATTATCATTATCTCCTCTGCCTATCACCCGGAATCCAACGGACAGACTGAACGCACCAATCAGTCGTTGGAGCAGATTCTGAGATGCCTGGCCTCCTCCAGACAGGAAGATTGGTGTGAGGTTTTACCCATGGCAGAATTTGCGTTCAACTGTCGTATCAATCAGTCTACCGGAAAGTCTCCTTTTCAGGTCAATTATGGGTTTGTTCCGCAGTTTGGGGAATTTTCCTGTATGGATTCTGGTTGTCCTGGTGCCGAGGGGATGGTTCAACAGTTAAAAAACCTTTGGAGGGAGGTGCAGGGGAACATCTCCAAAGCCCAGAAGAAGTACAAACATTTTGCGGACAGGAGGAGGGGGTTGGGTCCTGCGTTGACAGTGGGGGAAAAGGTCTGGTTGTCCACCCATAACATCAAACTTAAGATACCCTCTATGAAGCTGGGCCCCAAATTTATTGGCCCATACAAGATTGTAGAGGTGATCAATCCAGTGGCGTACAGGCTTCAGTTGCCCACCTCCTTCAAAATATCTAACGTCTTCCACAGGTCCCTATTAAAACCTGTGGGGACGGTTAGAGAACATCCCTCATCCGTGGTTCCACCAGTATTGGTAGAGGGTCAACTGGAGTACGAGGTAGGGCGCATCATTGATTCGCGGTGGGTGCGCCGGAGACTTCAGTACCTTATTCATTGGAAGGGATACTCCATTGAAGATCGGTCATGGATTCTGGCCAGTTCGGTACATGCCGATCGACTGGTACAGGCTTTTCATGCCAGATATCCTGAGAGGCCTGGGGGTCCAGTGGCCCCCCATTAAGGGGGGGGTACTGTCATGGTATAGGACATGGTTAATGTCCTGTCCACTCAGGGTTAACTTTTGCTGGCCTCCCTTTGGATCTGGGAGGGTATTTATACCCAGTCCAGAGGGAGATTCTCTGTCAGCTATACTTTCGTTGTGACTGTGTATTTGACCCCCTTGGTTTGCGTGTATACTGCTCTGCTTGTTTGATTCCCGTGTATGACCCGGTCTGTTTGCTCACTCTGCTCTCTGTCTCACGTTTTGCTAATATTGTCTTCTCCGGTTCTGACCTCCTGGCTTGGCTATCGATACTCCATTACAGTTTTGTCCCTATTGTACTGTCTATTGCCCGCTCTGGTTTACTGATCTATTGCTACGTCCTGACTATCCGTTCTGTCTAATCCTTTGGTTCTGTCGTGCTATCTTGTGCTCTGATCTCGGCCTGTCCTGGTTTTCGTCCCTGTCTTTGCCCCGTGGTAACTTTATCTCGTTGTTACCCTGCTAGGAGTTTTCCTGCAGTTCCTAGATCTCTGGAGCTTAGGCCACGCCCCCAGCAGTCATGTGCTGCAGGTCCTGTTAGTCTGCAGTACACATCATTCATTACTGCTGCCTCTGAGAGACGTGTGGCCAGCTCCGCCCCTTGGCTGTCACATGCTGCGGAAGGTCCTGTTCCACAGAAACACACGTCTTCCCTGCTACGGCTCTGCTTACAGGTATCTTGGGGCACAGTTGGTTCACTCAGGACACGTGCACTGGCTCAGTGAGCATGTGCAGTGCGGTGTCCCTGACAGTGGGACTCAGCCCTGACCTCCACCATGTTTATCTAGTATGCCATCAGTGAAATATAGCGTCCCTGGCCACAAGCACTTGTCAACGTGTTGGTCGTTAAGTGGAAAATTCCGGTAAACATGTTGTAAGGACACAGGTGATGTGAAAAGAACCGCGGTAAACTGTATAGATGAATAATTGAATCCAAAAAAAATTCTGGAACTTTTTTTTTGAGTTTTATATACCACCATAATGTAATAAAAACTGCATCAAACTGTATGGCTAACTAACTGAATCCATAAAAATTTTTGGAAATTTTTTTGGAGGTTTATATACCACCATAATGTATATAATGATTATTGGTGTCCTCTCTCTCTCCCAGGTGTATTGTTTGAGCAATTACATAGTATTGCAACTTGCGTAAATGTGTTCGCCGCAAATCAAATGTTTGGGGAAAATTCT
Organism: Oophaga sylvatica; assembly: GCA_033576555.1. Taxonomy (NCBI): domain Eukaryota; kingdom Metazoa; phylum Chordata; class Amphibia; order Anura; family Dendrobatidae; genus Oophaga; species Oophaga sylvatica. Next base: position 7,888,718 of record JARQOD010000006.1, on the reverse strand, counting down.
GGGAAGTTGGTGAATTCATTTGTCAAAAGATCAGCTCATCTCTACAAAAGAAGTAATAGTTCACTATCAATCCTCCAACACTGATTCTGACGCCAACTACTCCCCCCACCTGTCTCTATAATTCCTGCTCCAGCAATGACATCCTGGTAAGGGCATGTGACCACTGCAGCCAGTCACTGGCTGAGGTAGGTCACATCCATCACAAGTGATTGGCTGCTCTGATTTTTTTGTCAATGTTGAGATGTCATGGCTGGAGTGATACGGTGAACAGCACGGGAGCGGGTAGTGTCAGAGCCTTATCTGTGGGGGAACAGTAAGATGAGTAATTTTCTAACCTTCTTAACCATTTTTCATTGGTGGAACAATTTCCTTCATCTAAACAGGTTCAAATTATAAGAAGAGGTAAGACTTCCGTTTTTGACACAAAACACCAGATCTCCTTGATTTAAATAATAAAAATGTTGCCAACCTGTCTTCTTCGATGACATCTCAGTTCAAAATTATTTCTACAGTAGGACATCCCAAAATGACCAGCTCTAAACCATTTGAAAAGGCTCGTAAGCACCAATGCAAGCACTATAAAATAATTCCACTACGCCTCCCATGTGCCACTAAGGATGATGGTTCGTTCATCTGTGGCAAAGAGCCCCCTGAAGAGCCAAGAATTTTTCTGCTACCTCTGCCTCCTCTACAGCTAACCCACGCCTGTAGGTGGAAACAATTGAAAAATTATGAAAAAAGCCTATCAATTACACTTTGTCATCCACATTGTTATTACCAGGCTGTACATATACAGCAGCGATGGAGAACAGCCATGCGATTGTGTGAACTGGGGGCAGGGTTCTTTTTTCGCAGGTGTTCTGGCTGATCGAGCCGCTTCTGCCGCATCAGACATATTGCTTTTTGTTCCCAAAATGGCTTAATCAAGGTTTAATCAAAGCTCCGCGCATCGCGTTCTACTAAACGGAGACAAGTGGCATTATTTAGCACAAATCCCAATTATTTCAAAGTGTATAGAAAAGAAAACAAAGAGAAAACAAAAAAAAAGAATAAAATAATCAGGAAGGAACGTCCATGAAAGAGGATTAGATTTACCATACCGACAATGTAGACATGATGGAGGCTTGTTAGTCATCACTAAGGACGCATTCTGGATCATCTGTCCTATGGTTATATATTGTTTATTGAGCAGGTAGATACTTTATTGAACATGACTGGAACAGCACAGGTGGTACTGGCCCAGTCCTATTATACCACAGTACTTCTCATATATTAATTTTATCAATATACTTTCTGTAACAATATTTCAATATGTTAAAAATCAAAATGTCATTGTCCTGACTATATCTCTGTTTAGTTCCCAAAATGTGACCATATATTAACAGATAGAAGGCAATCACATCACTGTTCGTTATTACAGTGTCCTTAGATTATCTTTTGAGATGATTAATATGAGATGATCAGGTTTGAAAAAAAAGCAAGATTTCATGATACTCTGTCAGGAGATGTTTCTGCTCTACGTACCTATATGTGGCCACTTAATGGTTGTGATCTGAGTTTCAGCCTGTCGAGGGTTTTGCTGGTTTGTCACAAAAATGTTTTGAAATTGTATAGTGGAAAATTTGAGTCATTATCAAAATTTGTCAAATGGTAAAAGTAGAAACATCTATAAATCTCCAAACTTGGAAATAAATAAATCCAAACTACTCATTTAGCTAAATATGGCAGAGCACAAGTAAATATAGATGGGCATACCGAGGTTGTTACCTTCTCTGGGGAGTAGTGTTAAGCGACAGTGCTCGATATCTAAAAATATCGTATCGAAATTGTATCGCCGATAGCACTAAATATCGTCGATATCCGATTTCGATACCGAAAGTCCAATGTAAGTCTACGGGAACAAAATATCGCAACTAAAAAAAACCTTTATTTCCTTGTAAACACTAAATATACACACATAGAATACATATATATATATATATATATATACATGTCATTGTGACATGTAATATATATATATATATATATATATACATATATGTATAGTTTATACACTTCTACATAGTAAAATATCCTCTGATTCAATTGCCGGGTAAAGCTGGCTTCTGTGAAAAGACAGAAGCACCCAACATGAAATGACACTTGGTGTACATAGGGTTAACCATGTCTTTTCATGTCGTTTGCAATCTGATTTGCACAAACAATTACATCAGTCTATGTGTGCAAAATTTCACACCTGTAGGGGTTAATTAAAGGTGTAAATTCGTTGTAAAAAAAACGGACTTTTTTGCTACGAATTTACACCTTTAATTAACCCCTACAGGTGTGAAATTTTGCACACTTACACTCATGTAATTGTTTGTGCAAATCAGATATCAAACTACATGAAAAGACATGGTTAACTCTATGTAAACCAAGTGTCATTTCATGTCGGGTTCTGCATTTTCACAAAAGCCGGCAATTGTATTAGCGGCTATTATACTATGTAGAAGTGTATGAACTATAAATATATATATATGTGTCACAAATTCATTGACATGTATATATATATATGAGGTGTAAAATTGCTGAAAAAAAATGCGTGGGCTCCCGCCCAATTTTCGCAACCAGACAGACAAAGCCAGTGAGTGGGGGCAGATAATAATAGCCCAGAGAGGGACCATTATTTTTGGCCCCCCCCGGCTACTAACATCTGCCCCCAGACACCCCAGAAAGGGCAAATCTCTAATTAGATTTGCCCTTTCTGGCACTTTGCCCGTCTATTCCCATTGCCCTGTAGCGGTGGCGAATGGGTTAATAAGGGGTTAAAATGACCTTGCAATTAAAAGGTCACTTTAAGCCAGGTTAATAATTGAGAGCTGTCAATCAGACAACTATAAATTATTAATCCTATTGTATGAAAGAAAAATCAAACACACACACTTTAATAAAAAAGAAGTTTAATGAAATAATCACACAGTTTTTGACCATATTTTATTTACCTGCTAAAACCATTTCCTGTAATAAAAATAAAATAATAAAGCAAAATTATTCTTACCAATCCGATGTACAGTCAGGTCCCACGGTGTAATCCATCAGAAAGGGTTAATGTTTACTGCAAGGACCGCAGCTAATGCTGCAGCCTCACAGTAAACCCCCAAATGAATGAGTTCCTCTCCTGGCTGACAGGAGAAGAAGTGGAAAGCTTAATTGATTGCTTTCCACTTTCACTTCAGGTCAGCCAGGGACACAATCAGTGACGTCAGAGGGAACTGGTTAACAAAAATAGGGGATCCCCTCGAAAAAAAATGGCGTGGGGTCCCCCCTATTTTTGTTAACCAGCCAGATGAAGCAGACCGCTGAGGCCTGGATTTTCAGGCTGTTAAGGAGCCAAGATCCATGGACCTTGCCAGCCTGATAATACCAGGCCACAGCAGTCTGCATATCTTGGCTGATTAACAAAAATAGGGGATCCCCTCGAAAAAAATTGGCGTGGGGTCCCCCTAATTTTGTTAACCAGCCAGATGAAGCAGACCGCTGAGGCCTGGTTTTTCAGGCTGGTAAGGATCCAATATCCATGGACCTTGCAAGCCTGATAATACCAGGCCACAGCAGTCTGCTTAGCTTGGCTGGTTAACAAAAATAGGGGATCCCCTCGAAAAAAAAAAAGGCGTAGGGGTCCCCCTATTTTTGTTAACCAGCCAAGTAAAATGCAGACTGCTGCGGCCTGGTATTAAAAGACTGTCAAGGCCCATGGATTTTGGCCCTCAACAGCCTGATAATACCAGGCTACAGCAGCCCCACATTTGGCGCATCAAAAGATGTGCCAATTGTGGCACTTTACCCGGCTCTTCCCACTTGCCCTGTAGCGGTGGCAAGCGGGGTAATAAGGGGTTAATGTCACTGTTGATTGCACGGTGACAATAAGCCCGGTTAATAATGGAGAGGCGTCAATAAGACACCGATCCATTATTAATCCCAAAGTTTTTAAATGCATAAAAAAAAGACACAGCAAGAAAAAAGTATTTTAATGAAATAAAAGAGACAACACAGTTTTCATTTCTTTTATTATACACTCATTCCTGCGACGCCATCGATCTCCTGTAAAAAAAGAAAAAAAAAAAAACCAACAGTATACCACCTGTCCGACGCAGTCCATAACGACAGTCCCACGACGATCCAGCTCTGCTACATCGCAATGACAGGCAGAGCCTGTCATCGCGACGCAGCACAGCTGATTACCTGCTTCCCCGGCGGTGGCGTCATCGGACTGACTGCTTTACGGCCGGGATTACCCAGCAGTCACTGCAGTTATCGCGAGAAACTGTATGTGACCGCCGAGGAGAAGAGGATGGCGGCCATGAAGCAGTCCAGGACGTGACCGCCGGAGATCTTCTGCCAGGTAAGTGCCGCTGACTCCTGACAGACCCGACCGACGGACACTGACAGTGACAGACCCGACCGACGGACACAGACAGTGACAGTGACAAATCCGATTCCGGTATTCGATAAGACGAAAATATCGAAACGAATTATCGAAAGGCCGATAGAGCTAATATCGGCCGATAGCCGATATTTACATTATCGTATCGCTCAACACTACTGGGGAGCAATTAGGTGGCAAATCAAGAAACATCACTGACCTCTGGGATACTTGTTGACTCTCCCGAAAAATCTCTGTGGCTGCCAGAGGGGGAGACCTTAAAGAATGTAGAACAAATCGACAAATATCCCAGGACCTGCTCAAAGAACCCAAAATGTTCAGAAATCAGGTTCCTAGAAATGAGGTTCCTTGTGCGCCTTTGTCTCGGGGAGACAGAAATTGATACATAATAAAGGTGTGGTCCCCAAAAGTTGCCAGTATGACATCTATAGGTTGCAGAGGTAGCAGTCACATCTAAGCATGGAGTCTTAGGGGGCCTAAAAACAACACTATCACACACCGAGACACAAGTTTTATCAATAACACAATAGTTGGGGGCCATAATAACAGATTTTTACGTTGAAGACCAGAAGCTTCCATTTTCGTTTTCGACATTGACTTTTTTCCGACAGTGGCCGATAAATGTGAAATGATTCAACATTCCAAACCAATTCAACACAAATCATTGAAATTGGAGAAAAAAAATAGCATGGGAACAGATAATCCCTTCAAATAATTTTATTATGTAAATATTATAAAACACACCAAAGCAAACAGTGTAACATACAGTAATAAACTTGTGCATGAAGTTTTATTATCAGCAATTATGGCAATAGTTTAGGCTATTCTGTTTATCTAGCTATATAGGGGATCGTTTATCTATACAATTTAGGGCACATTACTATTAGCTTTTGCTGAACGTTGTCCCTATACTCATCAGTTATACATTATTTATTTTTAAGCTGGGGACTATTTTTGATGCTACATAATCTTCTATTATCTTTATTGTCTATTTTTTTCCCTATACGTACCAGTCTATCTGGATATAAGGGAAAAAACAAGGAAAGGGAGGGATAGCCGCCTACTAGAAGGGGCGCCAAACCCATTTACAAAGGTGCCAACCTCTGCAGCCAGGTAGCATCAGGTGAGGTCATCTGCGATCCCATAATTTTGGCCATCTTGTGCCAATATCACCTTATTATATGCTATGCATTCATCATATTTGCCTTATTATTGCATTTTATTAGTAGGGTCAGAGAGGGATAGACGCCGTCGAGTGGGGACGCCAATCTCATGAGTGTGCTAACCCCTGCAGTTATGTAGCATCAACCTAGGCATTAATTAGAGAACATTAGGATTATCCTTTTTGGTCTTCATTCTAGAGGACATACCTACAGTTATACGGAGGTGTCCTACCCATTCTTGGATAAAAACACCATTTGTATCCCAGGTGGCTACTTTTTATGACTGTATGTTATACTGTTTTTTTTTTTGGTGTGTTTTATAATATTTACATAATAAAATTATTTCAACATACCATACCAAAAATAATAGATGTCAAGGGCATGACCGAAATCAGCTCCCAAAGAGGTCCATGCTTGGAAAATAGGGCAAACCTCCTATATGTTCATGAGACTCCTGAAATACGGTGAAACCCTCTGGACTCCTGAAAAAGTCAGCAAATATCTTGGGTGGTGCGAAACCTCCCTAGTAGCACACTTAACAATGCTTCTTTATTCAGGGAGGTGGGTAGACATGGATAAGGCCGGAATGGAGGACAGACAGGCGTGGACAGGTAATAGACAAGTGGACAATGTGTGTGAAGGAATAAAACTTCAGGAATGGGGGTGAACGAGGCCAAAATTTGTCTTTAGTGAGTTTTAGAAAACAAGAATCGAATGGATACTCTTTCCAGATGTCTGCTGTTAATGTTTGGCATCTTTTGACCTACACTGTAATGGTTCTTCGGTCACTTATGTTGGAATTGTTTGAGCACCGTATGATATTATTGTGGTGGTGGCACTATATAATATCATTAATTGGGGAATCATTTAGTTGTGTTATTTGACTTAAGCTAGCCATCGTTTTGGGGGCACAATACTGTAGAGAGTTATGAATGTGCTAGAGATGGTTTCAGTACTGAACCTTTCAGCGAGGAATGGCAATCTGGGATCACTGACTGGTCTGATATAAGGGAGGTTCCCTCCCATGATGGTCGCCGGTGATCAATTGTTCTTGTCTCAATTGTGGTTCCTGGTTCATTTGGAAGTTTGCTGAGTCTTGCCTGCATCTTCTGCTTTCAGATAAGATATTTTCTGCTTTTATTTTTGTGCTTGCTTTTTGCATAGTTCTCTGCACTTCTGTGGAGGTCAGCCGGGTCCCCTCCTGGGGCCGGTGCTCCTCTCAGTTTATCTGTAGCCACTGTTATTTGTTCATTTGCTTTTTCCTGTTTTTTCAGTGGCTGCGGCTTAGTTTTGTTACACCAGAGATCTAATTTAGGTGGTAGAGATCGTGTGATCTCAGGTGTTTTTGCAATCAGAAGAGTTGGTATTTTTTAGGGTTTTTTTTGGATTGCAGTGAGAATCCTTTCCTGTACTTTTCTGTCTAGACAGATTGGGCCCCAGCGTTTGCTCATTCTATTTTCTGTCTGTGTCCGTACTTCTTCTTGTTTAACCGCAATTACATGTTTGGGGGCTTCCTATTTTCTTTGGGGATCTGCTCCGGGGCAGATAGCTTTCCTCTTTCTGCCTTTAGGTGTAGTTATCTCTCAGGCTGTGACGAGGCATCTAGGATCAACGTAGGAACGCTCCACGGCTACCTCTAGTTGTGTGGTTAGTTCAGGTTACTGCAATCCAATAGGTTCCAGCCTCTCTGGTGTATTACCATTTTTGCTTTTTTTCCTCAGCTACCAAAACACAACAGTAGAGCTCATTAATTTATGTACTGTATTTTATGATTATTTCCAAATTGTATGACCATAAACCATATGGTTAGTGAAGCCATAATACAACACTGTGCCCTCATTTTTTTCCTGTCCCATGTTCCTTTGGACATCATATTACAGAGTTGTTTTTCCTGGGTCTAAGAATGGAGCACCACATGGTGACACATATAGTGCCAACTGCCCCAAGACATGGAGAATCAGGGACTTCACGTGCCTCCTGCACATGGCTGTAACCGCAGTGGCCCTACTATCAGCTTGTGTATCCCTGGAATACCTGCCTCTCTTTTTTTAAAGCTTATTACAGTTTATTATTCCTTTCAAGGAAAGAAAAGAGTAGCCACTCTCTGATTTATTAATGTCATCTCGTATGTGCCTGAAAAATTTGCCAGCACTGATTAGGGCAGGTATTAAATGATAATTGGACATTTAGTGCTTATCAAACAGAAACTGACAGATGGGCCTCTAATTAAATTAGAGTTCTGACATTATTCACAATGCTTTATGAATCTTCTGTGGTGACCTTCATGCATCTTTTTTTTTTTTGGAAAGGAGGGTAAAAGAATTAGTGCAAACTCCTCGGGGTAAGATAAAACGCTTGTAATTGTGCTCTCTGTTTGTGCAGAAAGGGAAAGTAATTCAACTTAGGATGAAAAATAATGTGCAAAAATGGAAAGATAAAGAAAGTCAATGGTTTGTATCCTCTGAGTATACAGCACTGTGCTGCTAATCTATCGTAACAATTAAATGGGAAGTCTAGGATTAGAAAAAAGCTGATAATTGTAGAAACATAGACTTATCTGTGGGTGACAATAGCCAATGTCATGATCTATTAACTCTAACCAATATAAACTGTATACATTTTGCTTCAATACCAGAAGTACAAGAAGTATCTAGTTTCTCAAACTCTTTTTGGAGCGGATAGTTCCTCTCTTTCAGCTTTTAATCAGAACTATAGGTGTTGGAACTTCCTTTCCTTCATCTCCCAGCATATCTGCTTAAGCTATGGTGCAACGGTTTGCCTTTCCGGAACTAAAAGCCCACCACTCGGGTATGTCTGTATGAAGTTTGACGAACTGCAGAGCAAGATAAAAGAGACAATGATCCACTCATTTCTTGTTGAGAGACAAAACGCTACTTGTAAATTGGTCGCCTGGCAGCTTTAAAATGGCTACCACAGATAGGCTTAGCACAAGCCACTCCACATACCAGATTCCAAGGGTTGCCCTCTAAACCTTGTACAGGGATCAGGACTTAAACAAGGGTCCCTGAGCTGGATCAATGGAATAAGCAGTTTTTCGGTGGTGCAAGCTGGCAGGAGTGGTCATCCTGGGTTAGAACCAACAAGGCATGAAAGGTACAAAATCAAAATCTGTAGGAATAGTCAGAAACACAAGCCAAGGTCAAAACAAGGAACAATGATAACAACTAGGGAATAAATAGACAGGACTCATCCAGAGAAGCACAAATCTATATCTACCAGCTTCCAGCCGTAAGCAGCTGGACATCACACCCACCCATACTGTCGGACAGTACTGTAGGTCCCAGCCGCTCAAATCTAAATGACCTGCACCATCCAATGCTTCTGGCTCCAACGTCTGACATTTAACACAACTTCCTAGCCCTGCCTCCACTTCCTGTAGAGAAACAAAGCTTCACATCCTGCTTCCTGTAGAAAGACAAAAACCACCCTCACTTCCTGTAAAGTGACAATGAACTATCCTCCCTTCCTGTACAGACAAAGATCCACCTACAATTGCTGTACAGAGACAAAGACCTGCCCTCAATTTCCTGTAGAAAGAAAAAGACCCACCCCATTTCCTGTTAAGAGACAAAGACACACCCTCACTTCCTGTACAGAGACAGCAGCCTACCCTCACTTCCTGTTGAGAGACAAAGACCCACCCTCACTTCCTGTACAGAGACAGTGACCTACCGTCACTTCCTGTTGAGAGACAAAGACCCACCCTCACTTCCTGTACAGAGACACAAACCTTCTCCCACTTCCTGTAATCTGTCTACATGTCACTTCTGCTATAGACAGATTGCACTTGACAAGAGGCAGTTGGATAGAAGAGAAACACCTAGTGTTTAGCATTTGTTATAGCAACATAATTATCAGAATTATTTATTGGAAATTGATTAATATTTATCAAGTTATTTATTAAATGAAGTAAAGTCTGAAAGTGCAGAAACCATTTCAATGTAACATTATGGTTTAACAGACCAACAAGAACTAGTGGTTATATACATCAAAAGGATCATCAGAGGTTCCAAAAAAAAGAGTTGCTGTGCATCCCCACACCACTCTAAAGCATCTCTTAAAAGCATCTTCAATAGATTTCTCTCCAACTGTTGGGAACTTACAAGACCATTGGCTATGTTGACATTGCAATGTAGCTTGACCTTGGATTTCCATGACCATCCTGCTTCTTATTGACTGGGATGCATACAGTTACCAGTACTGGTTGAATTATATTTTGAAACGTGCTAGCCCTGTTCCTGGTCTCTACCACCCGGAACCTCTCATTTGTGGGCAAGTAAATTCAGCCCTTCTTTGTCACTACATTTGCCATGCTTGTTTACCAAAAAACAGTCCAGGAAATTTTGGACGTGTTGGCAAATAAGGATTCGTCTCTTAGGAAACATAAGCTGCAAGTCACCAGCTTAATGGCAAGAAGCAACGTTGGCATGAAGTCCATACCACATTGAGGGACATTTTAAGGTAAAGAGTGGAGATGATTGGATCAGGTAAAATTCAAATTTGTTTGTGCAGATTTTCCCAGAAAATTTGATTTGCAGAAAGGTTATTCTTTGTGAAATGATTGGCTGTTATGATAAGCTGTTGTATCTCCAGGCCACAGATCATACTAAACGTAAGATGTAAAAAAAAATCCTTGTCCAGCCCCTTTGCTCCTAACAAACACCCATCCAATCCTCATCATCTTCTACTCCATTGTGAAGAGACATGGGATGGTTCTGAGTAAATGCGTCTAAGATCACAATGTCATGACATGATAATGTGCGCTTGTGCGTACATACATGGAAACGTCCTGGACCTCATAAGAGCCAGATGTTCCAGCCTAGTGTGAAAAGACCCAGGGACAGTAGGGTGCAGAGGGGCCAGAGACATGAGCCATAAGGTGAGCTTAAGTTTTTTTAAGCTTTTGCTGGCCTCTTACCCTATTTTGCTTATTCCGCTTGAAAGAAAATTGCAAAAAATCTGTATTTTGGAGAATGCAAATTTTTGTAATATTCAACAAGAATTTAATTCCACTCGAATATATTCATTCATCTCTATTTAAGAGGAGTTGAACTCCGGCTTAGCCCTTACAAAATTTAATAATGACAAAGTGTGTCCATGATCTTGTCTCAAGATATGACAGTGATAGCATACTTATTAACGTTGGTGTAGGCTGAAAATGGATGTCTACATCCTCCTCTTTCACTCAAGTACAATTCTAGCTTGGAAAACCATGAGAACTCGCTCTAGCCAGGCGGGCTTCAAAACTGAGCATGACTTAGTTCAGGGGCTTACTTTTGGGCAGAGTTTACATAAATCCCACTCCTTTTGGCTTAGGACAGCCCGATATTTTTCAGAATTTTATAGAAAAATCAAGACAGTTCCGGAACAATCTGGAGTTGTCTGTGGTGTAGCTTACTGAATAAAAAAATAAGAGTTCTAATTTAAAATATCCTGGATATATTAATTCCCTTTAAATTAAATTACAGAAGCATTACTTCAAAAAAAATTTTTTTTTTGTTCAATTTCATAGGAGTTGAAAATCCTACAAGTTATCAACATTTCTGCACATTTTCACTCTTCTGACGTTAATTTTAATAGCCGAAGATCAATATTGGATTAGTAAAATTGGATCTTGTATCTAACTCCTAAATGTCAGAGTGGGAACGATAAAGCTTGATATTATTATAATTGTATTATGGCACGGTACAGTTGTCTAATGTGTACTGTTAATATAGAGACGCGGTAATATAATTGAACTGTAATTTATAGCAGTAGAATAGTCCGGTTGTTGTATTGAATAAGTCATCATCATGAGCTAAAATAATATGCAGCAGACAAAAAAAATAAAAATAAAAATACAAAGTAAATTCAAAGCAAATAATAATTTTATCAAATTTTGTAAGTTATAATTTTCTATAGTTACTGTAGTTATAGAAAAACAAGCAAATAAAAACTTTTTTCATGGAAATTCACCAGAGCAAAAGTTTTGGATTCAGAGCAAGAATTTTTAACTATTTTCAATGCTTGTCTTTCCATGTCAAGAATTGAATATCTCTATTTCACCAACAGAATGATCGTAAGTTTGAAGAACAAGTCACATGGACAGAATTGTCCCATACGGTTTACACATTATCAGTTTCACTAGAGGGCGTTTATAAAAATAAAGCAAAACATTACATTTTTCAGTTTTCAAAAATATGCTTTAAAAATATATTAATTTCACTGATAGAATTAGATACTGAGAGCCTGCTGGTCAGAAAAGACCTGCTTGAGTTACAGGAGAATAAAGCCACCATTAGCTTCTAGATCAGTAATGTGACATGTCAGGATTGTCTTTAACTCGCCGTTCAGCAAACAGATATGTAGGACCCTGGTTCTACGGCCTTGTCGATTTTAGGGTCTGCGGAACGCACCAGATAAATATAAATAGTGGGTGCGTTCGCAGCCCAGGGTCCACCGTGCAGGCAGAGCCTGCTGCTAGCAAGATGGCGGTATAGGCAAACTCTGTTACTTCACAGAGTCGCAAATATAAATACTGTGGCACAATATGGCGGTATAAACGAACTCTGTTACACCACAGAATCGCTGAGGTAAAGACGCAGAGATAGGTACTGTGTCCTGTTAACTCCACAGGGATACACAGATAACTGCTGTGCGGATATAGCAGTCCGTGATCATGCAGACAGCAACGCAATCAAGCAATCTCCTCACCGGAGAAGCCGGTATTCTGGGGGCTTATTTCAGCCAAGCCCTAACCACGTGCACACAAATCTCCTCACCGGAGGTGCCGGTATTCTAGGGGCTTATTTCAGCCGAGCCCTAACCACATGCGTGCATGATCACACTGGTGCAAAGCACATAATGCAATTGACACTAGCGCATGGCCATGCCACCCTTTTATAGTAGCAACTACAGGACCTACCAGAAAAGGACCAATGAGAAACCGTTCCAGAACACATGTAGTTTCAGGACCTTCCTTGTGGACCAATAGGAGCTGCTGCAGTAGCTGAGCATGTGACCCCTGATCGCCTATGAGAGATCTTACCCTGGGCATGCTCAGAAAGGAAAACACAGGACTTAGTCCCAATTGAGTCTGCTTGCAGCTGACCTGCACTGGTTACAATGGCAGGACCTGGAAAGGCAGCAGTCATCCTCTGCGCAGCACTAGACTGAGCGAGACGCTGGGAACGACGTCTCTGCTGAGCAGGTTCCACTGCAGCCGGAGACGGATGGGAGACCGCAGCGAGGATAGCTCAATATTCCCCTTGCGCAGAAGCGGGAACTCGACCCCTAACAGTCGATAGTCAATGGCAGCCGGACCAAAGACCTGCAACAAAATTGTTGGTACACTCCTGTTATAGCAAGAAAAACCCACTGGTCACTGATATAACTTGAAAATGACAAAGGTAATTTTTTATTTAAATGTAGTAATTTACTGAAAATGAAGTAATAAAAATCAGACTTTGAATTTTGTTTAAACAGAAAAATAAAAATAATAAAAATGGCTTAGACAAAAATGATGGCACCCCTAAAAAAGATTAAAAATAATTTGACCTTAGGAATATGTGAAACAAAAATGTGTCCTGTAAATAGCTTCATAGGCGTCTACAAAAGTGTAATCAGTCAGTCCGCCTACTTAAATGGTGAAAAGTCATTTCATGAATCTGTGCTGGTTGTCATATAATATATTATTCTCGGCAATATACTTTTACAGGTCATCTCTTTGCACATTACTTATGCCAGACCTACCGGATGGTAGTTACCTTGATCTACTGTACCTTTTTACGTTTCTTTGTTTATCACAGGCCACCTCGAAGCACAAATAGTCTCTCTCTATGATGAGGAACATGTTTGTGATTTGGGGCGGTCTGTGGACAGGTCTTTCCACGGTTTCTCTGGCTTAGAGCAGGAAGATAAGACTCTGCCTACAGTCCCGCCCCGGAGCACGGGCATCTCATTAACTGACAACTTCTAACACTGATAACGCAAGAATCACAAGATGATTTCTTCACTCCTCCTGGTACAATTGTAATCAGTATACCGGCACCAACCTGACAATGCCTGTAGTTTACTTAGCAAAATCCTGCTAACTGGTTCGCTTTAACTTAAGGGAATCAGTATATTGCCTTGTAATATGTATTAGTTTGTTTTTTTATTTATTCCTGTTGAAAGAAAATTAGGAAGCAAAAAAGCAAAGTCTCATTCTCATTAATTGATTTTCAGTAAATTTAAATTTAAAATTACTTTTGTCAGTTTCAATTACTTTCACTGAAGTGTGGGGTTTTCTTACTTTAACAGAAGGGATCAACAATTTTGTTTACGTGTGTATATTATTCTACTGTATATTATTTTAAGTAATGTATTGCAATATAGAATATAATACAGGATGTAACTCAGGATCAGTAATGTAATGTATGTACACAGTGACTGCACCAGCAGAATAGTGAGTGCAGCTCTGGAGTATAACAGAGATGTAACTCAGGATCAGTAATGTAATGTATGTACACAGTCACTGCACCAGCAGAATAGTGAGTGCAGCTCTGGGGTATAATACAGGATGTAACTCAGGATCAGTAATGTAATGTATGTACACAGTGACTGCACCAGCAGAATAGTGAGTGCAGCTCTGGGTATAATACAGGATGTAACTCAGGATCAGTAATGTAATGTATGTACACAGTGACTGCACCAGCAGAATAGTGAGTGCAGCTCTGGAGTATAATACAGGATGTAACTCAGGATCAGTAATGTAATGTATGTACACAGTCACTGCACCAGCAGAATAGTGAGTGCAGCTCTGGGTATAATACAGGATGTAACTCAGGATCAGTAATGTCATGTATGTACACAGTGACTGCACCAGCAGAATAGTGAGTGCAGCTCTGGAGTATAATACAGGATGTAACTCAGGATCAGTAATGTAATGTATGTACACAGTGACTGCACCAGCAGAATAGTGAGTGCAGCTCTGGAGTATAATACAGGAGTAACTCAGGATCAGTAATGTAATGCATGTACACAGTGACTGCACCAGCAGAATAGTGAGTGCAGCTCTGGAGTATAATACAGGATGTAACTCAGGATCAGTAATGTAATGCATGTACACAGTGACTGCACCAGCAGAATAGTGAGTGCAGCTCTGGAGTATAATACAGGAGGTAACTCAGGATCAGTAATGTAATGCATGTACATAGTGACTGCACCAGCAGAATAGTGAGTGCAGCTCTGGAGTATAATACAGGAGGTAACTCAGGATCAGTAATGTAATGCATGCACACAGTGACTGCACCAGCCGAATAGTGAGTGCAGCTCTGGAGTATAATACAGGATGTAACTCCGGATCAGTAATGTAATGCATGTACACAGTGACTGCACCAGCAGAATAGTGAGTGCAGCTCTGGAATATAATACAGGATGTAACTCAGGATCAGTAGTGTATGTACACAGTGACTGCACCAGCAGAATAGTGAGTGCAGCTCTGGAGTATAATACAGGATGTAACTCAGGATCAGTAATGTAATGTATGTACACAGTGACTGCACCAGCAGAATAGTGAGTGCAGCTCTGGAGTATAATACAGGATGTAACTCAGGATCAGTAATGTAATGTATGTACACAGTGACTGCACCAGCAGAATAGTGAGTGCAGCTCTGGAGTATAATACAGGATGTAACTCAGGATCAGTAATGTAATGCATGCACACAGTGACTGCACCAGCAGAATAGTGAGTGCAGCTCTGGAGTATAATACAGGATGTAACTCAGGATCAGTAATGTAATGCATGTACACAGTGACTGCACCAGCAGAATAGTGAGTGCAGCTCTGGAATATAATACAGGATGTAACTCAGGATCAGTAGTGTATGTACACAGTGACTGCACCAGAAGAATAGTGAGTGCAGCTCTGGAGTATAATACAGGATGTAACTCAGGATCAGTAATGTAATGTATGTACACAGTGACTGCACCAGCAGAATAGTGAGTGCAGCTCTGGAGTATAATACAGGATGTAACTCAGGATCAGTAATGTAATGTATGTACACAGTGACTGCACCAGCAGAATAGTGAGTGCAGCTCTGGAGTATAATACAGGATGTAACTCAGGATCAGTAATGTAATGCATGCACACAGTGACTGCACCAGCAGAATAGTGAGTGCAGCTCTGGAGTATAATACAGGATGTAACTCAGGATCAGTAATGTAATGCATGTACACAGTGACTGCACCAGCAGAATAGTGAGTGCAGCTCTGGAATATAATACAGGATGTAACTCAGGATCAGTAGTGTATGTACACAGTGACTGCACCAGCAGAATAGTGAGTGCAGCTCTGGAGTATAATATAGGATGTAACTCAGGATCAGTAATGTAATGTATGTACACAGTGACTGCACCAGCAGAATAGTGAGTGCAGCTCTGGAGTATAATAAAGGATGTAACTCAGGATCAGTAATGTAATGTATGTACACAGCGACTGCACCAGCAGAATAGTGAGTGCAGCTCTGGGGTATAATACAGGATGTAACTCAGGATCAGTAATGTAATGTATGTACACAGTGACTGCACCAGCAGAATAGTGAGTGCAGCTCTGGAGTATAATACAGGAGGTAACTCAGAATCAGTAATGTAATGTATGTACACAGTGACTGCACCAGCAGAATAGTGAGTGCAGCTCTGGGGTATAATACAGGATGTAACTCAGGATCAGTAATGTAATGTATGTACACAGTGACTGCACCAGCAGAATAGTGAGTGCAGCTCTGGAGTATAATACAGGAGGTAACTCAGGATCAGTAATGTAATGTATGTACACAGTGACTGCACCAGCAGAATAGTGAGTGCAGCTCTGGAGTATAATATAGGATTTAACTCAGGATCAGTAATGTAATGTATGTACACAGTGACTGCACCAGCAGAATAGTGAGTGCAGCTCTGGAGTATAATACAGGATGTAACTCAGGATCAGTAATGTATGTACACAGTGCAAATTGCTATTTCCTACCCCATAGTGATTCTTTCCATCCTGGTAATATAGAGCAGCATATTGATTTGGTTATTTGTGACATTTGCATTTATAAATCAAGGCATTAGTAAAAGCTAATCCTGCCAAGTAACTAATCAAGGGAGATGTCGTCCAAACATAAAATATGTGATTAAAAGGAGGTGCTGCAAATCTTATGCAAAGAACCTGGACCTATAATGAAATTGCCACTGAATGGAGATGTGAGGACTTCAGGCTTGGTTTAATTAGGTCACAGAGTGAAATCCCAAAGGACCGAGAAGAATTGAGCAGCTAATAATCAGTTTGTTCTTTACTGATTACCAGCTAATCATGTCCCAAACACAACCTTAGTCCTTCACTAATTATGAATATATTTGCAAGTCTTTCATAATCATCCATCTTCAAGAGTTTCTCCAACAAGAATCTTCGAGAGGTCGCCTATTGTTCAGGCTGCAAATATTTATATCTCATTCTTATTTCATGTCAACACGATCTGCTCCAGGAATCGGAAAAAAACGGCAAATAACTGATTCAAGTGCAGGATATGGAGGACGATCTGTGGTTATCAAGGATAAAGGAACTACACAGGAAGATGGAAAATTGGCAAAGACTTGTTGTTACGTTTTGATCAAAACGCATAAGCCCCCTGACATGCCACAGTGACCCCTCTATGTGCATCCCGACTCCCTACTCTATGGAGTGCAGTATTTTTAGTGCTAATATCACCACTGCAGCAACATGGCACCCACAGGGAAGTCAGTGTCTGGGGTACATTGTGGCCACCAGAGGAATTATTTCCGATTGCCCACCATCCGTCTATTCTGCTTGTTCATGTTTAATTTTGCATTAATATAACAGTGCTCCCTGAATGCAACTTCTCTGATCAAATGTTCATATATTTATTAAGTCAGAAAATATAAAGGAATTGCAAAATAAGAGTCTGATAGAATCGAATTGATAGAATTTAATTATTTGATTATTCAAAGTTATTAATTAGCTAAACCTGACAAATTCACTGTTGTGAATGGGTTTGAGATGAGTTCTGAGCAGAGGCTCCCTCTGGTGGTTACAAGCGGTGCTAGTCTGTCCAGTGAAGATTGTGAGGACTGGGAATCAGGTGTTACTGACTGGTCTTATATAAGGGAGTCACCTTCCCATCAGGGTTGCCGGTGATCAATTGTTCTGGTCTGAATCCTTTATTCCAGTTTCCCTTGTAGCCTGCTGTGTCGTGTCTGCATCTCCTGCTAACAGATAAGACATTTTCTTCTTTTGTGTTTGTGCTATATTTTTGCATTTTGTCCTGCACTTCTGTGGGGGCCTTCAGGGTCCCCTCTGGGGGCTTCTGCCCTCTCAGTTTTGTTCAGCCACTGATGTTTGTACTTTTGCTTTTTCCAGTTTTTTCAGTGGCTGCTGTTTTGATTTTGTTACACCAGAGAGCTAATTTAGGTGGTAGAGGTCGTGTGATCTCAGGTGATTTTGAAATTAGTAGAGTTGGTGCTTTTCAGGGTTTTCTGGGATTGCAGTAAGTACCCTTCCTATCCTTTTCTATTTAGTTAGTTTGGGCCCCAGCGTTTGCTCGTACTATTTTCTTTCTGTGTCAGTATTTCATCTTGTCTAACCGCCATTACTTGTTTGGGGCTTTCTATTGTCTTTGGGGTTCTGCTCCGGGGCAGATAGCTTTCCTATATCTATCTTTAGGTGTAGTTAGTTTCTCAGGCTGTGACGAGGCGTCTAGGACCAACGTAGGAACGCTCCACGGCTGCCTATAGTTGTGGTGGTTAGTCAGGGTACTGCAATCTCATAGATTCCAACTGATCTGGTGTATTGCCTTTTTTGCCTGCACTCCTCAGCTACCGAAACATAACAGTATCACCGGCCTAAAAATTGAAAATTGTATGGTACTCACAGAAGGGAAAAAATAGTGTCAGAGATATTTTTCTGTTTGTTGCATTTTTTTTTTTCCCTCTGTATCTCTGGGTGCTGGGGAGGATCTTTTCTCTCAATGGAGTTTGCACAGTTGTCTGGTCGTGTGGATCAGCTTGCCACTGAGGTTCGGAGTATTGCTATCTATCTTGCTGGGTTGCCTGTTGTGGAACCTAGGATTCCCATGCCAGATTTGTTTTTAGGGGATCGAGCTAAGTTTCAGAATTTCAAAAATAATTGTAAATTATTTTTTGCCTTAAAATCTAAGTCCTCAGGGAACGCAGCGCAGCAGGTTCAAATTATCATCTCTCTCCTGCGCGGCGATCCTCAGGATTGGGCTTTTTCCCTGACACCTGGGGATCCTGTTTTGAGTGATGTTGATGCATTTTTTCAGGCCTTGGGGTTATTGTACGATGAGCCTAATGTCACTGATCAAGCTGAGAAAGCCTTGTTGGCATTAAATCAGGGGCTTGATGACGCTGAGTTATACTGTCAGAGATTCCGTAGGTGGGCAGTCCTGACCAAATGGAATGACGACGCTTTGGCAGCCCTTTTCCGGAAGGGTCTGTCAGATAATGTAAAGGATGTTATGGTGGGATTCCCTGTCCCCTCTGGTCTCAATGATTCTATGTCATTAGCGATTCAAATTGACAGACGTTTGCGTGAGCGGAGAAGTATGCGTGGAATGGTGTTGCCTTGTGAACCAGCTTCTGAACCCATGCAGTGTGATAGAGTGGTGTCTGGGGCACAGCGTCATGAGTTTCGAAAGCGCAATGGGTTATGTTTCTACTGTGGTGATGCCTCTCATGCTATTTCAGTCTGCCCTAAGCGGGGAAGACGTTTTGCACGCTCAGTTGTCTTGGGTAGTGTTCAGACTAAGTTTTTATTAACTGTCACTCTGATATGCTCTCTGTCCTCATTTTCTGCTCAGGCTTTCGTTGATTCTGGAGCAGCTATTAACCTGATGGATTATGATTTTGCTAAACGTTGTGGATTTCCCTTGATACCCCTACAGAAGTCTATTCCCCTACTGGGGATCGATTCTACCCCTTTGGCTGAGAATAAACCCCAGTTTTCTACTCAGGTGATAATGAGGGTTGAACCTGATCACCAGGAGTGCTGCAAATTTTTGGTTCTGTATAATCTGCATGACATTATCGTGCTGGGTTTTCCTTGGTTACAGTCTCATAATCCTGTTTTGGATTGGAAATCTGTGTCTGTAACCAGTTGGGGCTGCCAATGTGTTAATACCAACACTCCTGTTTTTTCTGCCTCCCCCCAGGCTCAGGATGTTCCTGACTTTTTGATTGATTTTTCTGATGTGTTTAGCGAAAGTAAATCTGCATCCTTGCCTCCCCATAGGAGCTATGACTGCGCTATTGAATTAGTGCCGGGTAGTAAATTCCCTAAAGGTCGCCTTTTTAACTTGTCTGTACCTGAACATGACGCTATGCGGTCTTATATCAAGGAATCATTGGAGAAGGGTCATATCAGACCATCCTCTTCACCCTTAGGTGCCGGTTTTTTCTTTGTGGCCAAAAAGGATGGTTCATTAAGGCCGTGTATTGATTATCGTCTCTTGAACAATATTACTGTGAAATATCAATACCCGTTACCCTTGATTTCTGACCTGTTTTCCAGGGTGAAAAACGCTACTTGGTTTACCAAGCTTGACCTCAGGGGGCGTATAACCTTATTCGCATTAAGCACGGGGATGAATGGAAGACGGCATTCAATACCCCTGAAGGGCATTTTGAGTACCTGGTGATGCCCTTTGGGCTCACTAATGCTCCTTCCGTCTTCCAGTCCTTCATGAATGACATTTTCAGGGATTTTGTGGACAAATTTCTGATTGTTTATTTGGATGATATCTTGATTTTTTCTAATGACTGGGACTCTCATGTGAAACATGTTCGAACTGTATTCCAGATTTTGAGAGAGAATGCTCTGTATGTGAAGGGATCAAAGTGTCTTTTTGGCGTACAGAGGATCTCATTTCTGGGATTCATTTTGTCCCCATCTGTTATTGAAATGGACCCGGTCAAGGTTCAGGCCATCTGTGATTGGGTCCAACCTACTTCATTAAAGGCTCTTCAGAGATTTTTGGGTTTTGCCAATTTTTATCGTAAATTTATTGGTAATTTCTCGGTTATTGTTAAACCATTAACTGATTTGACCAGAAAGGGTTCTGATGTGGTGAATTGGCCTCCTGAGGCAGTCTCTGCATTTCAGGAACTTAAGCAGAGATTCACTTCTGCTCCTGTTCTACGGCAGCCTGATGTTTCTCTGCCATTTCAGGTGGAGGTTGATGCCTCTGAAATTGGGGCAGGTGCCGTTTTGTCCCAAAAGATCCAGAGACCTCTAAAAGTAACCCTTGTGCCTTTTTCTCTCGAAAATTTTCTCCTACTGAACGTAATTATGACGTGGGTAATCGGGAGTTATTGGCCATGAAGTGGGCTTTTGAAGAGTGGAGACATTGGCTGGAGGGAGCCAAACATCAGGAGGTGGTCCTTACGGACCATAAGAATCTGCTCTATCTGGAATCTGCCAAGCGACTCAATCCTAGACAGGCCAGGTGGGCCTTGTTTTTCACACGTTTTAATTTTGTGGTTTCCTTTCTTCCTGGCACTAAGAATGTTAAGGCGGATGCCCTCTCGAGGAGTTTCCTTGCGGACTCTCCTGAGTTATCTGATCCTTCTGTTATTTTGAAAGAGGGTGTAGTTCTTTCCGCCATCTCGCCCAATTTGAGACTTGCTCTGGAGGGGTGTCAGGAGGATAGGCCTGAGTGCTGCCCTGTTGGAAAATTGTTTGTCCCGGACCAGTGGAAAAAGAGTGTGATGTCTGAGATTCATTGTTCCGCGTTGGCTGGGCATCCCGGAATTTTTGGTACCAGAGACTTGGTTAGTCGGTCCTTTTGGTGGCCTACCTTGTCTCGTGATGTCAGGGAATTTGTGCAGTCCTGCGGGACTTGCTCTTGCTCCAAGCCTTGCTCTCGCTCCAGTGGTTTGTTGATGCCATTGCCTGTGCCCAAGAGACCATGGACCCATATCTCTATGGATTTCATTTCCAACCTTCCTGTTTCTCAGAGAATGACCACCATCTGGGTAATTTGTGATAGGTTTTCCAAGATGATACATCTTGTGCCATTACCTAAGTTGCCTTCCTCCTCTGAATTGGTGCCGTTGTTCCTTCAGCACGTGGTTCGTTTACACGGCATTCCTGAGAACATTGTGTCTGACAGAGGAGTCCAGTTTGTTTCCAGATTTTGGAGGACTTTTTGTTCTAAACTGGGTGTTCAATTGTCTTTCTCCTCGGCATTTCATCCTCAGACCAATGGTCAAACTGAGAGAACAAACCAGACATTGGAGACTTATCTAAGATGCTTTGTGTCTGCTGATCAGGATGACTGGGTCTCTTTTTTGCCTTTGGCTGAGTTTGCTCTTAATAATAGGGCTAGCTCTGCTACTTTGATGTCTCCGTTTTTCTGTAATTCTGGATTTCACCCTCGATTTTCTTCAGGACAGACGGAGGCTTCTGTCTGTCCAGGTGTTGACTCTGTTGTAGAGCGTATGCAACTGATTTGGGACCAGGTAGTGGAGAGGTTGTCCCTCTCTCAGGAGAGGGCCCAGCGGTTTGCTAACCGGCATAGGACTGATGGTCCTCGGTTTAAAGTGGGGGACTTGGTCTGGTTGTCCTCAAAGAATATTCCTATGAGAGTAGCATCTCCTAAATTTAAGCCTAGGTTCATTGGACCTTATAAGATCATGGAGATTATTAATCCTGTTTCTTTTCGTTTGCTTCTTCCAGGGACATTTAAGATCCATAACGTGTTCCACAAGTCCTTGTTGAAGAGGTTTGTTGAGCCAGTGGTTCCTGCTGCTGTGCCTCCTGACCCTGTTTTGGTTGAGGGCAATCTGGAGTATGTGGTTGAGAAAATATTAGATTCTCGTTTTTCTAGACGGAAACTCCAGTATTTGGTTAAATGGAGAGGTTATGGTCAGGAGGACAATTCTTGGGTGTTTGCTTCGGACATCCATGCTAGGAGACTTATCCGTGCGTATCATAGAACTCATCCTGACCGACCTGGTTGCTCAAATGAGGGTTCGGTGACCCCTCCTCAAGGGGGGGGTACTGTTGTGAATGGGTTTGAGATGAGTTCTGAGCAGAGGCTCCCTCTGGTGGTTACAAGCGGTGCTAGTCTGTCCAGTGAAGATTGTGAGGACTGGGAATCAGGTGTTACTGACTGGTCTTATATAAGGGAGTCACCTTCCCATCAGGGTTGCCGGTGATCAATTGTTCTGGTCTGAATCCTTTATTCCAGTTTCCCTTGTAGCCTGCTGTGTCGTGTCTGCATCTCCTGCTAACAGATAAGACATTTTCTTCTTTTGTGTTTGTGCTATATTTTTGCATTTTGTCCTGCACTTCTGTGGGGGCCTTCAGGGTCCCCTCCGGGGGCTTCTGCCCTCTCAGTTTTGTTCAGCCACTGATGTTTGTACTTTTGCTTTTTCCAGTTTTTTCAGTGGCTGCTGTTTTGATTTTGTTACACCAGAGAGCTAATTTAGGTGGTAGAGGTCGTGTGATCTCAGGTGTTTTTGAAATTAGTAGAGTTGGTGCTTTTCAGGGTTTTCTGGGATTGCAGTAAGTACCCTTCCTATCCTTTTCTATTTAGTTAGTTTGGGCCCCAGCGTTTGCTCATACTATTTTCTTTCTGTGTCAGTATTTCATCTTGTCTAACCGCCATTACTTGTTTGGGGGCTTTCTATTGTCTTTGGGGTTCTGCTCCGGGGCAGATAGCTTTCCTATATCTATCTTTAGGTGTAGTTAGTTTCTCAGGCTGTGACGAGGCGTCTAGGACCAACGTAGGTACGCTCCAAGGCTGCCTCTAGTTGTGGTGGTTAGTCAGGGTACTGCAATCTCATAGATTCCAACTGCTCTGGTGTATTGCCTTTTTTGCCTGCACTCCTCAGCTACCGAAACATAACATTCACATAATTTGAGATAATTTGAGTTGCTGCTATTTTTCACATTGCAGAAAACTGCCTCAGCAAGAGAAGACTCACTGTTGTGAACGTGTTGGAGACGACTTCAGAGCTGAGGCTCCCTCTGGTGGTTGCTGAGGGTATTGAACCTATGTTGAACAGCAAGAGTTCTCCACCTGCAATGGATGAATGGTTATCAGGGGGGACGGACTGGCCTGATATAAGTGAGCTGGCCATCCATGATCCTCGCCGGTGATCAATTGTTACTTCCTGGTTTAGGTTGGAATTCAGCTTGCTTTTCTGCTGTCTCCTGCTATCATTCAGATAAGTTACTTTTCTGTTTTTTTCTGTGGTTTGATTTCCCTTGTTTTTTCTGCCTTGCTTTTGAGTTCAGCCGGGTCCCCTTTGGGGGGCTTGTGCTGGTCTCTGTTCTCTTTTTGTATTTGCACTTGTGCTCAGTTCCTGTGATATTTTACTGCTGTGTAGCTGCATTTTCACACCAGAGATCTGATATAGGTGGTCGAGACTGTGTGGTCTCAGCATTTTTGGAATCAGAAGTGTTGGAATTTTTCCTTGGGTTTTGTTGGGTTGCAGACAGTATTCTCTCCTGTACTATCCTATCTAGACAGTTTTGGGCCCCAGCGTTTGCTCATTCTATTTTCCGTCTGTGTTCATGTTTTCCTCTTGTGTAACCGCCATTATATGTTTGGGGGCTTCCTAATACTTTGGGGCTCTACTCCGGGGCAGTTAGCTTTCCTCTTTCCATTTACAGGGGTAGCTAATCTCTCCGGCTGTGACGAGGCGTCTAGGGCAACGTAGGAACGTCCCACGGCTGCTTCTAGTTATGCAGTTAGTTTAGGGGTCTGTAACCTATTAGATACCAACCTCTCTGGTGTTTGGCTGCCTTTGCAGTTTTTTGCTCCTGCCCTCCTCAGCTACCAAAACATAACACTCACACAGCCTCAAGGCATGACCGTGCAGGCTTCTCCATAAAGCCTTGTAGTAATTACATTGTATGGTACAGCACAGCCAATCAGGAAGGACTTCATAGCCTGTGTAAAAGCCAAGGTAGGGAACACAGCAGCCACTTTAGGGTGCATCTGGATAGTGAGAGGACATCACAGAGCTGAGACAGAGAGAAAGATTTAAAACAGCAAAATAACATTACAGGTCGTGTGTAAACGTATAGTACAGAAAATAGTCGTATGTATTGAGGCCACTGTGAGATTATAAGGTTGGGTTTGCGGTAATAAGCTTGAAAGCAATTTGTTAAAGTCTTAGAAGATCTAAGAATTTTATACATGTCTTTACAGGAATTTGGAGAAATTGTTATTCATTACAAATTGATCATATTAACAATCAAGTGATCGCAGGCTCAAGTAAAAATGTAAAAAATTTGTTAATTTACCATGATCCTCCTTTTCCAATAAATACGTATACATGTTTACTCTCTACACATCCATAAAAGTCTAAACTTTGACATTATTACATTATTATCCAGTATCCAAATTTTCTGTTTTTCAGTCACCTTACCTCCCTCGCAAAAAATTTGAGTAAACGCGAGTCAAAAAGTTTTATGTACAATACATTCAAGAAGACTGGAGCAATCTCTAGAAGTCGTGATGAATCATCAGATGATCACTCAATATTTATTTACCATATTCTTCGGGGTGCGTCATGTAATCCGAAAGCATCTTAAGGGGAGCAGATGCCATGGAGCGGGGTTCCAGGAGGCAAAGTTGCTGCTGCAGGAAGTCAGTGGTGACAAAAGTGGGGCGATGCTTGCGGGCCACGTGCAGGGAGGAGGTGGTGTTCGGCAGTGCAAGGCTGAGGCGGGCCCAAGGCTTTCACAAAATGTTGCTGGAGTCAACGCATTTCCCATCGTTTTCACTGCGGTGGATTTCAGGAAAATGGCCACCGGAAGAGGCATAAACACAGATCTCCTGAGATCTCAACTCTCGATATCTCAATCTGCGCATGCGCAACCTTCACCAGCTATTTTCTCTAAGTCCACGGTGGTAAAAACGATGGGAAGTGCTGGGTCTACACAAAAATTTTCTGAAAGCACGCAGCCCACTGCAGCCTCGCACTGCTGAACATCTCTTCCTCCCAGCCTGAGACTTGCAGCATCTCCCTACTCCTGCCTCCGGTGCTGCCGCCAGCTTCTTGCAGCAGCGACTCTGCCTCCTGGAACCCGACTTCATCGCAGTCACCCACCTCCCAGTAAGCTACAGTAAAAACAAACTATAAGACACACCACCATATTATTAAAAAAAATTGTTTTCCTGTTTTTCTCCTCAAAATTTGGGGGGGATAGTTTACATTGTAGATAAAACTCTTCCTCCACCGGCTTCACATGTAGTGAAAGCGTCTCTACGTAGTTGGGTCTTATTAACATCCAAGTTGAGATATGATACACAAGTCTCTGCGACAGCATTACCGATCGCACTTCTCCATCAGTGTATACCAGACTTAGACACCCGGAACTGGGGGAATTTGGCCTGCAAACTTGGGGAGATGTAGCCACAATGCAATTTGCAAGCCACATTCCACATCTAACCGCATTCCATATACGAAGGGCTAGATCCTATATCTTCTCTGGCAATAAGCTTGATACGCGGGTTCCTCTGACCCTCTGGAACCTTATCTTGGGCACTAACCCCCAACCTCACTTTGCTACGACTAAGCACTTATATGCAATATTTAACGACTCCATTCACTTTACTAAACGAGCCCACATCCTCAGCTGGGAAATTGACCTGGGAAGACCGTATTCTGAGGCTCAGTGGGAACTTGCGTTTAAATGGGCTAAAAAAGCATCGCTCTCCATGACGCTTCAAGAGTCGCATATGAAGTGCATGTCACGCTGGTATTACACTCCTGAGAGGCTGGCCGGGCTGTTTCCCGGAGCCTCTGATTGTTGTTGGAGGAACTGTGGAGAGACGGGCTCCTTATTCCACATATTTTGGAGCTGCCCTAGGGTTTTGTGCTTCTGGGGAGAGGTCTTCAACTTATTAGATTTGGTGACATCTTTGAGTATACAGCGATCTCCACACATAGCATTATGCCTGCTGGAGATTGACACGGTACCTCTAGAATTTCGCAGGTTTGTAGCACATACTCTTATGGTTGCTAAAGTAATGTTAGCCCAACGCTGGAAAACTGCTTCCACCCCATCAATGCTTGAGCTGACCTCTCGACTTAAAGAACATCACGCACTGGAATTTTTATATGCTATCCGCAACAATTGCGTAACACTCTGCAACCGCACATGGGCCCCATGGTCCAAATATTGCAAAGACTCATTACATTCAGTCTAAACAGGTCACCCTTAAGTGATCTCTGAACGAAACGCAAGAAAAGGTCCTTTTCACCGATATTACCTCCCCTTCCTCCCTATGACCAAATCCTTCCCTTATGTTTATTGTTTGTATACCTAGTTAGTCCATGTTTTGTCTTGATTATTATTACTGTTTTACAACGTACGGTCTCCTGTAGACCCAGTTATATGCTTTCTTGTATATGCAATAACCAAAAAATTTTCAATAAAGAACTATTGAACATAAAATTTGGGGGGATGTCTTTTGGTCCTGTACGTCATATAATACGAAAAATACAGTAATTAAATGTAACTAGACATGTGTCTGCACATTGTTTTACTTAAATATGAAAATGCAGCAGACCACACTGTGCTATACAGAGGGACACTGCAAAGAAGCATATCCCATGCAGGTCACTTTTTTCTTTACAATGGATCTCTTTGGTAGAAGGATACCTAGAGATCCTGACTGTGGCCTCAGTCTGGTGCATTCGTCTTAGATGCGCCTAGACTGCGGCAGGCAGTTTGTTAAGTTCCTAGATAATAGTACACACTTGTTCTAAATTAGCTACCATGGCAAAACATGATGTTCAAGAGTAGGAAGGTAGAGATGATCATAGAAATGGAAATGGAAATGAACTCTACTCACCATCTTCATCACTTGTCTGGCCTTCGTCGCATCTTCTGATTGCTGACATAAGTGTTGCACTTCCAGGACTCTCAAACTAGCCGAGGGCTTCTGACGCTGATGAGGCCCTGGATGGTTCTGTGCATGTGCTGCACGCAATTTCAAGAAAAACGTCATGTTGTTATGACCTTTTATATAGTATTATATTCTTGTACATAGGGGCAGTATTATAGTGGTTATATTCTTGTACATAGGGCAGTATTATAGTAGTTATATTCTTGTACATAGGGGCAGTATTATAGTAGTTATATTCTTGTACATAGGGGCAGTATTATAGTAGTTATATTCTTGTACATAGGAGCAGTATTATAGTAGTTATATTCTTGTATATAGGAGCAATATTATAGTAGTTATATTCTTGTACATAGGGGCAGTATTATAGTAGTTATATTCTTGTACATAGGGGCAGTATTATAGTAGTTATATTCTTGTACATAGGAGCAGTATTATAGTAGTTATATTCTTGTATATAGGAGCAATATTATAGTAGTTATATTCTTGTACATAGGGGCAGTATTATAGTAGTTATATTCTTGTATATAGGGCAGTATTATAGTAGTTATATTCTTGTACATAGGGCAGTATTATAGTAGTTATATTCTTGTATATAGGAGCAATATTATAGTAGTTATATTCTTGTACATAGGGGCAGTATTATAGTAGTTATATTCTTGTATATAGGAGCAATATTATAGTAGTTATATTCTTGTACATAGGGGCAGTATTATAGTAGTTATATTCTTGTACTTAGGGGCAGTATTATAGTAGTTATATTCTTGTACATAGGGGCAGTATTATAGTAGTTATATTCTTGTACATAGGAGCAGTATTATAGTAGTTATATTCTTGTATATAGGAGCAATATTATAGTAGTTATATTCTTGTATATAGGAGCAATATTATAGTAGTTATATTCTTGTATATAGGAGCAGTATTATAGTAGTTATATTCTTGTACATAGGGGCAGTATTATAGTAGTTATATTCTTGTACATAGGAGCAGTATTATAGTAGTTATATTCTTGTACATAGGAGCAGTATTATAGTAGTTATATTCTTGTACATAGGAGCAGTATTATAGTAGTTATATTCTTGTACAAAGGAGCAGTATTATAGTAGTTATATTCTTGTATATAGGAGCAGTATTATAGTAGTTATATTCTTGTACATAGGAGCAGTATTATAGTAGTTATATTGTTGTACATAGGGGCAGTATTATAGTAGTTATATTCTTGTATATAGGGAGCAGTATTATAGTAGTTATATTCTTGTATATAGGAGCAGTATTATAGTAGTTATATTCTTGTATATAGGGGCAGTATTATAGTAGTTATATTCTTGTACATAGGGGCAGTATTATAGTAGTTATATTCTTGTACATAGGGGCAGTATTATAGTAGTTATATTCTTGTACATAGGAGCAGTATTATAGTAGTTATATTCTTGTACATAGGAGCAGTATTATAGTAGTTATATTCTTGTACATAGGGGCAGTATTATAGTAGTTTTTTTCTTGTACATAATTGCATAGTATTATAGTAATTTTTATTCTGAAGCATCAACAAGGGTGAATTCCTCCAAAAGGACCTAAGTTCACGTTTGTGCCTAAAGCAAAGATTAGACTGGTAAAAGAGTTACAGAGTACACAGTAATACTATGTCAAACCCTATACCAAGTGGTGAGGGGAGCTATATTAGCATGGGATACTCCCATAAATAATAAAAAACACATGAATAAGGAAAGAGCAAAAATTCTAACATAAAAATTAAGTCAAAATTTATTAAAAAAATATGTTGCACATATAGAAACAATCACATGAATCAAATAAAAAGACAAAGTGGATCGCTGACTTGCTCAGGTGTGAAGCAAAAGGCCCACAAAGAGTATGGTGGATGGGAAGAATAATAAATAGCAGCAAGTCTCAAAAAGTGAAAGTACTAAGTGTTAAATGACATGTGTATGTCACTATTTAAGAAATAGTGAATTTACCGCTTTAAGGGAGCAAAAACTGCAGGAAAAAAGCTAAACTTTGCTCTTACCCATGATCTCCACCTGGACCAGATGATGTCACCCCAACGCGCGTTTCTCGTGGGCTTCCTTGGGGCCTGTTAGCGATGAAGCCCATGCGAAACGTGTATTGGGCTCCCTTTTTATATTTGATTCATGTGATTGTTTCTATATGTGCAACATTTTTTCTTAATAAATTTTTACTTAATTTTTATGCGATAATTTTTGCTCTTTCCTTATTCATGTGTTTTCATTGGTTAAAAAAGGTTTTCATTTTTTGTGCTTACAAATTTTCTTTACTATCACCTTTATTTTTAGCAAATATTGAAA
Source organism: Oophaga sylvatica (assembly GCA_033576555.1). Classification (NCBI taxonomy): domain Eukaryota; kingdom Metazoa; phylum Chordata; class Amphibia; order Anura; family Dendrobatidae; genus Oophaga; species Oophaga sylvatica. The sequence goes on along the minus strand of JARQOD010000006.1, from coordinate 7,858,884 downwards.
TTTTTTGTGTATCCGCTGGGGTGTATTCCATCAAAAGATGAAAACAATTTTCAAAAATCATTCAGAGTGTCTGTGATTACCATCATCCTAATTTTTAACGAAAATTAGGGTTTTCAGTTCTTGCAATTTGAAGTAAATCAATTTGCTACAAATCAAATTTAAAAAAAAAAAAGCTTCAAAGCTGGGAAAGTCAAATTTGTAAAGATCTGATTATCGCTAACTGTTTTAATTTAATAAAAAAATATTTGATTATATCATGGGGCGGAGGTCACTGTTTGATAATTATATACAAGTTTTATATTAAGCAAATGCATCCGGTTAATGTTTTCTTGATTGTAAATAGAAAAAAAAAGAAGTTTGGGTGATCTTAATATTAACATCTCTCCATCTCCCACAAAGACAGGTATAACGATGAATTAAACAGACGACTGTTCATAATGAAGTGCTTTACATTCTAGACCACGACTTCATTTACTGTACTTAAAGGTTTAACCAGTAAGATGAATGCAGACAATAATTGATTTTGCTGATTTTCTCATTTACATTTTAGAGCTGTCAGCATTTTTTACAGGTTGCACAATTCTATTTAACCAGATGGAAACGTGTGAGCAAAACGTAATTATGTTTAAAAGGAGATTAGCCCACCTTCAAAATTCAAAGCTTACTTTTTTTCATGGTTATAGAGGAAAGCATGAGCATAGATCTAGATGATCTTCCATGAAGATTGATACCTTTAATTTACGGTAGATCATAAATTTAGATCATAACTTCAATGACCAGGGTTTAACTGTTCCACCAGAGAATCCTCTTGTGAGCTTAGTCTCTGACTCAACCTGACACTAAGAGGACCACTCCATTAAGAGGCAATTTTGATGGCAACCACTTACTACTTGGGTCTATTTCTCTTTGAGATTTTTCACAAATATCAAAGTTTGTACAATATTAAAGATGTAAAGATGTAGCTAATGTCGGTGTGTACATGTTCTGTATAAATGGTGGAGGATTACCAAAATCTTGCCTTCGGATAAACAACGTAGACCCTGGCTACTCATACATGTGTGAACTAGTCCCAATCCAGTCAAACAAAATAGCTATTGTCCGTAGCAATCACAGAAAATTGCAATTTGGTGCGCACGGCCCGTGCAGTCCCTTCTCAGAGAGATACTCTGGTCTGTTTCTCTTTTCAGCTCCAGCACAAATCCAGGCTGGTCAGCTTCCACCAGCTGAATGACTGAGGTGAACACCTAGCCCGGTTATATGCAGAGCCAGCAACGTGCACTAATCAGAACCTATGGAGCTAAGGTTTAACCCTATCCTACCTGGTTTTGGTACACCTCCTTACCTCTGTCTAAAGTCGGGGCTGGACACCATCTACAAACACACAGAGCCTACAGGTCTTTAAATTGACCAGAATGAGAAGCTCAAGCTTGATGACACAAGGGTGACCTAGTACCTCCAAGAACATGCCCCTATTTTGGGTACCAATTTTCGGTTGTGCTGATTCTTGAAAGACAGCAAAGTTCCTGCCACATTGACAGTCGCAATAGTTGACCTCTCAACCCTTTTCCATCACACTACAGGTTACCTGCCACTGGAAGTAAACTTACTCTCCCTTGTAGGCCCTAACATAAAAAAAATCAATCCCCAGACTTAAATTATCTCACTCGAGATGACTGATTATACCCCTCTGAGTTTTTCATCTTGAACCTTCAGGAGGCATTTTTTACCTGTCCCTTCACTTTGTTCCTACGACACAACAAATCATTATACTTTGTCCCTTAAAGAAACTGACTATCAGCTCCCGTCTCTTGGGGAACCTCATTTACATTTTCCAGAGTAACTTTTACTGTTAAGTCTCTGGGTATGGCAGTCCCAAACTTGTCCTGGGACTCCTCCAGCTCGGGGATATTGGCTTCAGGGGATGCTTCCTCATTCCTCTTTTTATCCAGTACAGTGAACAGAAATTCACCATTTACATCATGTGACTTTGTTTTCATACCAGACTACTGGGTGCTACAGCTTTAGCAAATAAGTCTCTGAACAAAGTAAAATCTTGACTGATAACAATAGCAAGCAACAAGTACTTGACAACTCCCATTTGGTGGGACATGGAACTGCACTCTGTGCGTATGTCGACCTAGGCCATAAGATAGTTCTTGGCGCCTCCATGAATACACCTTACTCCTCACCCTTTTCCAGGGGCTAGCGCATGCGGAGGTGAGGCACTTGCTAGGGTCACCAAACTCTCTAAGTCCAGAAGTTCTGTCACTTGGACAATGTTCACAGTCACCTGCTATTCCTGACACCCTCCCAGCAGGATGAGCAACAGCTCTGCAGGCAAGGTAGGCAAAGTAGGAGTAGCGCTGGCCTACTCTGCAATCCATTACCTCCAAGGAGAAGGGACAATTGGCTGATATATGATCCAGGGCATGACACCTCCAACAAATAATGTTACAAGATGTACCTCTTGAACCCAGCTCTGACTCCTCCTGTGACCTTGGGTGCCCCTCAGAGGTGATTTTGGGCCCCTTCTTTTTGGTATCCCTGAAAGGTGACTTCAGGCTACCTTGACTGCTCGTGGAGTTATCCACAGTCAAGTATCTTTCCACCAGGCGCACTAGGTCATCAGTGTTCTGGGAATTTCCCTGGGTAATCCAGTTTTGTATGGACTTAGGTACTGAATGTATGAATCAGTCCACTACCACTCTTTCCACCATTTGTGTCGCAGAGCAGGTCTCAAGCTGCAGTCATTTCCAAACCAGGTGTAACAGGTCAAACATCTGGGATCGGGGAGGCTTGTCCCTTTGGTAGTGCCAGAGGTGCACCCTTTGTGCCCTGACAGACTAGGTTACTCTGTTGTGAATGGGTTTGAGATGAGTTCTGAGCAGAGGCTCCCTCTGGTGGTTACAAGCGGTACTAGTGAGGATTGTGAGGACTGGGAATCAGGTGTTACTGATTGGTCTTTTATAAGGGAGTCATTTTCCCATCAGGGTTGCCGGTGATCAATTGTTCTGGTCTGAATCCTTCTTTCCAGTTTCCCTTGTAGCCTGCTGTGTCGTGTCTGCATCTCCTGCTATCAGATAAGACAATTTCTTATTTTGTGTTTTTGCTATATTTTTGCATTTTGTCCTGCACTTCTGTGGGGGCCTTCAGGGTCCCCTCCGGGGCTTTTGCCCTCTCAGTTTAGTCCAGCCACTGTGTTTTGTACTTTTGCTTTTTCCAGTTTTTTTTCAGTGGCTGCTGTTTTGTTTTTGTTACACCAGAGAACTAATTTAGGTGGTAGAGGTCGTGTGATCTCAGGTGATTTTGAAATTAGTAGAGTTGGTGTTTTTTCAGGGTTTTCTGAGATTGCAGTAAGTACCCTTCCTATCCTTTTCTGTTTAGATAGTTTGGGCCCCAGCGTTTGCTCATACTATTTTCTTTCTGTGTCAGTATTTCCTCTTGTCTAACCGCCATTACATGTTTGGGGCTTTCTATTATCTTTGGGGTTCTGCTCCGGGGCAGATAGCTTTCCTATATCTATCTTTAGGTGTAGTTAGTTTCTCAGGCTGTGACGAGGCGTCTAGGACCAACGTAGGAACGCTCCACGGCTGCCTCTAGTTGCGGTGGTTAGTCAGGGTACTGCAATCTCATAGATTCCAACTGCTCTGGTGTATTTCCTTTTTACCTGCACTCCTCAGCTACCGTAACATAACAGTATCACCGGCCGCAAAAATTGTATGGTACTCACAGAAGGGAAAAAATATTTTGAAGGAAGAAAAGTTGTCAGTGATATTTTTCTGTTTGTTGCATTTTTTTTTTTTTTTTTTTCCCTCTGTATCTCTGGGTGCTGGGGAGGATCTTTTCTCTCAATGGAGTTTGCACAGTTGTCTGGCCGTGTGGATCAGCTTGCCACTGAGGTTCGGAGTATTGCTATCTATCTTGCTAGGTTGCCTGTTGTGGAACCTAGGATTCCCATGCCAGATTTGTTTTTAGGGGATCGAGCTAAGTTTCAGAATTTCAAAAATAATTGTAAATTGTTTCTTGCCTTAAAATCTAAGTCCTCAGGAAACGCAGCACAGCAGGTTCAAATTATCATCTCTCTCCTGCGCGGCGATCCTCAGGATTGGGCTTTTTCCCTGACACCTGGGGATCCTGTTTTGAGTGATGTTGATGCATTTTTTCAGGCTTTGGGGTTATTGTACGATGAGCCTAATGTCACTGATCAAGCTGAAAAAGCCTTGTTGGCATTAAATCAGGGGCTTGATGACGCTGAGTTATACTGTCAGAGATTCCGTAGGTGGGCAGTCCTGACCAAATGGAATGACGACGCTTTGGCGGCCCTTTTCCGGAAGGGTCTGTCGGATAATGTAAAGGATGTTATGGTGGGATTCCCTGTCCCCTCTGGTCTCAATGATTCTATGTCATTAGCGATTCAAATTGACAGACGTTTGCATGAGCGGAGAAGTATGCGTGGAGTGGTGTTGCCTTGTGAGCCAGCTGCTGAGCCCATGCAGTGTGATGGAGTGGTGTCTGGGGCACAGCGTCATGAGTTTCGAAAGCGCAATGGGTTATGTTTCTACTGTGGTGATGCCTCTCATGCTATTTCAGTCTGCCCTAAGCGGGGAAGACGTTTTGCACGCTCAGTTGTCTTGGGTAGTGTTCAGACTAAGTTTTTATTAACTGTCACTCTGATATGCTCTCTGTCCTCATTTTCTGCTCAGGCTTTCGTTGATTCTGGAGCAGCTATTAACCTGATGGATTATGATTTTGCTAAACGTTGTGGGTTTCCCTTGATACCCCTACAGAAGTCTATTCCTTTACTGGGATCGATTCTACCCCTTTGGCTGAGAATAAACCCCAGTTTTCTACTCAGGTGATAATGAGGGTTGAACCTGATCACCAGGAGTGCTGCAAATTTTTGGTTCTATATAATCTGCATGACATTATAGTGCTGGGTTTCCCTTGGTTACAGTCTCATAATCCTGTTTTGGATTGGAAATCTGTGTCTGTAACCAGTTGGGGCTGCCAATGTGTTAATACCAACACTCCTGTTTTTTCTGCCTCCCCCCAGGCTGAGGATGTTCCTGACTTTTTGTTTGATTTTTCTGATGTGTTTAGCGAAAGTAAATCTGCATCCTTGCCTCCCCATAGGAGCTATGACTGCGCTATTGAATTAGTGCCAGGTAGTAAATTCCCTAAAGGTCGCCTTTTTAACTTGTCTGTACCTGAACATGACGCTATGCGGTCTTATATCAAGGAATCGTTGGAGAAGGGTCATATCAGACCATCCTCTTCACCCTTGGGTGCCGGTTTTTTTCTTTGTGGCCAAAAAGGATGGTTCATTAAGGCCGTGTATTGATTATCGTCTCTTGAACAATATTACTGTGAAATATCAATACCCGTTACCCTTGATTTCTGACCTGTTTTCCAGGGTGAAAAACGCTACTTGGTTTACCAAGCTTGACCTCAGGGGGGCGTATAACCTTATTCGCATTAAGCACGGGGATGAATGGAAGACGGCATTTAACACCCCTGAAGGGCATTTTGAGTACCTTGTGATGCCCTTTGGGCTCACTAATGCTCCTTCCGTCTTCCAGTCCTTCATGAATGACATTTTCAGGGATTTTGTGGACAAGTTTCTGATTGTTTATTTGGATGATATCTTGATTTTTTCTAATGACTGGGACTCTCATGTGAAACATGTTCGAACTGTATTCCAGATTTTGAGAGAGAATGCTCTGTATGTGAAGGGATCAAAGTGTCTTTTTGGCGTACAGAAGATCTCATTTCTGGGATTCATTTTGTCCCCATCTGTTATTGAAATGGACCCGGTCAAGGTTCAGGCCATCTGTGATTGGGTCCAACCTACTTCATTAAAGGCTCTTCAGAGATTTTTGGGTTTTGCCAATTTTTATCGTAAATTTATTGGTAATTTCTCGGTTATTGTTAAACCATTAACTGATTTGACCAGAAAGGGTTCTGATGTGGTGAATTGGCCTCCTGAGGCAGTCTCTGCGTTTCAGGAACTTAAGCAGAGATTCACTTCTGCTCCTGTTCTACGGCAGCCTGATGTTTCTCTGCCATTTCAGGTGGAGGTTGATGCCTCTGAAATTGGGGCAGGTGCCGTTTTGTCCCAAAAAGATCCAGAGACCTCTAAAAGTAACCCTTGTGCCTTTTTCTCTCGAAAATTTTCTCCTACTGAACGTAATTATGACGTGGGTAATCGGGAGTTATTGGCCATGAAGTGGGCTTTTGAAGAGTGGAGACATTGGCTGGAGGGAGCCAAACATCAGGTGGTGGTCCTTACGGACCATAAGAATCTGGTCTATCTGGAATCTGCCAAGCGACTCAATCCTAGACAGGCCAGGTGGGCCTTGTTTTTCACACGTTTTAATTTTGTGGTTTCCTTTCTTCCTGGCACTAAGAATGTTAAGGCGGATGCCCTCTCGAGGAGTTTCCTTGCGGACTCTCCTGAGCTATCTGATCCCTCTGTTATTTTGAAGGAGGGTGTAGTTCTTTCCGCCATCTCGCCCAATTTGAGACTTGCTCTGGAGGGGTGTCAGGAGGATAGGCCCGAGCGCTGCCCTGTTGGAAAATTGTTTGTCCCGGACCAATGGAAAAAGAGTGTGATGTCTGAGATTCATTGTTCCGCATTGGCTGGGCATCCCGGAATTTTTGGTACCAGAGACTTGGTTAGTCGGTCCTTTTGGTGGCCTACCTTGTCTCGCGATGTCAGGGAATTTGTGCAGTCCTGCGGGACTTGCTCTCGCTCCAAGCCTTGCTCTCGCTCTAGTGGTTTGTTGATGCCATTGCCTGTGCCCAAGAGACCATGGACCCATATCTCTATGGATTTCATTTCCGATCTTCCTGTTTCTCAGAGAATGACCACCATCTGGGTAATTTGTGATAGGTTTTCCAAAATGATACATCTTGTGCCATTACCTAAGTTGCCTTCCTCCTCTGAATTGGTGCCATTGTTCCTTCAGCACGTGGTTCGTTTACACGGCATTCCTGAGAACATTGTGTCTGACAGAGGAGTCCAGTTTGTTTCCAGATTTTGGAGGACTTTTTGTTCTAAACTGGGTGTTCAATTGTCTTTCTCCTCGGCATTTCATCCTCAGACCAATGGTCAAACTGAGAGAACAAACCAGACATTGGAGACTTATCTAAGATGCTTTGTGTCTGCTGATCAGGATGACTGGGTCTCTTTTTTGCCTTTGGCTGAGTTTGCTCTTAATAATAGGGCTAGCTCTGCCACTTTGATGTCTCCGTTTTTCTGTAATTCTGGGTTTCACCCTCGATTTTCTTCAGGACAGACGGAGGCTTCTGTCTGTCCAGGTGTTGACTCTGTTGTTGAGCGTATGCAGCAGATTTGGGACCAGGTAGTGGAGAGGTTGTCCCTCTCTCAGGAGAAGGCCCAGCGGTTTGCTAACCGGCATAGGACTGATGGTCCTCGGTTTAAAGTGGGGGACTTGGTCTGGTTGTCCTCAAAGAATATTCCTATGAGAGTAGCATCTCCTAAATTTAAACCTAGGTTCATTGGACCTTATAAGATCATGGAGATTATTAATCCTGTTTCTTTTCGTTTGCTTCTTCCAGGGACATTTAAGATCCATAACGTGTTCCACAAGTCTTTGTTGAAGAGGTTTGTTGAGCCAGTGGTTCCTGCTGCTGTGCCTCCTGACCCTGTTTTGGTTGAGGGCAATCTGGAGTATGTGGTTGAGAAAATATTGGATTCTCGTTTTTCTAGACGAAGACTCCAGTATTTGGTTAAATGGAGAGGTTATGGTCAGGAAGACAATTCTTGGGTGTTTGCTTCGGACATCCATGCTAGGAGACTTATCCGTGCGTATCATAGAACTCATCCTGACCGACCTGGTTGCTCAGATGGGGGTTCGGTGACCCCTCCTCAAGGGGGGGTACTGTTGTGAATGGGTTTGAGATGAGTTCTGAGCAGAGGCTCCCTCTGGTGGTTACAAGCGGTACTAGTGAGGATTGTGAGGACTGGGAATCAGGTGTTACTGATTGGTCTTTTATAAGGGAGTCATTTTCCCATCAGGGTTGCCGGTGATCAATTGTTCTGGTCTGAATCCTTCTTTCCAGTTTCCCTTGTAGCCTGCTGTGTCGTGTCTGCATCTCCTGCTATCAGATAAGACAATTTCTTATTTTGTGTTTTTGCTATATTTTTGCATTTTGTCCTGCACTTCTGTGGGGGCCTTCAGGGTCCCCTCCGGGGGCTTTTGCCCTCTCAGTTTAGTCCAGCCACTGTGTTTTGTACTTTTGCTTTTTCCAGTTTTTTTTCAGTGGCTGCTGTTTTGTTTTTGTTACACCAGAGAACTAATTTAGGTGGTAGAGGTCGTGTGATCTCAGGTGATTTTGAAATTAGTAGAGTTGGTGTTTTTTCAGGGTTTTCTGAGATTGCAGTAAGTACCCTTCCTATCCTTTTCTGTTTAGATAGTTTGGGCCCCAGCGTTTGCTCATACTATTTTCTTTCTGTGTCAGTATTTCCTCTTGTCTAACCGCCATTACATGTTTGGGGCTTTCTATTATCTTTGGGGTTCTGCTCCGGGCAGATAGCTTTCCTATATCTATCTTTAGGTGTAGTTAGTTTCTCAGGCTGTGACGAGGCGTCTAGGACCAACGTAGGAACGCTCCATGGCTGCCTCTAGTTGCGGTGGTTAGTCAGGGTACTGCAATCTCATAGATTCCAACTGCTCTGGTGTATTTCCTTTTTTACCTGCACTCCTCAGCTACCGTAACATAACATTACTCCCAAATGTGCCAGAATCCCTTTATCTTCCACCTTTTCAACAACAATCAGGAAAGCACTTGCGTAAAAAAAAAATGCCAGGAAAGACAGAATCATTTTCTGCAAAGCTACTGTTCACCTCACATAGCTACCTTCACTTTGGCTGGCGGGGGGTGCTGTCTCCCTGGCCCAGACCATTTTTGCCAAGAGAGCCATCTGCTGCTGCTGCTACTATTGCAGCTGCTGCTGAAGCTGTTGCTGTTGCTGTTGATATTGCTCTTGCTGCTGTTGAAACGGCTGGATCAGGGTTTGTTGGTCTCTTGTTGGTCCTGCTGCCACTGCTGCTACATATTATCCTGAACCAGTTGCTTAACAAGCTCCTCCATGCTTTCAGACTGTGTTTTCAATGCTGTAGCTGCCTTAACCCAGGACACTCAATGTTTATACTGCAATTGTCTGTGCTCTATGGGACTTCAGACCCACAATTCATCCACCATTTATTGGGGTTCACAGCCTCAGGTAGGCAGTAGGTAGCGTTCTCATGGGCACTGGATTCTTGTATTAAAACAATGTGTTATTTATTCTTCACTGGTTGCACAGTATGAAACAAAAACCATAAACATAAATCCGTAGCCTTTTCCAGGTGGTAACTAAACACAATAGACCCTGGCTACTCATACACGGCTCAGCTAGTCCCAATCCGGTCAAACACAGCAGCTATTTTCCATGGCAATCACTGATACATATAAGACAGCCTGTGCAATTTCTTCTCAGAGAGAGATTCTGGCTTGTCCCTTTCTTTAGCTGCAGCACAAATCCATTCTGGTCAGCTTCCTCCCAGCTGACTGACTAAGGTGAACACCTCGCCTAGTTATATGCAGAGCTAGCCAGGTGCAAATAATCAGAGCCTGTAGAGCTATGATTTAACCCAAGCCTACCTGGCTTTGCTATACTACATTATTTTTAGGGAGAGACAGGGAGGCAGTACTATATGTGTTCACATCATATTTATTTATATCATATTTATACTGACATTATTTACAGGAAGGGACAGGGAGGCAATACTATCTGTGCATGCATCATTTACAGGGAGAGATTGGGAGGCAATACAATCTGTGCATGCATCATTTACAGGGAGAGACTGGGAGGCAATACTATCTGTGCATTCATCATTTACAGGGAGAGACTGGGAGGCAATACTATCTGTGCATTCATCATTTACAGGGAGAGACTGGGAGGCAATACTATCTGTACATGCATCATTTACAGGGAGAGACTGGGAAGCAATACTATCTGTGCATTCATCATTTATAGGGAGAGACTGGGAGGCAATACTATCTGTGCATTCATCATTTACAGGGAGAGACTGGGAGGCAATACTATCTGTGCATTCATCATTTACAGGGAGAGACTGGGAGGCAATACTATCTGTGCATTCATCATTTACAGGGAGAGACTGGGAGGCAATACTATCTGTGCATTCATCATTTACAGGGAGAGACTGGGAGGCAATACTATCTGTGCATTCATCATTTACAGGGAGAGACTGGGAGGCAATACTATCTGTGCATTCATCATTTACAGGGAGAGACTGGGAGGCAATACTATCTGTGCATGCATCATTTACAGGGAAAGACAGGGAGGTAGTACTATATGTGTTCACATCATATTTATTTATATCATATTTATACTGACATTATTTACAGGGAGAGACTGGGAGGCAATTCTGACGTCCCCATACATTTACAGACAGAAAGGCAGTACTCTCAGCTCTCAGTGGGCCCGGATGTGGTCGCGACCTCTGCGACCGCTGACGTTGCGCCCCTGGCTGTTGATCTATTGTGAACGCATATTCCTAAAACTTTTAGTTATTTGCAGAGAGGATATATTTTAATACTATTCTCCCCTGAATTTATCTGTATTCAATCCATATAACAGATGGATGCAGTTTCTTGAACACAACATGTAAGGTAATGGAGCTGAAGATTTTTAATTAATGTTGCTTGAAAAAAAAAAAAAAAACTCTTCGAAGGAGTTGAGCTTATTTGGTATATAGGAAAATCGCTGGCTAATTCTTCTTAATTTGCTCACTTTTAAGTGCAGACTATAGGTAATTATTCGCCATTAATCAAGATTTGTTTAGGAAAGTAGATTAACAAAAGTACCGAGCAAACGCAAGCTTAAAATATACCGAACAAATTACATGTTTACACTGCACGTGAAATGCTGATAGTGTAATCACTGTGTAATCAATATATTATAATTATAGGGACACGGAGGCAGCTATTCACTAATAAAATGCAAATGCAGAGAAACCTAGAGTAGCAAATTAAGACCGAAGCGGCAAACGTAGTAAGTAACCCTCACACACATACAAGAGGAGAGAAGTTCTGTTATTATGAGGGTTTGCAACAGAGCTGCATTGAAAAACATTTAATTAATTGCTTAAAGAGGTTGACCCAGGTAAGCAGCTCGCAGATTACCCATAAATCCTGGGAATGGAGCTCTGAAGTGCCCTCTCAGAATGGAGTGATGGATGACCATGTGCCCCACCGCTACATTTATTGACTATGGGACTATGGGTTTGACTATCTCCGGCAGTCCCATAGACAATGAATGTAGTGATGAGGTGCAATCAATATCTCCTGCAATCACATAGGCAATCAATGGAGTTGTGGGCCAAATGCACCAGCCATCTCTCCAATCAGGGCACTTCAGAGGCCTGTTCTAAGGATTAGTGAGGGAAGCAGCATGAAAAAAAACAAGAGCAAAAACTTGCAACTTTGACTGGTTGTCAGCTCCTCTATAGGGTACCTGTCACACTCCAAACTACAGGTGCATCTCACAAAATGAAAATATCATCAAAAAGTTAATTTATTTCAGTTCTTTAATACAAAAAGTGAATATCCTGTATTCTATAGAGACATTACAGAGTGATCTATTCTATAGAGTCATTACACACAGAGTGATCTATTCTATAGAGTCATTACACACAGAGTGATCTATTCTATAGAGTCATTACACACAGAGTGATCTATTCTATAGAGTCATTACACACAGAGTGATCTATTCTATAGAGACATTACACACAGAGTGATCTATTCTATAGAGACATTACACACAGAGTGATCTATTCTATAGAGTCATTACACACAGAGTGATCTATTCTATAGAGTCATTACACACAGAGTGATCTATTCTATAGAGACATTACACACAGAGTGATCTATTCTATAGAGACATTACACACAGAGTGATCTATTCTATAGAGCATTACACACAGAGTGATCTATTCTATAGAGTCATTACACACAGAGTGATCTATTCTATAGAGTCATTACACACAGAGTGATCTATTCTATAGAGTCATTACACACAGAGTGATCTATTCTATAGAGACATTACACACAGAGTGATCTATTCTATAGACATTACACACAGAGTGATCTATTCTATAGAGTCATTACACACAGAGTGATCTATTTATAGGTCTTACACACAGAGTGATCTATTCTATAGAGTCATTACACACAGAGTGATCTATTCTATAGAGTCATTACACACAGAGTGATCTATTCTATAGAGTCATTACACACAGAGTGATCTATTCTATAGAGACATTACACACAGAGTGATCTATTCTATAGAGCATTTACACACAGTGATCTATTCTATAGAGTCATTACACACAGAGTGATCTATTCTATAGAGTCATTACACACAGAGTGATCTATTCTATAGAGCATTACACACAGAGTGATCTATTCTATAGAGACATTACACACAGAGTGATCTATTCTATAGAGACATTACACACAGAGTGATCTATTCTATAGAGTCATTACACACAGAGTGATCTATTCTATAGAGTCATTACACACAGAGTGATCTATTCTATAGAGTCATTACACACAGAGTGATCTATTCTATAGAGCATTACACACAGAGTGATCTATTCTATAGTCATTACACACAGAGTGATCTATTCTATAGAGTCATTACACACAGAGTGATCTATTCTATAGAGTCATTACACACAGAGTGATCTATTCTATAGAGTCATTACACACAGAGTGATCTATTCTATAGAGTCATTACACACAGAGTGATCTATTCTATAGAGTCATTACACACAGAGTGATCTATTCTATAGAGTCATTACACACAGAGTGATCTATTCTATAGAGACATTACACACAGAGTGATCTATTCTTAGAGCATTACACACAGAGTGATCTATTCTATGAGTCATTACACACAGAGTGATCTATTCTATAGAGTCATTACACACAGAGTGATCTATTCTATAGAGTCATTACACACAGAGTGATCTATTCTATAGAGTCATTACACACAGAGTGATCTATTCTATAGAGTCATTACACACAGAGTGATCTATTCTATAGAGTCATTACACACAGAGTGATCTATTCTATAGATCATTACACACAGAGTGATCTATTCTATAGAGACATTACACACAGAGTGATCTATTCTATAGAGTCATTACACACAGAGTGATCTATTCTATAGAGTCATTACACACAGAGTGATCTATTCTATAGAGTCATTACACACAGAGTGATCTATTCTATAGAGTCTATTACACACAGAGTGATCTATTCTATAGAGTCATTACACACAGAGTGATCTATTCTATAGAGACATTACACACAGAGTGATCTATTCTATAGAGTCATTACACACAGAGTGATCTATTCTATAGAGTCATTACACACAGAGTGATCTATTCTATAGAGTCATTACACACAGAGTGATCTATTCTATAGAGTCATTACACACAGAGTGATCTATTCTATAGAGTCATTACACACAGAGTGATCTATTCTATAGAGACATTACACACAGAGTGATCTATTCTATAGAGTCATTACACACAGAGTGATCTATTCTATAGAGTCACATTACACACAGAGTGATCTATTCTATAGAGTCATTACACACAGAGTGATCTATTCTATAGAGTCATTACACACAGAGTGATCTATTCTATAGAGTCATTACACACAGAGTGATCTATTCTATAGAGTCATTACACACAGAGTGATCTATTCTATAGGTCATTACACACAGAGTGATTATTTATGAGTATTACACACAGAGTGATCTATTCTTAGTCATTACACACAGAGTGATCTATTCTATAGAGTCATTACACACAGAGTGATCTATTCTATAGAGTCATTACACACAGAGTGATCTATTCTATAGAGTCATTTAACACAGAGTGATCTATTTATAGAGTCATTACACACAGAGTGATCTATTCTATAGAGTCATTACACACAGAGTGATCTATTTCATAGACATTACACAGAGTGATCTATTCTATAGGCATTACACAGAGTGATCTATTCTATAGAGTCATTACACACAGAGTGATCTATTCTATAGTCATTATACACAGAGTGATCTATTCTATAGAGTCATTACACACAGAGTGATCTATTCTATAGAGTCATTACACACAGAGTGATCTATTCTATAGAGCATTACACACAGAGTGATCTATTCTATAGAGTCATTACACACAGAGTGATCTATTCTATAGAGCATTACACACAGAGTGATCTATTCTATAGAGTCATTACACACAGAGTGATCTATTCTATAGAGTCATTACACACAGAGTGATCTATTCTATAGAGTCATTACACACAGAGTGATCTATTCTATAGAGTCATTACACACAGAGTGATCTATTCTATAGAGACATTACACACAGAGTGATCTATTCTATAGAGACATTACACACAGAGTGATCTATTCTATAGAGTCATTACACACAGAGTGATCTATTCTATAGAGCATTACACACAGATGATCTATTCTATAGAGTCATTACACACAGAGGATCTATTTATAGAGTCATTACACACAGAGTGATCTATTCTAGAGTCATTACACACAGATGATCTATTCTATAGAGTCATTACACACAGAGTGATCTATTCTATAGAGACATTACACACAGAGTGATCTATTCTATAGAGTCATTACACACAGAGTGATCTATTCTATAGAGTCATTACACACAGTGATCTATTCTATAGGTCATTACACACAGAGTGATCTATTCTATAGTCATTACACACAGAGTGATCTATTCTATAAGTCATTACACACAGAGTGATCTATTCTATAGTCATTACACACAGTGATCATTCTATAGAGTCATTACACACAGAGTGATCTATTCTATAGAGTCATTACACACAGAGTGATCTATTCTATAGAGTCATTACACACAGAGTGATCTATTCCACGTGTTTATTTCTGTTAATGTTGATGATTATGGCTTACAGCAAATGAAAACCCAAAAGTCATTATCTCAGTAAATTAGAATACTTTATAACACCAGCTTGAAACAATGATTGTAAAATCTGAAATGTTGTCCTACTGAAATGTATGATCAGTAAATGCTCTCAATACTTGGTCGGGCTCCTTTAGCATCAATTACTGCATCAATGCGGCGTGGCATGGAGGCGATCAGCCTGTGGCACTGCTGAGGTGTTATGGAAGCCAGGTTGCTTTGATAGCAGCCTTCAGCTCGTCTGCATTGTTGGGTCTGGTGTCTCTCATCTTCCTCTTGATAATACTGCATAGATTCTCTATGGGGTTAAGGTCAGGCGAGTTTGCTGCCAATCAAGCACAGTGAAGACCGATTTTACCCGTGAGTTGAGAATTGTGAGAATGAAAGATCAGAAGGAAGGAGAGTTCTCTGATAAGATATATTACAAAGTATTGATTTCTTAAAAAGATAAATAAATTCACAGTTTCTCTTTAAGAAATTTTTTTGAGTCTTGAGTAGTGGAGAAAATAAAAATTACCAAGAACATACCATGATTTGTAAAAACATCCCTCTCCATTCGGACCCCAGTAATTGTCAGTATTGTCATAACAAATATTTGAAGTTTTTGCAAACTGGGAAACTAATTTCTGAGGAAATATGACAGTAACTTGCCACCGACAGCAATTCACTGACGCAAACATTTTGGAGACTGTGATGAATGATCCTCGGCCTTGTTCATCTTCCTGCAAATGTTTCGTTATTAAGTCAATTGTCTGAATGTGATAATACTCATTTATATCCGGTGGCAGTCCGGTACTCCCACACAGACACCGGGGCTCCGATCATTTTTCATGGACGTCAATTGACAGTATCTGACATTCAGATTTGCACTTCACTTTTCCAGTTCCTGACTTTGCTGTGGGGCTTCGGTGGAGACGGCACGTTCTGCGTTCCCAGCTATCAATGCATATCCTTCGTCATATTTCATCTCCATCACTCAGACCGGAATTCTACTCAATCAATATCAGTTAGTTCCACCCTGTGCTCCAATTCCAATCCTGGTGCAAATAAAGGAAAAAAATTACCATAGTTCCTACAATGTGACATTAACCTTTAGCATTTTACATAGAGATGAGCGAATCCCTGATGAAATTCGAATTCTGTAGATTTGCTCAAATTCAGCATTGAAATTCGACTTGCATGGAACTTATTCAATGAGAGTTGAATGTATCGAAATTGGCATCAAAAGAGGCTTTTTATTATGTTCCAAGGTTTCCTGATTCCAAAGCATATTGAACACATGGGCTGGGAAGGGGTTAAAAAAGAATAAATGCCATACTCACCTGTCCCACAAAATTGAATTAGCTAGAATCCACAAATTTTGGTAAATTCTAAATGAATTTAATTAATTTTGAATTCATTCTCTGATTCTTAACCCCTTAATTTAATGTTTGCGCTTTCGATTTTTTACTCCTCTTATTCCAAGATCCATATCTTTTTATTTTTCCATTAACATAGCCGTTTGAGGGCTTGTTTTTTGCAGGACGAGTTGTACTTTTGAATGACACACCCATTTAATCATGTACTGGTATCTGTAAAAAAAAAAAAAAGTGCCGAGAAACAGCAAAAAAAGTGAAATTCTGCAATTTTTTCTTGTTATTTTTATTTACAGCGTTCGTTTTTGTAGTAAACATTTTCGGGAAACTTGATTATCCAGGTCAATATGATTATGGAGATACCAAACCTGCAGAATTCTTATTTTATTTAAGTGGTTAAAAAAATCTATTTTAATATGCAAATTGCCTCTTCAAACAAAGAGGACTTGTACTCTATAGCGCCACCTATTGGAAGTAGCGATCCTACAAGTCACAATCAACCCTTTAACGAGTCTTGTAATATGACTTAGGATAAAAGCCAAATCAGAATCTCCATTTGCAGACACGGTGTTTCGGACTGTTGGTCCTCGTCAGTGCAAAGTAGGAGAGATCTGATTTGGCTAGATGAGAGGCTCTGGACTGGGGTCTGGGGGTAAGGTTACTCCTTGTGGAGAGTGACATACCAGCTCTGGCGTGTCAAGGTAAGGAGGCTTATTCGCCGTGCAATGCTCCTCTGGGAAACATATTAAAATTTCCCAGAGGAGCATTGCACGGCGAATAAGCCTCCTTACCTTGACACGCCAGAGCTGGTATGTCACTCTCCACAAGGAGTAACCTTACCCCCCAGACCCAGTCCAGAGCCTCTCATCTAGCCAAATCAGATCTCTCATACTTTGCACTGACGAGGACCAATAGTCCGAAACACCGTGTCTGCAAATGGAGATTCTGATTTGGCTTTTATCCTAAGTCATATTACAAGACTCGTTAAAGGGTTGATTGTGACTTGTAGGATCGCTACTTCCAATAGGTGGCGCTATAGAGTACAAGTCCTCTTTGTTTGAAGAGGCAATTTGCATATTAAAAAAATCTAGAAATTTGTAAAAAAAATTCACTTATGACACCATTTCTGAGAGCTGTAAAGTTTTCAATTTGTGGGTCTTGAGCCCAGAGGCAATGTTTTTATTGAAATAATGTTGGGATATATACGATGTTTTAATCGCCACTTATAACACTTTTTTGCGTTCCTGTGGTGACTGAAAAAACACAATTCTGGCATTTCAATTTTTTTTTCTTGTTACGCCGTTTACCGATTGGATTAATTTATTTATAGTTTTATAGATTGAACTTTTACAAATGCAGAGTATTTTTTTATTTCTTAATTTTTAATGGGGGAAAAAAGGGGTGATTTGAACTTTTTTTATTTATTTCATATTTTATAAAACTTTTTTTTTTTTACTTTTTACAGTATTTGTTAGTCTCCTTAGGGGACTTGAACCTGTGATCATTTGATCGCTTGTGCTATATACAACAGTGCCACAGTATTGCTGTATATAGCAAAAAAAATCACGGTCTCCTATGAACGCCAGCTAAAGGCTGACCTTCACAGGACTACGGTCATGAAAGGCACAATGGTCTTCAACAGACCCTTGACTGTCATGTCAACCCATCGATGTGCCGCTCTCTGTGGTCAAGCGCAAAATGGCGCTTCCCCCGGCTGGCACGCTGTAAATGCAGTTGTCACAAATTGACAGCAGCATTTGAAAGTTAGGGGCAGATGATAGCTAATTATTACAGCCATCATCTGCTGGCAAAGATACTGACTTGGCTTGGGAACCCGCATCAAAGGCAGGGAGTCGACATATGACGTAAACAGTATGTCATATGGGGTTAAGTGTTTAAGAGGTTATTCTCAAAATGACAAATTACCCTCTATATATAGGATAGGTGATAACTGACTGATAGCTGATGGTATAAAAGCTGGGACCCTCAGTGATATCAAAATCAGGGCTCCCGAACTCTAAGAAAAGCTGTAGTCCTATCTTGAATGGAGAGGAGGATAGATTTCTAATTTTGAGTGAGTCATTGTCTACGGGACTAATAGAAATAGACGAATACACCTCTCATCTATTCTCAAGTTCCATGGACAATGAATGGAGTAGAGGCCAACATGCTTACCTCCAATCCATTCAAGATAGGGCTTCAGGGTTCTAGAGCCCTGATCTTAGGATCTCTGACAGCTGGGATCCCCAGCGATCTGATGGATAGGGTTTAACTCGTTATTTTGGGACTAACCCCTTAATATCACATCGTTTTAGAAATGTGAGTATTTCAATCACTTTTAAAATTGATTTTTTTTTAATTATTTTGTTTACATTAGTATTATTTTAGCAATCAGCATTTAGTAGAAATTTTATTAAAATTGTAATTTTTGTGAAATTTGTATACTGTGGTAATAACATTTAGAAATTTTGCAAAATTGTGCATTACAGCCGACACCTCACTGCCTCACTAGCAGAGGCCATAGGATCAGTGTGACTGCTATGCTCGTTAAGAAGAGCCAACTGCCTCTTGCTCATGACAATCAAACTTGTCAACGGTTGGTTAATTCAAGTGGTTGAATAGTCTCTTTTCCAAAAAAATGGTGGGAGCTCAAAAAGAGCAAGTAACAATTATGATGTATGCCCCAATGGGATTCTCAATCTAATGTCCCTCATTCAGGCTGCTCTAATGTCCTGCAGCGTTTCCGGACTTGTCTCACATCAAGCACATCGAGAAAGCCATGGGTTGGTGATTACACACGAGCTGCCAGCAGTGAATCTTGATGATTTGCCCAAATGCATTTAGCGGCAGAACCTTCCTCTGATGACCATTAATGACCCAAGACTGGAAGTGTTGGGATTTTGGCACGTGGCGTTCATGATCGATACTAAATAAATCAAGATTTTTTGAAAAAATTGGTTTCTATTTCTTTATCGTTAGCATATCATTAACATGTCTCCATCCTTTGATTTCCGCAATTTCACCACTTTTTTCTTCTCGTTGCAATTTCAATGTCGAGGTGTCTATTGGGCTACTAAAAAAATTAACAACAGGCCCAGCAGCAAGTCAAGATTTTAGTTTTCTTACCAAAATATAATAGAAAAAAAACAAACTTAACTAATGTGCCAATAAGAAAATAAAGATTTACTTTATGAATTGATAACAATGATCCTCAATAAGAGGGGGCTAAAGTCATGGCGAAAACAGCAAAAAGTTCTATATTTCTATAGCAAAACTTTCCCTTTCAGCCGCTCGTTAACTACTCTATAGCGATATGAAGTCAGCCGTGGATGGTCATATTTTGTGCATAGTGCCCTTTCGTTTTTTTAAAGCCACTTTCATGAATTTAGATAAAAAGGAAATAAAAATCCATTGATCTGATCTTGCTCGCCAATTGAAAATAAGAATGATAACAGAGAAAGCACTTAAAAGTAAAACCATCCGTGCCTAGTGTTATTCCGTGAACCCTCGACCCACCCTGGTGTGAAGGCTTAAGTTAGAAAAGTCAAGCTAGTTCCAAGTGAGTCAAAAGTAGAACTTTTTAAAGACTACTACTCTTTTATTTGCCGGGGTTTGACTTGAAAGCTGATGAGCAGGTTTCATTCCTCTTAAAATGGAGATAATGCAACAAGAATTGTACAAGGAAATGTGGAAACTGTGAAAGGTCTACTTCAATAAAAGGTATTCCGGTCAGGATTGAATGGAAAATGGATTCATTTACATTGGTCACTGAGCAATGATGCTGACGCTTTAGTTTAACTATATCAGGAGCAAAAGGAGGACAATTTACTGGAAAGCCAATTATTGGTCTAGCAAAGGAGAAAAAAATCTCAGGATTGAAATAAGAAATGTCGAGGACCTTTGCAACAAGGGTCTTTGGCATCTTACCAAAGACCTCAGGGTTTCCACACTATTTTTGTATTTATTATTCTATGATGGTTTGTTCAGAACTTTGCAAGTTTTACAACCACCAGCGCACACTTAAAATTCCAAAAATTACTTTGTAATAAGCCTTTTTAAAATTTTTGGTTATACTCATGATCCTGTCTCCAACAATACGTACCCCAACCACCATGTTCTGAAAATAAAAACTGGAAACTAATGGGTTAATCTGTGCTGCCATCAAAGAAGAATGAAGAGATGTAGAGTCCAAGTGTAAGGCTGGGTTCACATTGTGTTAATGGCAATGCGCTGACGGCAACCGTTACATAGCGGCACTAACGCTATGTAACAGATGCGCTAGCGCACCCATAGACTGCCATTATGAAGCGCATCGCTAATGCATGTCACAATCGGCATGCGTTAGCGATGTGCCGTCATTCTGTGACGGACCTTCGGACGCGGTCTGCAGTGTTCGGGGGTCCATCACCGCTATCACAGACTGAGCATCTGCGCTAACGCGATCGCATAACGCGATCTTTAAAAGGCACTTGCGCTAGCGCAGTCCGTGTAACGCATGCATTGAGGACTGCACTAACCCAATGTGAACCTAGCCTAAGCGGTTTATTCGTTAATGCGTTTCAAAGTTTAACAACATCTTCATCAGGTCAAACCACTATTTCAATTCAAAAGTCAGGTCCAGTAAATGGTGACTAGTAGATGTGAATACATTTTATTACATGAAAATTCACCAGCTTAACTAAATGTAAAAATATAAATTTGATTTGTGACCCATCACAAGTGCTTCAAATGGAAGGAAAAATGTGTGTTAGGCCGGGGTCACACTTGCGAGTGCAATGCGGAAACTCACGCGAGTCTCTCGCATTAATACCCAGCAATGCCACCGGCACTCAGGAACGGAGTGTGCGGTTACATGTATTTCTATGCAGCTGAATGCTCCGGTCCGAGTGCCGGCGGCAGTGCCTGGTATTGATGCGAGAGACTCAAGCGAGTTTCTCGCATTGCACTCGCAAGTGTGACCCCGGTCTAACACTCTGAGGTCTCCAAGGACTGTATCCAACTGTAAGGTTCTGTGTACATGTTCCTGAAACTCAGTTTGTTCGTCAGCCATTTTACTTTCTGTCTTGCTGCAGCTATCTTGCCCTCAGTCAAAATGGAGTTTCCAGCTTGCATGTTCCCGCCCTGATTCTCTCCTTTTGCTTCTTAAGCAGCCACAGCTGAGCAATCAGTGCTTCAGAATCTAGCCTGCAGTGAACCTGTGACCTGACTCCTAAAGCCTTGGACCTTGTACTCCAGCTATTCCTACTGAGGAACTCTGAAGCACTTGTGGACTCTGAACCCTGCTCTTTGAAAGACCCACGTTTGCATGGACTTACGGTAACAGAGAAGAAGATCCTGAACCTGTTGTGGAGAGTGATTGCTGAGCTTAGATTACTCTGGCCTGCTGTGTCTCCTGCTTCTGTGTCTGCAAACTGTGTGACTATTTTTGCCAACTTGTATGAAGTAATACAAGACTTTCTATATCAAACCTGTGTCTCATGTATTTTCATCGCACCCAAGCACAAGACGCTATATGAACTGTACTACATACATTACAAGATTCTGAAGCCAAAACGTTAGTGTCTGCTGGGTCTGGAAAGGCTGTGTCTGCTGTAACTGTGGATATCGGATGTCCGGTTGTACTTTCTGTGATGACAGTGGTTGTGACTTCTCACAACCATTCCAGGTGAGCAATTCCCTTAAGTGTTTTTTTTTCTGCAGTGTTACCACAGGTAAACACTATTGTTTTTTTTTTTTTTCTCTTTTCTCTTTTTTGTCTGCTGTAACTGTGGATATCAGATGTCCGGGTGAACTTTCTGTGATGATAGTGGTTGTGACTTCTCACAACCATTCCAGGTGAGCAGTTCCCTTAATTTTTTTTTTTCTCTCTGCAGTGTTACCACAGGTAAACACTATTGTTTTTTTTTCTCCTCTCCTCTTCTTCCAGTACTCCTGTCTTAAAAGATCTGGAAAATGGAGGCCCGCATAAAGGAACTTTGCGGAGTGACTGATAATATCCTTGCAGATTTGCAGAATATAAAGACCCCTTTTTCAAGCCTACAGGACCTCACTAATCACAATTTGCAAGTGTTTGGACAGACTGCCCAGGATTTGCGAGCCAGGATTGAGGTTCTAGAAGAGCGAGTCCAGGCTCCTGCCGTAGCCCCGAGTTCTGGGATTCCCCAAGTTGCCCCCTTTTCGTTTTGGCGGTGAACGTGAGAAATTCAGGGGATTTATTAATCAATGCAATCTTTTTTTTTCTGCACATGCTTCACAATTTCCCACTGAACGATCTAAGGTGCTTACTATAATTATGTTGCTTACCAACAAGGCTTTGATGTGGGCAAACCCTCTGATTGAGACTGAGGATGATTGTTTGAATCACCTTGATGCTTTTATTTCAGCCATGGGGCAGGTGTTTGATGACCCCAATCGAGGTGCAACAGCTGAAGCAGCCATGTTAGCTTTGCGCCAAGGTAAGCACTCGGTAGCTGAATATGCCTTGGATTTCAGGAGATGGGCCCTTGATACCACCTGGGACAGTTCCGCCAAAAAATCTATTTTTCGAAAGGGGTTATCTCCACTGATTAAGGATGAACTTGCTCGTGCCGACCCTCCCACTGCGTTAGGTGACTTTATTAACTACTGCATCCGTATTGATACTCGTCTGACTGAACGCAGGCAAGAGAGATGGTTCGAAAGCAATCGCACTAACCTTTTCCTACCTTCCTCTCCAGCTAAGGAACCTTTGAGTAGGATTACACGGGAACCTGAACCTGAGCCCATGCAGGTAGACTCTTTACAACGACGGGTTAGTGATGCACGCAAGGAACATCGTTTTAAGGAAAATCTATGTTTCTATTGTGGTAAGTCAGGGCACTTCATTATAAACTGCCCCAGCCGTTCTCGTAAGACTACTGCAGCACTCATTCATTGTGAGTGTTGCGAGAGGGGATCTGTCAGGTCCGAGCCTCAGGCTCCAGAGAGATCTGCAGCAACAGATCTTGATTTCTCGGACTTAAACTCCGTTACCTCTGAGGACGTTGACTGTGTAAATGCTGCCATTTTTCAAGTTTCCTCAGCGGTGTCCCAGCTGAGTTGTAAGAAAAACAATTCTCATTGCTTTCTTTCCATCAAACTCTGGGTTGACTCAGCTTGGGTGTCTATCTCTGCTATGATCGACTCAGGGGCAAGTGGAAATTTTATGGATGTCTCCTTTGCTCTGAAACAGGGGATACGTTCAGTGAAGAAGGCTACTCCAGTACAGATGGAAACTGTGGATGGCTCCCTGCTGACCTCTGGACCAGTGGATCAGGAAACAGAGCCTTTGAGGGTTCTTATGGGTAAAGATCATCAAGAGAAACTGTCCTTTATGCTTATCTCTTCTCCCCACTTTCCCATTATTCTAGGGCTACCATGGCTGCAGGCTCAGAATCCTACCATTAACTGGGAGACCAAGGAATTACACTTTCCAGAGAAACAGATGAGTCCAAAAGTTTCAGCTTGCTCTGTTCCTAAAGGAACCATGTCAGTCCCTGAACTACCAGCTGTATACCAGGACTATGTGGATTTATGTGACAAGAAGAACGCTGACCAGCTTCCTCCTCACCGTCCATATGATTGTCCAATTGAATTATTGCCTGGAGCAGAGATACCTTTTGGTAAGATCTACCCCCTGGCGGGGCCCGAGCTAAAGGCTTTAAAGGATTACATAGACGAAAATCTAGCCAAGGGCTTCATACGCCCCTCTTCATCTCCTGCAGGTGCACCCATCTTCTTTGTAAAGAAGAAAGATGGATCTCTGAGACCATGCGTAGACTATAGGGAACTCAATAAGGTTACTATTAGAAACCGTTATCCATTGCCTTTAATCCCTGAGTTATTGGAGAGAGTGCGACATGCCAAAATTTTCTCTAAACTAGATCTTCGTGGGGCCTATAACTTAGTCCGTATTAGACCTGGGGATGAATGGAAGACTGCATTCAGGTCACGCTATGGACACTTTGAATATCTAGTTATGCCTTTTGGTCTGAGTACCGCCCCAGCCACTTTCCAACACTTGGTGAATGACATCTTCAGGGATCTCCTAGATACATTCGTGGTAATTTATTTGGATGATATTCTAATTTTTTCTAACTCCACAGAGGAACATCATGGACATGTGAGAATGGTCTTGGAACGTCTAAGACAAAATCATCTTTACATCAAACTTGAAAAGTGTGAATTCCATAGGACCGAAATTCAATTTCTGGGGTATGTACTGTCTACACAAGGAATTAGTATGGATGGAAGCAAAACCCAAGCCATCAAGGATTGGCCAAGTCCTAGAAATGTGAAGGAGGTACAGCGCTTCATCGGGTTTGCCAACTTCTATAGACGTTTCATTAGAAATTTCTCTGAGGTAGTGTCACCTATCACCCAACTTACCCGGAAAGAGTCTAGGTTCTCCTGGACTCCCCAAGCCCAGGAAGCATTTTCCCGTCTAAAAGATAAATTTACCACTGCACCTATCCTAGTACATCCCAACCCCGAGCTTGCCTTCATAATAGAGGTGGATGCTTCAGACTGTGCCGTTGGAGCTATACTCTCTCAGAGAACAGGTGAGAAGAATGTCTTGCATCCCTGTGCCTTCTTTTCCCAGCAGTTGTCTTCGGCTGAGAGGAACTACGATGTGGGCAATAGAGAGTTGTTGGCCATTATTGCCGCCTTCAAAGAATGGAGACACCTTCTTCAGGGAGCTGCACAGCAAATAGTCGTCCTGACAGATCATCGTAACCTTGAGTTTATCAGGTCGGCTAAGTGCCTGACTCCTCGCCAGGCTCGCTGGAATCTTTTCTTAAACCAATTTAATTTTATCATTTCTTATAGACCAGGATCGCGCAATGGAAAGGCTGATGCACTCTCTAGGATTTACTCAGCAGAGACACGTCCAATTACTCCTCCTAAGACTATTCTTCCTGACTCTAGATTCCTAGGAGTAATTCATAATCAAGACCTACTTAAGGACATCAAGGAAGCATACCATGCGGATTCCTGTTTGGCACAACCCCCAAGGGACGTAAGTCTTGTCTTTAAGAATGGTGTGTGGATTCAGGGACAACGCCTGTATATTCCTGAAACAGTCAGATTGAGAGTATTGCAACTCATTCACGATTCCAAGATAGCTGGGCATAGAGGAATTCTAAAGACACAGGAATTTCTCTCTTGTTTCTTTTGGTGGCCCACTTGCAGGAAGGATGTTTTAAACTATGTCACTTCATGTGAAGTCTGTGCAAGATGCAAAACACCTCGCTCCTCACCAACTGGTCTGTTACAGCCTCTTCCCACCCCGTCCCGCCCGTGGGGATCCATTTCTATGGACTTCATTGTGGAGTTACCAACCTCTCAAGGGAAGAACACCATTCTAGTGGTGGTTGACCGTCTAACAAAGGCAGCTCATTTTATCCCTTGTGTCGGCTTACCCACTGCAAAACAGACATCAGATTTGATGATTAAAGATGTGTTTCGCTTACATGGAGTACCGGATGAGGTTATTTCGGATCGAGGGGTGCAATTCACTTCTAGGTTTTGGCAAAATTTCTGTGCAGCATTGGACATTAAAGTAAACCTTTCTTCTGCTTTTCATCCCCAGACTAATGGACAGACCGAACGAACCAATCAAACCCTGGAGCAGTATCTCCGCTGCTTTATCTGCCACCTACAGGATGATTGGGTGGATCTACTTCCATTAGCTGAGTTCTCGTATAACAACTCTCAGAGTGCCTCCACTAAGCAGTCTCCTTTTTACTCTAATCTAGGTTATCATCCTAACATTCTACCACGATTTCCCATAGAAACGCCTTTACCAGCAGTGGCTGAAAGAATCACGTCTTTACAGAAGAATATGGATCTTCTAAAGGAGAATCTGGAATCGGCTCAGGAAAGGTACAAGAAAGCAGCAGATAAATTTCGTAAACCTGCACCAGCTTTCAAGGTAGGAGACTTGGTCTGGCTGTCAACCAGAAATCTTAAGTTAAGGATTCCATCGTCTAAGTTGGGACATAAGTACATTGGACCCTATAAAATCAGTAAAATTATAAGTGCCGTTGCTTGTCGTCTTCAACTGCCCAGAACTATGAGAATTCACCCTGTCTTTCATGTATCCCTACTAAAGGCTGCGACACCCAATACGTTTCCTGGACGTTCTTCTCCTTGCCCTGACCCAGTGCTAGTCGATGGTCAGGAAGAATTTGTGGTGGAAAGGATTTTAGATTCCAGGTTGTATAGAAATCAGTTACAATATCTGATTAAATGGCAGGGCTACCCAGTGGAGGACAACTCATGGGAACCAGTCAATAACGTTAATGCTCCTCGCTTGCTCCGTCAGTTTCATCAGAGGTACCCACACAAGCCTGGCCTGAGGTCATCCGGAGGTTGTCCCTAAGGGGGGAGTAATGTAAGGTTCTGTGTACATGTTCCTGAAACTCAGTTTGTTCGTCAGCCATTTTACTTTCTGTCTTGCTGCAGCTATCTTGCCCTCAGTCAAAATGGAGTTTCCAGCTTGCATGTTCCCGCCCTGATTCTCTCCTTTTGCTTCTTAAGCAGCCACAGCTGAGCAATCAGTGCTTCAGAATCTAGCCTGCAGTGAACCTGTGACCTGACTCCTAAAGCCTTGGACCTTGTACTCCAGCTATTCCTACTGAGGAACTCTGAAGCACTTGTGGACTCTGAACCCTGCTCTTTGAAAGACCCACGTTTGCATGGACTTACGGTAACAGAGAAGAAGATCCTGAACCTGTTGTGGAGAGTGATTGCTGAGCTTAGATTACTCTGGCCTGCTGTGTCTCCTGCTTCTGTGTCTGCAAACTGTGTGACTATTTTTGCCAACTTGTATGAAGTAATACAAGACTTTCTATATCAAACCTGTGTCTCATGTATTTTCATCGCACCCAAGCACAAGACGCTATATGAACTGTACTACATACATTACAAGATTCTGAAGCCAAAACGTTAGTGTCTGCTGGGTCTGGAAAGGCTGTGTCTGCTGTAACTGTGGATATCGGATGTCCGGTTGTACTTTCTGTGATGACAGTGGTTGTGACTTCTCACAACCATTCCAGGTGAGCAATTCCCTTAAGTGTTTTTTTTTCTGCAGTGTTACCACAGGTAAACACTATTGTTTTTTTTTTTTTCTCTTTTCTCTTTTTTGTCTGCTGTAACTGTGGATATCAGATGTCCGGGTGAACTTTCTGTGATGATAGTGGTTGTGACTTCTCACAACCATTCCAGGTGAGCAGTTCCCTTAATTTTTTTTTTCTCTCTGCAGTGTTACCACAGGTAAACACTATTGTTTTTTTTTCTCCTCTCCTCTTCTTCCAGTACTCCTGTCTTAAAAGATCTGGAAAATGGAGGCCCGCATAAAGGAACTTTGCGGAGTGACTGATAATATCCTTGCAGATTTGCAGAATATAAAGACCCGTTTTTCAAGCCTACAGGACCTCACTAATCACAATTTGCAAGTGTTTGGACAGACTGCCCAGGATTTGCGAGCCAGGATTGAGGTTCTAGAAGAGCGAGTCCAGGCTCCTGCCGTAGCCCCGAGTTCTGGGATTCCCAAGTTGCCCCCTTTTCGTTTTGGCGGTGAACGTGAGAAATTCAGGGGATTTATTAATCAATGCAATCTTTTTTTTTCTGCACATGCTTCACAATTTCCCACTGAACGATCTAAGGTGCTTACTATAATTATGTTGCTTACCAACAAGGCTTTGATGTGGGCAAACCCTCTGATTGAGACTGAGGATGATTGTTTGAATCACCTTGATGCTTTTATTTCAGCCATGGGGCAGGTGTTTGATTACCCCAATCGAGGTGCAACAGCTGAAGCAGCCATGTTAGCTTTGCGCCAAGGTAAGCACTCGGTAGCTGAATATGCCTTGGATTTCAGGAGATGGGCCCTTGATACCACCTGGGACAGTTCCGCCAAAAAATCTATTTTTCGAAAGGGGTTATCTCCACTGATTAAGGATGAACTTGCTCGTGCCGACCCTCCCACTGCGTTAGGTGACTTTATTAACTACTGCATCCGTATTGATACTCGTCTGACTGAACGCAGGCAAGAGAGATGGTTCGAAAGTAATCGCACTAACCTTTTCCTACCTTCCTCTCCAGCTAAGGAACCTTTGAGTAGGATTACACAGGAACCTGAACCTGAACCCATGCAGGTAGACTCTTTACAACGACGGGTTAGTGATGCACGCAAGGAACATCGTTTTAAGGAAAATCTATGTTTCTATTGTGGTAAGTCAGGGCACTTCATTATAAACTGCCCCAGCCGTTCTCGTAAGACTACTGCAGCACTCATTCATTGTGAGTGTTGCGAGAGGGGATCTGTCAGGTCCGAGCCTCAGGCTCCAGAGAGATCTGCAGCAACAGATCTTGATTTCTCGGACTTAAACTCCGTTACCTCTGAGGACGTTGACTGTGTAAACGCTGCCATTTTTCAAGTTTCCTCAGCGGTGTCCCAGCTGAGTTGTAAGAAAAACAATTCTCATTGCTTTCTTTCCATCAAACTCTGGGTTGACTCAGCTTGGGTGTCTATCTCTGCTATGATCGACTCAGGGGCAAGTGGAAATTTTATGGATGTCTCCTTTGCTCTGAAACAGGGGATACGTTCAGTGAAGAAGGCTACTCCAGTACAGATGGAAACTGTGGATGGCTCCCTGCTGACCTCTGGACCAGTGGATCAGGAAACAGAGCCTTTGAGGGTTCTTATGGGTAAAGATCATCAAGAGAAACTGTCCTTTATGCTTATCTCTTCTCCCCACTTTCCCATTATTCTAGGGCTACCATGGCTGCAGGCTCAGAATCCTACCATTAACTGGGAGACCAAGGAATTACACTTTCCAGAGAAACAGATGAGTCCAAAAGTTTCAGCTTGCTCTGTTCCTAAAGGAACCATGTCAGTCCCTGAACTACCAGCTGTATACCAGGACTATGTGGATTTATGTGACAAGAAGAACGCTGACCAGCTTCCTCCTCACCGTCCATATGATTGTCCAATTGAATTATTGCCTGGAGCAGAGATACCTTTTGGTAAGATCTACCCCTGGCGGGGCCCGAGCTAAAGGCTTTAAAGGATTACATAGACGAAAATCTAGCCAAGGGCTTCATACGCCCCTCTTCATCTCCTGCAGGTGCACCCATCTTCTTTGTAAAGAAGAAAGATGGATCTCTGAGACCATGCGTAGACTATAGGGAACTCAATAAGGTTACTATTAGAAACCGTTATCCATTGCCTTTAATCCCTGAGTTATTGGAGAGAGTGCGACATGCCAAAATTTTCTCTAAACTAGATCTTCGTGGGGCCTATAACTTAGTCCGTATTAGACCTGGGGATGAATGGAAGACTGCATTCAGGTCACGCTATGGACACTTTGAATATCTAGTTATGCCTTTTGGTCTGAGTACCGCCCCAGCCACTTTCCAACACTTGGTGAATGACATCTTCAGGGATCTCCTAGATACATTCGTGGTAATTTATTTGGATGATATTCTAATTTTTTCTAACTCCACAGAGGAACATCACGGACATGTGAGAATGGTCTTGGAACGTCTAAGACAAAATCATCTTTACATCAAACTTGAAAAGTGTGAATTCCATAGGACCGAAATTCAATTTCTGGGGTATGTACTGTCTACACAAGGAATTAGTATGGATGGAAGCAAAACCCAAGCCATCAAGGATTGGCCAAGTCCTAGAAATGTGAAGGAGGTACAGCGCTTCATCGGGTTTGCCAACTTCTATAGACGTTTCATTAGAAATTTCTCTGAGGTAGTGTCACCTATCACCCAACTTACCCGGAAAGAGTCTAGGTTCTCCTGGACTCCCCAAGCCCAGGAAGCATTTTCCCGTCTAAAAGATAAATTTACCACTGCACCTATCCTAGTACATCCCAACCCCGAGCTTGCCTTCATAATAGAGGTGGATGCTTCAGACTGTGCCGTTGGAGCTATACTCTCTCAGAGAACAGGTGAGAAGAATGTCTTGCATCCCTGTGCCTTCTTTTCCCAGCAGTTGTCTTCGGCTGAGAGGAACTACGATGTGGGCAATAGAGAGTTGTTGGCCATTATTGCCGCCTTCAAAGAATGGAGACACCTTCTTCAGGGAGCTGCACAGCAAATAGTCGTCCTGACAGATCATCGTAACCTTGAGTTTATCAGGTCGGCTAAGTGCCTGACTCCTCGCCAGGCTCGCTGGAATCTTTTCTTAAACCAATTTAATTTTATCATTTCTTATAGACCAGGATCGCGCAATGGAAAGGCTGATGCACTCTCTAGGATTTACTCAGCAGAGACACGTCCAATTACTCCTCCTAAGACTATTCTTCCTGACTCTAGATTCCTAGGAGTAATTCATAATCAAGACCTACTTAAGGACATCAAGGAAGCATACCATGCGGATTCCTGTTTGGCACAACCCCCAAGGGACGTAAGTCTTGTCTTTAAGAATGGTGTGTGGATTCAGGGACAACGCCTGTATATTCCTGAAACAGTCAGATTGAGAGTATTGCAACTCATTCACGATTCCAAGATAGCTGGGCATAGAGGAATTCTAAAGACACAGGAATTTCTCTCTTGTTTCTTTTGGTGGCCCACTTGCAGGAAGGATGTTTTAAACTATGTCACTTCATGTGAAGTCTGTGCAAGATGCAAAACACCTCGCTCCTCACCAACTGGTCTGTTACAGCCTCTTCCCACCCCGTCCCGCCCGTGGGGATCCATTTCTATGGACTTCATTGTGGAGTTACCAACCTCTCAAGGGAAGAACACCATTCTAGTGGTGGTTGACCGTCTAACAAAGGCAGCTCATTTTATCCCTTGTGTCGGCTTACCCACTGCAAAACAGACATCAGATTTGATGATTAAAGATGTGTTTCGCTTACATGGAGTACCGGATGAGGTTATTTCGGATCGAGGGGTGCAATTCACTTCTAGGTTTTGGCAAAATTTCTGTGCAGCATTGGACATTAAAGTAAACCTTTCTTCTGCTTTTCATCCCCAGACTAATGGACAGACCGAACGAACCAATCAAACCCTGGAGCAGTATCTCCGCTGCTTTATCTGCCACCTACAGGATGATTGGGTGGATCTACTTCCATTAGCTGAGTTCTCGTATAACAACTCTCAGAGTGCCTCCACTAAGCAGTCTCCTTTTTACTCTAATCTAGGTTATCATCCTAACATTCTACCACGATTTCCCATAGAAACGCCTTTACCAGCAGTGGCTGAAAGAATCACGTCTTGTCACGCGGTCTTATGATATGTGTACGATGTCAGTAAACTATTCTTAAAAGAACAACACTCTATACAACATATAGATTAGCAACATCAGCATGTAAATATAGAATAGATTTACCTGACACGATATCCGTTGAACTCAGGGTTAATCTTGAGGACTTGATACACTGTCACAGGAAAGAGGAGGACCGGGGGTCTAACCTGACCCTAAACTGGGGTCCTAACTAATCCCTCACCTTGGAGGTACTGATAATGGTTCAGAGGTCCAAGTCTCCAGCCTAACCCTGTCTCCTATCAGTCCCTGAACCCTGTAATCAGTCCTAAGAAGGATTCTGATTACCACCAAAGGGATATGGGCTGATCTCTGCTAAATACACAGATTAGACATATAAGACAGACTGGAGAAAACACAGACTTGCATACACACTCAAACACAGAAGGAACATAAATGATCTGGGATATTAAACTCTAAGCAAGGTGAGCTTAAAACAACTAAGGAGCTCTTTAACTTAAGTCTATACAGATACAATCCTATCTGTGGTCTGCATGAAGAATTTCACTGGCAACTCCCAACACAGACAACCAGAGATTTAAAGGAAACCAATCAACAAATAATTAATTGCAGCCGGGAGAAAACTGCACCCAGTCCCAGAACTGAGCACAGACAGAATTAACTCCCTAACTGCCAAACACAAAGAAACAGCAACTCAGCTGTGAGAAGTCAGAATGTGCAACCGCGACGATCTTCGTGGCGATGCACACATGACAGTACCCCCCCTTCTACGAGGGGCCTCCGGACCCTCAGGGCCAGGTTTGCCCGGGTGAGTTCTGTGGAAGGTCCGCACCAAACGATCTGCGTTAATGTCAGACGCAGGAACCCACGTCCTCTCCTCTGGACCATACCCCTTCCAATGCACCAAGTACTGAAGGGACCGGCGATTCAGACGTGAGTCAATGATCTTTGACACTTGAAACTCCAAGTTACCATTGACCACCACTGGAGGAGGAGGTAGAGGTGATGGTATGACTGGTGCCACGTACCTCTTAAGTAATGACTTGTGGAACACATTATGAATTTTAAACGTAGGAGGGAGGTCCAGACGAAATGCCACAGGATTAATTATGGAACTGATCCTGTACGGCCCGATGAATCTGGGGCCCAGCTTCCAGGAGGGAACTTTAAGTTTTATATTCCTGGTAGACAACCATACCAGATCGTTCACATTAAGATCTGGACCAGAAACTCTCCTCCTATCAGCCATACGTTTATAACGGTTCCCCATAGCACTCAGATTATTCAATACACCTCTCCACACTGAAGCAAGTGACGACGAGAAACGCTCCTCCTCAGGAACCCCAGAAGGGCCCCCCCCATTGAATGTACAAAACTGGGGATGAAAACCATATGCCCCAAAAAACGGGGACTTACCAGTGGACTCGCTCCGCCTGTTGTTAAGAGCGAACTCTGCCAGAGGCAAGAAAGAAGACCAGTCCTCCTGGTTCTCTGAGACAAAACACCGAAGATAAGTCTCTAGGCTTTGATTCAGACGCTCTGTCTGACCATTGGTCTGCGGATGATAAGCCGAGGAAAATGACAATTGCATCCCCCGACGTAAACAAAATGCCCTCCAAAACTTGGACACAAACTGAGACCCCCTATCTGACACCACATCAGAAGGCAACCCATGAAGTCTCACAATCTCCCCAATGAACACCTGCGCCAGAGTTTTAGCATTAGGGAGGGCAGGAAGAGCAATGAAATGTGCCATCTTACTGAACCTGTCAACAACCACCAGTATGACAGTCTTCCCTGACGACTGAGGAAGGTCCGTGATGAAGTCCATAGACAAATGAGTCCATGGACGCTCCGGAAGTTTCAAGGGTAAGAGGGTCCCAGACGGACGGGTATGAGGGGTCTTAGAGCGAGCACAAACCCCACAGGAGGCGACAAAAGTTAAAACATCTTTATTAACGTTAGGCCACCAAAACCGGCGAGAAAGGAGATCTAAAGTAGCCTTACTCCCTGGATGTCCTGCTAAAGCAGAATTATGATGTGCCTCAATAACCTTTTGTCTCAACTGATTTGGGACAAACAGTCTCCCTGGAGGTCCTGCAGGGCGTCCCCCTGAGCCTCTAACACCTCCTCCTCAAGCTCAGAACATACAGCCGACACTACCACCCCCTCCTGAAGGATAGGAATCGGGTCATCCATTTTCCCGGCCCCTGGGAAACTGCGAGACAAGGCATCCGCCTTAACATTCTTAGATCCAGGGCGATAAGTGACAACAAAATTAAACCTGGTAAAAAACAACGACCATCGAGCTTGTCTGGAATTCAGACGCTTAGCAGATTCCAAATACAGCAGGTTCTTGTGATCAGTAATGACGGTGACCGGGTGGACTGCCCCCTCCAAAAAGTGACGCCATTCTTCAAAAGCCAACTTAATGGCCAAAAGTTCCCTATTGCCGATATCATAATTCCTTTCGGCGGACGACAATTTTTTAGAAAAGAAAGCGCACGGATGCCATTTACCAGGGACGGACCCTGGGACAATATTGCACCCACCCCTACGTCAGACGCGTCCACCTCCACAACGAACGGCTGTGATGCATCTGGTTGGATGAGAACGGGTGCCGAAGCAAAACATTTTTTCAAAGAGAAAAAGCTTGGCAAGCTTTGTCCGACCATTTAGAAAAATCCGTCCCTTTTCTTGTCATGTCAGTGAGAGGTTTGACAACAGATGAGAAATTACAAATAAATTTCCGGTAGTAGTTAGCAAACCCCAGAAAACGCTGCAGAGCCTTAAGATCCTCTGGCTGATCCCATTCAAGCACTGCTCTCACCTTTTCAGGGTCCATACGGAAACCGGAGGCTGACACCAAGAAACCCAAAAACTGAAGTTCCTGTACGGCGAATACACACTTTTCCAGTTTGGCGTATAGTTTATTGTCTCGCAAGATCTGCAACACCTGTCTCACATGCTCCTGGTGAGACACAAGATCTGGTGAGTAAATTAAAATGTCATCCAAATATACGACCACAAACAGCCCCACCAGATGACGAAAAATGTCATTAACAAAATGTTGGAATACTGCTGGTGCAGTAGTCAGACCAAAAGGCATGACAAGGTTCTCATAATGTCCCTCCGGCGTGTTAAACGCCGTTTTCCACTCATCCCCCTCTTTTATCCTAATCAGATTATACGCCCCCCTGAGATCCAATTTAGAGAACCATTTGGCGCCAACAATTTGATTGAAGAGATCAGGAATCAGAGGGAGTGGATACGGATCTCGAACAGTAATCCGATTAAGTTCGCGGAAATCCAAGCAAGGGCGTAGGCCTCCATCTTTTTTCTTCACAAAGAAGAACCCCGCGGCCACTGGGGAAGATGAAGGTCTAATATGCCCTTTGGCCAGACTTTCCGAAATATAATCTTTCATAGCCTGCCTCTCAGGACCAGAAAGGTTATATAACCTAGCTTTAGGTAACTTAGCATCAGGAAGTAAATTAATAGAGCAGTCATACACGCGATGAGGAGGCAACTCCTGACACCCCTCCTCAGAGAACACATCCCCAAAGTCCTCCAAAAAAGGAGGCAAAGTACTAGGCACGACCGCACTGATGACTGTGTTCATGCAGTTACTTTTGCAAAACTCCCCCCATTGGCTTATATCTCTGGACTGCCAATTAATCACAGGGTTATGTTTAACCAACCAAGGAAGTCCCAACACAATAGGAGTAGGTAGACCCTCCAACACATAACAAGATAATAGTTCCCTATGTATTGCCCCTACCCGAAGGTCAATGTTATGAACCTCATGAACAAAGCTACCTTGGCCGAGAGGCCTGGCGTCAATGGAGAATATAGGGATCGGTTTGACCAATACACTCAGATGCATACCTTGAGCCTGAGCAAACTGAGCGTCAACCAGATTAGCCCCGGACCCACTATCAAGAAGAACAGAAAATCTCTCCACTCTCGTACCAACCACCACCTCCACTGGTACAAGGAACTGAGAAGAACTAGCGGACGAAATACATACTCCCAGGTTGTCGTCCACCACACAACCTGGGATTAACAGTTTTCCGGCGACTTTTTGCTCAACAAGGCACGGGATGGACATCCCCCAACAAAATGTCCCTCTTTCCCGCAGAAGAAACACCTTCTAGTCCTGCGGCGTACCGCCAATCCCCTCCTACGAAATGATGTCCCTCCCAACTGCATAGGCTCCTCCGAACAGACAATGGGAACCTCAACATAAGGGACTTTAGTAGTAGGTGGAGTAACAACAGGGGCGGAGTTACCTCGCACCTCTCCCGGAGCCGTCTATCAGTACGGATAGCTAGGGCCATAGCAGCCTCCAGTGATGGAGGAGAATCATACTGAGCCAAAACGTCCTTTAATTTGTCAGAAAGCCCATGACAAAACTGGCTCCTAAGAGCTGGGTCATTCCACTGAGTATCTGTGGCCCATCTACGGAACTCAGAAGCAAATTCCTCCACCGGACGATCTCCCTGCTGTATCTTACGTAATTTTGTCTCAGCAAGAGAGACCCGATCTGGGTCATCATATACCAAACCCAGGGCAGTAAAAAAATCGATCTACTGACTGTAGAGCCGGGGATCCCGGAGGAAGGGAGAAGGCCCAGGATTGAGGGTCCCCTTGTAGGAGCGAGATAACAATTCCCACTCTCTGCTCTTCACTCCCTGATGATCGAGGCCGAAGCCGAAAATACAATTTACATGCTTCCCTGAAGGTAAAAAATTTGTCTCGCCCACCAGTGAACCTGTCCAGGAGAGCTACTTTAGGTTCAAATCTGGTTTGCTCCGAGGGAGACAAAACTTTGGACTTAATGTCCGTCAGCTCCATGGATAATCCCTGCAACTGCAGAGCCAGCTGGGCTACTGGATCCATGGCAACTGGGAATAATTTTATGGGCCAGTGAAAATGTCACGCGGTCTTATGATATGTGTACGATGTCAGTAAACTATTCTTAAAAGAACAACACTCTATACAACATATAGATTAGCAACATCAGCATGTAAATATAGAATAGATTTACCTGACACGATATCCGTTGAACTCAGGGTTAATCTTGAGGACTTGATACACTGTCACAGGAAAGAGGAGGACCGGGGGTCTAACCTGACCCTAAACTGGGTCCTAACTAATCCCTCACCTTGGAGGTACTGATAATGGTTCAGAGGTCCAAGTCTCCAGCCTAACCCTGTCTCCTATCAGTCCCTGAACCCTGTAATCAGTCCTAAGAAGGATTCTGATTACCACCAAAGGGATATGGGCTGATCTCTGCTAAATACACAGATTAGACATATAAGACAGACTGGAGAAAACACAGACTTGCATACACACTCAAACACAGAAGGAACATAAATGATCTGGGATATTAAACTCTAAGCAAGGTGAGCTTAAAACAACTAAGGAGCTCTTTAACTTAAGTCTATACAGATACAATCCTATCTGTGGTCTGCATGAAGAATTTCACTGGCAACTCCCAACACAGACAACCAGAGATTTAAAGGAAACCAATCAACAAATAATTAATTGCAGCCGGGAGAAAACTGCACCCAGTCCCAGAACTGAGCACAGACAGAATTAACTCCCTAACTGCCAAACACAAAGAAACAGCAACTCAGCTGTGAGAAGTCAGAATGTGCAACCGCGACGATCTTCGTGGCGATGCACACATGACACGTCTTTACAGAAGAATATGGATCTTCTAAAGGAGAATCTGGAATCGGCTCAGGAAAGGTACAAGAAAGCAGCAGATAAATTTCGTAAACCTGCACCAGCTTTCAAGGTAGGAGACTTGGTCTGGCTGTCAACCAGAAATCTTAAGTTAAGGATTCCATCGTCTAAGTTGGGACATAAGTACATTGGACCCTATAAAATCAGTAAAATTATAAGTGCCGTTGCTTGTCATCTTCAACTGCCCAGAACTATGAGAATTCACCCTGTCTTTCATGTATCCCTACTAAAGGCTACGACACCCAATACGTTTCCTGGACGTTCTTCTCCTTGCCCTGACCCAGTGCTAGTCGATGGTCAGGAAGAATTTGTGGTGGAAAGGATTTTAGATTCCAGGTTGTATAGAAATCAGTTACAATATCTGATTAAATGGCAGGGCTACCCAGTGGAGGACAACTCATGGGAACCAGTCAATAACGTTAATGCTCCTCGCTTGCTCCGTCAGTTTCATCAGAGGTACCCACACAAGCCTGGCCTGAGGTCATCCGGAGGTTGTCCCTAAGGGGGGAGTAATGTAAGGTTCTGTGTACATGTTCCTGAAACTCAGTTTGTTCGTCAGCCATTTTACTTTCTGTCTTGCTGCAGCTATCTTGCCCTCAATCAAAATGGAGTTTCCAGCTTGCATGTTCCCGCCCTGATTCTCTCCTTTTGCTTCTTAAGCAGCCACAGCTGAGCAATCAGTGCTTCAGAATCTGCCTGCAGTGAACCTGTGACCTGACTCCTAAAGCCTTGGACCTTGTACTCCAGCTATTCCTACTGAGGAACTCTGAAGCACTTGTGGACTCTGAACCCTGCTCTTTGAAAGACCCACGTTTGCATGGACTTACGGTAACAGAGAAGAAGATCCTGAACCTGTTGTGGAGAGTGATTGCTGAGCTTAGATTACTCTGGCCTGCTGTGTCTCCTGCTTCTGTGTCTGCAAACTGTGTGACTATTTTTGCCAACTT
This sequence comes from Oophaga sylvatica, assembly GCA_033576555.1. Taxonomy (NCBI): domain Eukaryota; kingdom Metazoa; phylum Chordata; class Amphibia; order Anura; family Dendrobatidae; genus Oophaga; species Oophaga sylvatica. Next base: position 7,820,495 of record JARQOD010000006.1, on the reverse strand, counting down.
GTATGAAGTAATACAAGACTTTCTATATCAAACCTGTGTCTCATGTATTTTCATCGCACCCAAGCACAAGACGCTATATGAACTGTACTACATACATTACACCAATTCTTTCCAAGCTCTTTATCACATACCCAGTCTTTGTAATTTCAAAGTGAACTCCATATGTATTTTATAGCTATGGTTAGATGGATGATAACCGTTCTTCATGGTTGTGCTATCACAGTATCGCGCACAGTATGGGAAGACTAAGTGCAACATGAGGGAAGAGGGGAAGGAAGCCCAAACGCTAGGTAAAGGGGGAGTGGAGACCTCTAGGCAGATCTAATAGCACCCTGGGTCCCCTACCGTCCCTATATTGGTTCCACACCAATCGCCGTGCAGGAATCTAAGCCCTATATATCTCTAGAGCTAGGCCATGAATAGGGAGGGGAGGGATGAGCACTGGTCAGTCCCCACTGTACACTAAAGAGAAGGGAGACAAACAAGGAGGAAGCAACTTAGCTTGAGCAGACTCAGACAGGTAACACCAAATGTCCTCCAACCGCACCAGAGAGGAAGTAAGCCGACTGCTATAGCTTCAAGCTTTCACAATGGAAAATATGAATATCACCGGCAACTCCCTGAAGCAGACCAAGAGACTATAAACACCCAGGTCCAGCTGTCTCAATTAGAGCCGGAGGGAGGTTGCCACTGGGTCCAAAAGTCAGAAGGATTAAGAAGGCGTCTGCAATGCCAAACGCAGAGACCTTCTGCAGCCAGATGCAGAACGACTGTCTGTAGCATCTGACACACCCGTGACACACACACACAATGTGTACAGTTTCTTTAGTGTTTTTTTAGCTTTCTTTCCCAATATCTTTGTATAAGCTGTGACTTCTGATATCCTCTCACTAACCAGATTCACCTCAAAATGTCTGCTGCATTCCCTAACTTGGCTTTTATGCGGGCTCTGATAGTCTCTCCTGATTGGCTGAGCTATACTATGTGACATGATTGCTGCAAGACATTATGGTTAAGCCCACCCAGTCGTGTCCAATGTCATGTGAGCCTTCTCTGGATGAGGCAATCTTCTAGATTGTGTAAATTGAAGTGAAGCAAATAGAAAACTGACCTAATTATTTCTTAAATCTCTAATGGATAACTATTAGACAGAAAAAAAATTACTATAGTAGAGAAGGTGTGGAGAGCTAGAAGAAAAGTATCAGCTTTTGGTGGCAGGGCAAAGTAGGATCTGATTTCTATTTTGCATTAGTGCCCGATAGATGGTTATTATTTGTGTCTGAGTAGCAACCTAATAACTCAGAAAACAAAGGCAGTGCAATACAATGAATAATACCATGCAATTTTTCTAGATATTCATGTCATACAAATTAAAAATACACCCGAGAGGGTGATATATGCTCATCCAATCCCTACCAAACCTTCACTTCATTGTAAATGCATTTCCCAGCTCCATTGAGGGCATATAGCTACATGTCCTACACTCCTTGTCTTTGTAAGGCGTCTACATTTTGGCTTCTTCTATATCCTTTTTTTTTTTGCATAGAGGGATTTTCCACTACTATGATATTGATGACTTATGCTGTTGAAAGGTCATCAGTATCATATCCATGGGGATTCTACACCAGGATCCCACAGCAATTAACTGCTACCAGGTCTGGACCAGATGTAATCAGTTGGTCGTAGTGCAGGGTGATGGACACCCACCAATCTGATATTGATGACTCATCACATGGATAGATTACCATAATCATTGCAGTGAACCATTACTGTAAAAGGGTTGCTGTCAAAAGAGTCTCATGAAAAAGTGCGGATCACGTAATTGGCGCCTAAACTATCAGTTTAATGTGTGGGGAAATCTAGCAATAAGTAAAAACACAAGAGAAGTTAAGGGTATTTTCCGAAATTGAAAAAGAAATAAAGTTGTCTAGAAATGTGCTACGTAAATAAATAATTACTCTCCTGGTAAATTACCACCTCTCCGCCCCTGCTGCATCGGTGGCGCCAGTCTTGTTGACTTGCTGCAGGGCACGTGCATGTGACAGATTCAGCCATTCACTAGCCAGTTATGATGGCTACATGAATGGCACTAGATGGCCCAGGCAAGTAATTGGCTGAGCAGTCACATGCCAATGTAGGACATATCATGACTGCAGGACAAGTGGAAGTCCTTGACAAACCACGGGAGTAACGGTAATTTAATTTTTTTTAGAAAAATAACATTTTTTATTACATTTCCTGCCATCAACTTAATTTTTAGTCAATCCTTCAAACTAATGGAATAACAATATAATGCCGAGCAGGACCGATCCTCCAGAGCGAGAGACGCTCTTCCTCCCGCTCTACAAGGGATGAGGATTGTAAGCGGGACGGCCCCTTCCTCTAATAATTCAGAGTAGATAAAAATGGATTCTGAAAAACTAGAAAACCTTTTTAAGCACTTGACATGGAGAGCGAGCAATGAAATTTCAATAGTTCACTCTATCATTCCGAGTCCCTACTGAAAGCAAAAATCATTGCGGGAACGAGACGTGGCTCCAGTATTTAGGTCTGGTTTCACGCTGCTTAATTTGCATTCACTCCTCTAAAAGGCTTATTAATGTTGTCCGGGGGACACTGTCAGAAATGGCAAAATGAATCTGGGGATTTTCCCTCAACATCTAAATGACATACTGCAGCAGGAGAATTAAACAGATGACAAACCAAGTGCCCTTTTGTCTGCAGATGAAGACGACATTGCCAATTTGTAAACCAGAGACTGACATTTGGGTGGATTAAACCATCCTGTCATTGTGCCGCTAGTTCCTAATCACTAGTGTTTTCTTGATCTTAAGTGCCTCAGTCAAGTGGCTCCTCAGAATCTTGTTTGCTAAAGCCGTCAGCACCACTTTCCTATAAACATTTATCCATATTTATCCTTGAAGGAGCTTTTCTCCTACGCCGACTGATGAGAATAGCTGGATTCTAGATATTTAATTAAAACATTAAGTAGAAAAAGCTTTAGTGTCAACATTCTCAAGCATCTTACCATTACTGGTACTTTCCATAATCGAGTTTTTCTGCAATTTTATTTTATTTTTTATATTTTTTCGTTTTTTTAATTGTGATTTTTATTTGCTTTTTTTATAAAATAATATTTTTATATTATTATTTTATTTTTGCCATTAAATATAAAACCATGTACTATTTTATTTTTATCATCATGTTTTTTTACTTCTTCCGAAAATAATATTTTTATATTATTGTTATATTTTTGCCTTTATATATAAAAAAATACTACTTTATTTTCTTCATTGTTTTTTCTTTTTTATAATTTTTTATATTATTTTACTATTTTTGACTGTGTATATATATATCTACACTTCTTTATTTTTTTAATCATGATTTGTTTTACTTTTTTTTACAAAATAATATTTTTATATTATTATTATTATACTGTTTTTGACATCATATTTTTTTTACTTTTTTATTTTCTTATTAATGATTTTTTTTTACTCTCTGCAGACTTAAGTTCCCTAGAGGAAGTAAAAAGTACAGGAACAAATAAAAAATATTTTTAAATAGAAAAAAAGATAAAAGTTCCAATCACCCTCTTTTCAACCATTAAAAATAAAGAACTAAAAAGCATAAAAATTTAAACATATATGGTATTAGTGTATCTGAGACACATTGCAAGCGCAATGATATCACTACAACACGGCTGCAGTGTGGAGCCTCAGTCCTCACACTGAACAGTTTTCAGTGCCGGTATTTGTGGGGGATCATATTGAGTTGGGAGTGGGCTGTGTAGGACATCATACTGAGTGGTGATCATCATATTATGGGGACACTGGGCGTCATAATATTGAGCGAATGTTGAACTGTGGGAGTCATCATATTGAATGGGGGCCATCCTATTTGGGAACTCTGGAAGCCATCAAACTAAATGAGGGTGTATGGGGGGCATCATACTGAGTAGGTGGGAGCCTGGGGGCATCATATGATATGAGGGGCTGTGTGGGCATTATACTAAGTGAGGCGCTGTGAGGGCATCATATTAAGGAAGGGGCTATAGGAGCATCATACTAACTGAGGAGCTTGGGGGCATCATACTGAATGAGTGGCTGTGGCGGCATTATGCTAAGTGATGGGCTGTTGGGGCATCATACAGCATGGTGGACTGTGGGGGCCATTATACTAAATGAGGGTCTTCATATTGAGGGACTTTGGGGGCCATTATATTGAGTGGGGCCCATCATACTGAGTAAGGGGCCATTAGTAGGTACTGGGGAATATCATACTGAAGGGAATAATACTGCATGGAGGGCAGTGGGGGTATAATACTGAGTGGGGGTTGTGGGGGCATCATACTGAGTGGGGGTTGTGTGGGTATATTACTGAGTGGGGGTTGTGGGGGCATCATACTAACAGGCCATAATACTGGGTGCGGGCATATTCCTGTGTGTGAGGGAACTTTGGAGATGTTATACTTTGGAGGGGGGCACATTAGTGGCATCAAGCTGTGGGGGTATTATGCTTTGTTGTGGGCACTGTTGTGGTGTTCTACTATGCAGGAGACACTGTAAAGTCACCATACGGTATGTGTGTGTGTGGGGGGAGCTGTGGGGTCAAACTATGAAAGGGAATTCACGGTGAATGGAATATCATACTCTGTGTGTGGGTGGGTGCAATTTTTTAAGTATCATACTTTATAATGGCCATGAAAGGGGTATCGTGGGTGATGACTCTAAGGGGCTTCAATAGGGGCACAATTACTGTGTGTGTGCCAGAATACATATCCCTTTCCCTGTTTATAAAAGTTGGGAGGTATGACCCTGCCTACTCCGCCAAATATTTTATGGGGAGAAAGGTGGAGCCCAAATAGAGCCCTATGATTTCTATGTTTGCCCCTGCTTGCAATCATAATAGTCTGATTTGTATTCTTTGTTGCCTTTGGCTTTTCACCCTACTAGATGTTATGTCCCACGACTTACATAGTATCATACATAGAATCATACAGTATTGTATTATCACGCAATGCTGTTGTTACACTACTAATCTACTATCCAATCAGGTTTGCTTTTTGAAGTTTGTTCTGTCTCTCTCCCTGTAGCCAGCTGATGTATATAACGCCTCTTTTCTACTCAGTTAGTGTTTGTCAGCCATCATTCAAGGTTCATTTCTGTACCAAAAATTGTATACAGAGGACAAAAGTCCAACAAACTCAAAACCGAGAAGGAAAAAAAAACACTAAAAATGGTATTACTTTAAAAGTTAATTTAAAATCATATTGATTAAACATTCCCAATTAAACAATGGTGCCGTGTCGCACACTGCTAGGGATTCCAGAAATAATAAAATTCAAAAACAAGGCAAGGTACCTGTCCCGGCACACACGCTTCAAAGATTTCTCTACCTTGCCGTAGATGTTGGCACCCTAGATACACGAAATGGCGCCGCCACTCAATGTCGCCTGGCCCTCATGAGCCCTGTTAGCGCAATGCCACCAAGAAGTGCAAATTAACATGTGCGCAAACAACAAAATAATAGATATATTTCACTATCCTAAGGCCTATGGACCAGTCCAGATAAACAATAACAGCCCCCTTGCATAACAAGTAATGTAACAAATGTAGGAGACAATTCACAATATCATATTAACAGAACCTGTGCAATATACATATTTATGTGCATTAATAGTGGCAATAATCCCACAGATGTTTAATAAATGTTAAATGGTACTTATTTCATCAAGGGCACTGTCCCTGTCCCAGCGCGTTTCTCCTCACTGGTTACTGGAGTTCATGGGAGGACTTCGTGTGATCTAAAATTCAGGGAGTAGACAATGGTACCATCATTGTGGAATTCCCATGGCTGCAGAATCAATGTCGCCAGCACGGGTGAGCTGAAACTGAATGGGAGGAGACACAGATTAGATATTAGAAAAAAACTTTTTGACAGTTAGAGTGATCAATGAGTGGAACAGGCTGCCACGAGAGGTGGTGAGTTCTCCTTCAATGGAAGTCTTCAAACAGAGGCTGGACAGACATCTGTCTGGGATGATTTAGAGAATCCTGCTTTGAGCAGGGGGTTGGACCAGAAGGCCCAGGAGGTCCCTTCCAACTCCACCATTCTATGATTCTATGATTCTATGATACTCTTAAATAGCTTCCATGTGGTAGCAATCAAACCCTCCACTCCAGACACAGGTATCCAACAGATTAATTTTTGTTTTTTCCTCTCTGTACATCCCTGGTTCAGAATTGTCTTTTTACCTACTGCAGTTGTTGCAGCTAATGCTGTTTCTATTGTGCATAGTACAAGAATTCAGACTGAGAATAAACTTCTTCTGGAATCTTCATCCATGAATCTGCAGTCGAGTTGACATTATCTGACGAAGTTCTTGGTGGGAGTAATGGCACATACAGACATATATAGAAATGCTGTCTCAAGAGCCCCGCTCTCGCAGGCCAGTTATGGAGTCAGAATACTAGTGCGCTGTATCATTATCTTATTTTATTTTTTATTGACATCATTTTCCTGTTTGAAAAAAAATGTAATTGTGTCTTAAATTTTGAAAAATTAATAATTAAACATATTTTACTAATTGTGTTGAATCTGAATTAGAAATCTATTAATATCAAATTTTCGAATAGCTTAAAATTTACATAAGAATGATATTTTTGTTAATTCTGTAGCTCTGTTTTCTCATAGGAGCAGGACAGTGACACTTCCAGAGTTCCCAGTGTCAAGATCCCGTCTAGGTTGGAGCTGATGTTACTGCAAACACTAGGGAAAGCAGAGGCAGGTAGCTTAGTCAGGTGGCAGCCGGAGGTCGGTACACAGGAAAGGCAGTTCGGTAGCAGAGGAGCAGGCAGATAACGTAGTCAGGTGGCAGCCGGAGGTCGGTACACAGGAAAGGCAGTTCGGTAGCAGAGGAGCAGGCAGATAACGTAGTCAGGTGGCAGGCCGAGGTCAGTTCACTTGAGAGCAGTGTTTGTAGCAATGGATCAGGCGGAGAGCGTAGTTAGGTGGCAGGCCGAGGTCAGTTCACAGGAGAGCAGTGTTTGTAGCAATGGATCAGCAGGAACGCTTGACTAAAGGCTAAGAGCACAATAATCTCGCAATGACACACCCACAGGGCCAGGTTTATATAGGGCGTGTAATTGGCAATCAGAGGCCAAACGAGAGAGCACTGGGTGAAGCCGATCAGGAAGAACAGTCAATGGTATCTGGGTTCAGCAAGGAACTTTGTAGCCAGCAGAATAGCTCAGATGGTAGAGCTGCTGGCCAGTGGACAAGAGGCACTGGGTTCGATTCCTGACACCCAGTCTGTTACGTGACTGACAGCGATGGCGCCTAATGGATCCCAATGACTTATAATTGTTAGAATTAAAGATGAGCAAATTGATTTTAAATTCATTGATTTTGTTATGAATCCCTCCCAAAAAAATGTGAATTCTAACAAATGCAATTTTTGAAGGATTTCATTTGTGTAGATCCAGAAGAACAGTGACCACAATTTTAAAAAGGAAAAAGAAAACGCTGAACTCTAATACTTTCCTCTCCTTTGCTGTCCCAATACCTCTCCCGCCACCACTCACACCTCCAATTGGCTCCATTTCGTCTTCTGAGTCTTCTGGCAAGTGCCACCACTGACTAAACCCCACATAGGGCGAAACGCACGTCATTAATGGCAATGATTTGCCACCACTTTCCAAGTGACCACATGGGGCACAATGCATGCATCAAAATTAATTATGTGCATCCCGCTCCATGAATTTGGTGTAGTATAGTGGTATTATTTAAGAATTTAATTGGATTGTTATGTGGGTAACAGGGGCGGACGTACCATTGGTGTAACATGAGCATCTGCACAACGGTCCAAAGGATAAGGGGGCCACCAGCACTTCCAAAACAGGTGGAATTGTGCAATATGTTGAGCTATTGTACTGCAAAAGGCCCATATACTGTTCTGGCACAATGTCACGTTGCACTAAGGAGCCAGACAGTGCACAATGAGACAGATGGGCCGGAGAGCACTGCCATTAGCGAAACATATGAGGAGCAACCCCGGAAACTTACCCTGAGCTCCCTGACATCCCTCCCTAGTCGGGTTCTTTCATCCGGTGCAGCGATCGAGTTCCTATTCCTGTCTTACCCTAAGCTCGGCCCTGGCTATTGCGCAGTACATCCGTAACGCTAGTCCTGCCCTACAATAAAGACACAAAGGGAAACAGACAAGGGTAAAAGAAACAGCAATCACTCAAAGCGCTCCCAAACTACAGAATGGTATATAAAGATGAGGCAAACAAAAAAAGGGAGATAAAGAAAAGTAAGATACCAAACAAACTTCCAAACAACAATCTTTGGAGATGATTCCTAAACGACTTCTCTTTCCACGGCTCACACTTCCCTACTGATTCCAAGGTATAGCAAGCTATCACTGGCAACTACCCAACCACACAGGTGAGAACTTATACCAGAGGGGAGTGGAGAAATCAGAACAGCTGAGATAACTCAGGACGGAAAGCTTTTGGAGACAAACAGAAGTGTTTAACCCTTGAAACAAAATAACAAGTGAAATCTGCACAGTCAACTGAAAAGCAAAGTAGATCCAACCAGTGTAGGTGTGTGTGTAGCGAAATGCTACCATCTTTTGACCTCTGAAATAGAAGAGAACACACTCTATTGTGCTATCCCCATGTCACACAGTCTGTGTCCACCAGTAGTTATTATTTGGCAATTTTTATTTATATTTATTTTAACGGACTTCAACTTGATCTCGAGCCATGGTGACTTGATGGATGAGCGCTCCGTAGGAAAATGGATCTTGTGCAAGCGTAGATAGGTCCTCCAGGGTCTTCTCCGCCATTATCTTGATAGTATGAAGCCTTTGGGTTGCAGGTTTTCCTCTTTGCCTTGTTCCTTCTATTGTTCTGACCATGATGTCCCTCTCCAGTGATTCTTCGTAGGATGTGTCCAAAGTAGGCAAGTCGTAGCTTGATGATCCTTGCTTAGAGTGATATGTCTGGATTCTGGCTTGATTTGCTCCGAAATGTCTTTGTTTATTCTTTTTTCATCGATGGTATTGATAACATCCTTCTCCAGCACCATATTTCAAGGCATTGATTTTTCTTCTGTCTTGTTTCTTTATCGTCCAGGTTTCACATCCATATGTGGGCTCATTAATGCAGTATTATTTGGATATTGCATGTAAGTTGGGCACTCTTTCGATGTATTTGTGTGGTCTGAAATATTCCAGTAATATTCTAGCAACATATGGCAGAATGTTAGTATTGTGTCAGTTGAAATGATGAGAAAAATGAAAAAATATTTAAAAAATGCAAATTTCAGACCGGACAGTTTTGTTTATTACCTGGGACTCAAATTTCTGACTCAAATTTCTATACATTTTTTTTAACTACTTTATGTAAGTTGGCAAAAAATATATGTATATATATTTCACAAAGGTAAAGTTGCATTAAAATTCAGTAGGAATTGTTTAATGATTATTTTTAGGTACTTTATAATATTTATCACCAGGAGAATCCACTTGGTTGTAAGATAATGAGGTTGTGCGCCTTTCCTCTATAAGGGCACTGAGCACATTTATAGGGAATATTCATGCCTTTTGGTATCTCTGTATAATAAAAGCAAAACCTACTACCTAAATGAGGATTGTTAAAGAGAAATATATTTCTGGGATTTTCTTTTTTTTTCTATTTTAATTAAAATCCATGGCAAAGACAGTGCCCTTGAATTAAGGGAATTAGAGAATTACAACTAACCTTTGCATGAACCAAAGAGAATCAGCTCGGAACTTCATGGCTATCCAAGACACATAAAAGACTCCAAAAATGTATCTGTATGAGGAAGATGTCCTATTTTTATTTTAGTGACTGCAATTAATGCTTCCTATTCGTCGTTTTCATTTTTTTTTTATGTCACTTTTCTTTTTTTTTGTCTTAGGGTATTCGTCAATATACTTTGCGCTAAATTCCTTAAAATATGGCCCATGAATTTTCTGCAAAATAAAAAATGATTTTTATTTTTTGTCTTTACCTTGTTTTTATAGTTTTTTTTTTTATGGCAGAAAGTAAAAAATGTCACAAAATTTGTGCATAAATTGCAGGCATACATAAAATTACTCCAAGGTCCGGAATATATGTGTGCAAAAATTGTTGCGACTTTTTAGAAAGAAACAATTGATGATTCAGTTTTGGAAAATGACTTTTTATTTTCATTTTTATGTTCTTTTTTAAGTAACTTTTCTTTAATATTCCATTGGAGATGGAGGAACCGGTATGTTAAGTTAAGGAGGTAAGTATATTTTACAAGTGTTCATATTTTATGAAGGACAGTTTAGCTGTTTAGCTGTTAAGAAGGAGTTGCCCAGAAGTGGAAAACCCATTAAAACAATTAACCTGTTACCGACATTTGACGTACCGGTATGTCATATCCTGACTTTGATGCGGGCTTGCAATCTTTCCCTGCACATAATAGCTGATTTAATCAGCCATCATGTGCCTCTAAGGCTGGAGTCACACTGGCGACTAAATCGTACCACTAGAAAGCGATGAAATATCGCATTGCAGTCGAACCAATATTAATCAATGGAGTAGCTCCCATCATCCGATTTTTTGTGGTCCGATTTAAACGTGCGAGTGCAATCGCAGCATGCTGCGATTGTCACCGATTGTGGGTCGACTATCGCCAATGCAAGTCTATGGGAGCGATGAAAAGTGGGATTACAAACGGACCGCACGTGTGAGTTGCGATGAAATCGCACAACTTTTCCAGGTGACAGGAAACTGGCTTTGAATTTCTCAGGAAGCCTTTACATGCTAATTAGCTAAGAACATCTTAAAAAAAAACAGGAAGAACGCCTACACGGAGTCCAGAAACATGGCATCTAGCCTCATCAATGTGGAACTCCTCATTGTATTCGTGCAGGAGAGGCCTGAATTGTGGGACCAGCGCGATCCCAATTACAGCAATCGGACGCGCAAAGAGGCGGCATGGAAAACAATATGTGTGCACATTTTTCCGGACTATCCCCAGAGATCCAGGGAGGACCAAGAGCGACTTAGTAAGTACCGCATGTAACGGTTTTTTAAAATGTTTTTAAAAATTTTTGAAGCAAATAATAATGTAGCCTTATGTGTTTAAATGCTATTTAAAAGCCAGCATTATCGACCTCTTCCTATTTAGAAGTACACATTGATGTGTGTGTACGCAAACAATATCCATGTATATTTAAATATCATCGATGCTTCGGCATCTATTGACTACAACATTTTGTATTTATCTTCACCTCAGATGTAGTGTTTTGGTCATAAAATTCAAAATGATTGAGGCGTTTTGTAAAGGGCCAAGCATTTTTGTAAATGTATGTTAGTGCTTATAACATGGATACTTCTGGTTGTATGTTGATGTCTTTTAATATTGTAAATCACATCACACATGACCAGTATTTAAATGTTCAGTGTTGCATATTTTTTTTTGTTTGGCTTATAAATAGATATCAGTCCTAATAACCGTTATGCTCTTCTTAAATTTGTAGTGACTGATGTGACAAGGCGATGGCGCAGTTGTCGGGACTGCTACCGGAGGGAGAGGCAGATTAGGGATCGGAGTGGGGCTTCAGCATCTAAGAAGAGAAAGTACGTCTATTTTGATAGACTGAACTTCCTTGAGCCAGTGTTGGATCTGCGACGGTAAGTGCATGTGTGTTGAAGCACTTTCATGGCAAAATTTAATTTGTATTGATTTTAATTTGTATCATTTTTTTCATTCCTAGAACTGAGTCAAACCTAACTGAGAGGGAGACGGGGTCTGACTCAGAAGTGCTTATTGACCCCGTTGGTGATGGAGCACAGGAGACAGGCCCTTCCTCAGCAGCATGTGGATCCACCCAAGCAGCACCAACAACAGCTGCAGGAGCTGAGGATTCCCAATCACAGCATCATGAAAATGAGGACCTACCTCTGAGCAGCAGCCCTAATAGGGCTCAAGAAATATCTCCTCCTCCTTCCCAACTCACAAGGCGAGGTAGGCGGCGACGAGAAGGAGTGGGTTCTGTGTCAAGGAGGCAGGTGGACCGAGGAGTTCTGGACTATTTGTCCAGTGTAGCTAAAGATGATGGTGAGGAGGGATTTTGCCGCAGTCTGGCCCCTTACCTCCGGGCTACTCCTATACAGCACAGACTGAGGATCAGAAGTGGACTGCAGATTGTGTTGGAAGCTGGAACACCTCCTAATGATCCCACCAACCTACTAGATTATCTTCATAGATGGGTGGTTGGTCCTGAAAATTTACTGAGGTTGTTAGCACCAAATCCAGCACAATCTGCTTCAGCCTCTGATCCTCATCCTCCTCCTCATCATCATCCTCCTCCTCCACCTCCTCCTTGTGTCCAACAAAACCCAACTCCTCCTCCTCATCCTACTGCAGCTCATTCTTTCTATGGAGCTTCCCAGCTCCAAACCATGGGACAGAGTGGCCATGCACAATATGCCCACTCTAACATACCCAATGTTGTTGGCTGGCCACAACATGGATATGTTAGACATGGGCATATTGGGGGGTCACTCTGCTAGTGCTCAGTCATATCAATATGACTATGAGCATCAAATCCCTATGTACCCCTACCCACAAGGCATTCATGATGCAGCCAGTAACCCAGCTGCTAATGTAGGATCTGCAGCAGCTGTTTCTCAAACACAGGTTGCAGATTGTGGAAGGCCGAATACACAACCTGGCCCTCCATCCTCACCAACACCACCACCAAGCTACCATCAATTGTAGCTGTAAGAATTGTTTTTTATTTTGTAAGTTATATATTTTTGTATTTTCACATTAATAATGTTATACATATTTTTTTATTCTGTTTGGACATGTTGGTCCTGTTTACCAAAAAATATATCAGCCTTTAAAAGGCTTCAAAAGAAACACTAATGAGTAAAATTAGTGAAGTTACATTGGTTGTCTGTGTTTATTGTTATATGTTATGTAGTGTCTTAAGTATGGGAAAGTATTATCCAAAAAAAGAGAGTCAACCATGAATTGAATAATCAAAAGGAACTTTATGGTATCATATCACATAAAACACACTACATACCTATGGCCTCATCTTGCCAAGGAATAGAACCACCAGGGGAAACAAAATAATTGGTCAATAAGTCACGGACTTTGAGTCCAGAAGGGGGACGACGAGGATGGATGACTGGTCTCATAGGCCTCGTCATATTATCAGACTGAAGGTCAGGCATATCAGCTGATGAGCATTCATGCATTCTTGTAAAATTATGTAGTACCACACATGCTTGCACTACAAGATTTACATTTGATTCACTTAGCTGAATGGCTGATTGTAGGACACGCCATTTGGCTGTAAGAATACCAAATGTGCACTCCACCAGGCGTCGTGCACGAGAAAGGCGATAATTAAAGATGCGTCTCTGATGGTTCAGATTGCGACGAGGATATGGCCTCATAACATTACAACTTAATTGGAAGGCCTCATCCGCTACTACAACATATGGCACTGCATCCATATTGGAGTGTGGAAGTTGATATGGTGGTGGTAAGTCCAATTGGTTATTGCGTAGCCGCCGACCCATAATGGAAGAATTGAAGACTCTGGAGTCTCCAGTCCTTCCATAGGCCCCAATGTCTACAATTATGAAGCGGTAGTTACTGTCGACCAAGGCCAACAAAACTATAGAAAAATATTGCTTATAATTGTAGAATTGGGTACCTGAGTTCGGCGGCTTACGCACACGTATGTGCTTCCCGTCCAGGGCTCCAATACACTGTGGAAAATGACTGTTTTGTTGAAATCCATGTGAAATCCTCAACCAATCTTCCATTTTGGGCTCTGGCATCACTTCTTTATTTAATCTGGACCAAATTTGTCCACAAGTAGAGCTGACTATTCCGGAAATGGTGGATTTTCCAATTAAAAACTCTAAATGCAGAGCAGCGTATGAGAGCCCAGTGGAAAGGAACCTGCAATACAGAAACAACAACAAACATGTACACATCAGACAAACAAAATATTCAAAAAACATGAAACAAATGTAAATAGTGGACATTTGTATACTCACACATTCTCTTAATGTTAGGAGTTCATAACCATTAAGACTGCTACACACAAGCATATAGGGAAAATAATACAATTTCATAATGCCATGATCTTCAGTATGTTAAGATGAAGAAAGTAAGAAGAATGTGAAAGATGGTAAATTATGAAAAACATCATCAACATATCGTTGACACACATACCTTAATGTTAGAAGAAGCCTTTCCTCAGCAGAAATTGAAGGACGCATCCTGGTGTTCTGCAAGGTGATTCCAGGGCGCAATATGTCCAGCAAAATATCAAAGGGCAACAGTCATGCGACAATAGGCAAAAAACTTGTCAGGATTCCTACGCAGTGTCCAATACAGGCACTCAAAATGGCCTTTGCTGATCCTTCGCTTCACAAGGGGATGCACCCACATTCTTCTGCGGATTCTGTGAGAAACAACTACAGGGTATGGCTCCCCAAAAGTTCTGGATAGCAGCCAATAGTACAGCACACGCTCAGTTGTATTAAACCTCAGTCTGTCACTCATATTTTTAACTTAGCAGCAACACAACAGGAACCACTAAGAAGCCAAACACTCCACGGCAACGGTGGGAGGGTAATAACAGTCAAACCACGCTTAAATATGGGTCTGGCTCATTATTCAAATTATTTGCAGGCCTCAAAAACGTTAAATGTCCATTTTGCTATGATGCCACTAAAAATCGGTAGTCGGTGGGTAATCGGATGTGAAACGTAAGCGTACATGCTACAAAATCGCATCAACTACAAAAAATCGGATGCCAGTCGCATCAATGTTCATGAAATTTTTATCCGATTATTGACCGACTAAAACGGACCGATTTTTTAGACGTTGTGTGTGACTCCAGCCTAATAGCTGTGGGTAGAGCAGAGTTCCACCGAAGTTGTTAACCTGTTAAATCCGGCTGTCAATCACTAACAGCGGCATTTAACACGTGTCAGCAGGGGAGCGCATTATTCCACGCCCCCATTGGCGCGCCCGTGACATGATCACTGGGCACCGATGGGTTGTCATAACAGCCGAGGTTCTTCTGAAGACCCCCATACCTATCATTATGATCCTTCTGTGAAAGCCAACATTCATAGGAGATGATGATTTTCATTATACATAGCACAAGTGATCGGATGATCGCAGCTTCAAGTCCCGAAAGGGGGCTATTGAATACAGTAAAAAGTTATAAAAAAATTTAAAAAATGAAAAAAAATACAAAAACACAAATGTTCAAATCACCCCCTTTTTTGCCCCATTAAAAAATTTTTAAAAAATAATTAAAAACATACATATTTGGTAACGCTGCGTTCGTAAAAGTCTGATCTATTAAAATATAAAGTAAATTAATCCGATCTGTACATAGTGTAATGATAAAAAAAAAAAGTAGAAACTCCAGACACTCCAAGATTCCAATAAGATGCAATAAGAATAGATTAAAACATTGTTTAAAGATTAAACATCAGCTCAGGGCACAAAAATAAGCCCCCTTACAGCTCCATATCCTGAAAAATGAAAATGTTACTGGTCTCGGAAAATGTTTTTTGGCTTTTTTTTAACAGATTTCCAACATTTTTTTCACTACTTAAATAAAAAAAAACCTGGAGAATCATATTGACAGGTCAGTTTTACTGTATAGGGAACATGGTAAATAAAAAGAAACTATTGTGAAATTGCATTTTTCATTTTGCAATTTCAACACGCATTTTTTTTTCCTGCTTTCCAGTTCATCACATAATAAAATCACTGGTGCCATTCAAAATTACAACTTGTCCCACAAAAAACAAGCCCCCATACGGCTATTATTGATGGAAAATAAAAAAAAGTTATGACTTTTAGAAGCAGGGGAGGAAAAAATGAAAACGAAAGAAAAATGGAAAATGGCCACGGCGTGAAGGGGGTCAATGACCATCACCTATCCAAGAATTGGAGTTTGCCCACTGAGAACATCAGAGCGATGGCGTTAAGCTGCTACATCAAGCGCCACCATATACAGATATAATGGGCCTGGCTAAAGAATGAGATGGCTGCTGTGTCCAGAAAATGTCTTGGAAATTTTGAAGATGATCATGAAGCTTTTGGGGTCAAACCTTAACTGATTAAACTTCCATGACCAATAGTAGAACATTGCTACTGGTGTTATAGTCCTGTAAAACTCCCACCTGTAATTTCTTTTTGGCCACCAGTTGACTTTTTTGGGCAATCGTTCGGTATTGGACCACACAAATCAATGACGGAGAGGACATCCTGGAGATTTGTTTTCTGGTATATGTGTCCATAATGTGTTTTAATATTCCAGATAGAACAAAGATACAATTAAAGCCCAGGATTCAAGGAATCACATATTTTCTGGTTAGCAAATGTTACATTGTATCTCCCGGGCTCACTAAAACAGATTAATGACTGACTTTGTTAAACATGTTGGCAACACAAATTCTTAATTTTCTATTTATCAGTTCCACTTTCCCACATGAGATTGGAGAGTAATAGCACATTTGTCCAAAAAACTCTAACTGTACCGGAGAACTTGCCGCGCTCAGATCCTAATGTGTTTTTGATATTCCCCTGCCCATCATGTATCAGTGTTCACCAAATAACAGCACTCGGGATAATAAAGGTGTAGATATTAAATTAACAACAGTGGTAAACAGTGTAGCTGCACTTCTCATCTCTGCAAAACCAATGAAGTGGATGACACCAGGATTCACGCTGATCTACAGCGATGACAGATGGGCATCATTTAACATAATACATCAGTGGGCAACCCACATACCACAGCTGTCCTCCACTAAATGAATTAGATCAGGGTAATTAATCCAAGGCAAAAACTAGTAAGAGACTAGGACCTACTAATAAATGGATAAATGGAATAATTTACACCATGTTTCCAAAATAAAGAATAATAAAAAAAAATAGAAATTAAAAAAAATTACATTTTTTTTAAACTTTTCATAGTGTTCAGTAATTTAGAACATTCAGTATAAAACTCAATTACTCATGAGTTACACACAACGTGATGCTTCTTCTCCTCTTCCAAACAATTTCTCCTATTGACCTCACGTTGGCATCTTTATTGGCGTCTACCAAGTAACAATAACCGAAACAGAAGGATTCCTACTGCAGAACACAAGATATGCTGTGTAGCACCCCTAGGACTGGAAACCCAGGGTAAACTTGGAAAAGAAGAATTAGCATCTTAGGGAAAAGTTGTCACATGTTTGACAAGCTAGGAAAAAAAGTTCCAACAGAAAGAAAAATTACAGACTAAACGTTTAGAAAATAAAATATATCACCAACTGTTTACATCCAATGATCAAAAGGTCCCAATTTCTACAAACTGTCTATGAAATGATGGACTTTGGGAAGAACGGGGAGGAGTCCTGAGGAGATCATTTGCATATTTCCAGTTCATTCTGGGATAAGTGAAGAGTCTCCGCGAGCTCCAAGAACACTGGGTTTTGGCTGTTGCAGCTGAAAGGAGGACATCGGTAAACCAGGGGAGGAGTCCTGAGGAGATCATTTGCATATTTCCAGTTCATTCTGGGATAAGTGAAGAGTCTCCGCGAGCTCCAAGAACACTGGGTCTTGGCTGTTGCAGCTGAAAGGAGGACATCGGTAAGCCGCGCGCCTAGCGGCGTGCGAATTTTGGCACTTTTTTCACCGCTGTGATATCTCTTTGACAATAAGAGCATGGAAGAGGCCAGGAGCCATGTGATGAGTTGAATTTCTTGCTACATGTTCACAGATTTACCAGTGGAAAAGCCAAACTTCACATGCCACAAATGCAAGCTTGTGTCCATGTTGGAGGAAAAGTTGCGAAATCTAGAAGAGAGATTAGCTACATTGAAAATCATTAAGGAAGATGAAGAGTTCTTAGACAGAGCAGAATTATCTCTTCATGGTGCAGAAAGAGAAGAAATTCGAAGAGCACCCGAAGAAACAGAGGAATGGAAGCATGTGACCCAGAGAAGCAGGAGGATCAGGAGGCAGTCAGCACCCATACTGCTCAGGAACCAGTACCAGGCTCTCACACAGGAGAATGATGAAGAAATACATCAGGATAAAACTTTGCCCACAAAGAGCAACCTTCTAAGCCCTAAGAGTCCTCCTGAATGGAGAAAGAAAAATGTTGTGAAGAAGAAGCGGAGAGTTGTGGTCATGGGGGATTCCCTGTTGAGAGGAACAGAGACCGCTATCTGCAGACCGGATATAACCTCAAGAGAAATGTGCTGTCTTCCAGGTGCAAAAATTAAAGATGTGTCTGACAGGATATCAGGACTCTTCAGACCTAATGATGACTACCCATTCCTGCTGATACATGTGGGGACAAATGACACCACAAGAAGTGACCTGGAAACCATCTGCAGTGACTTTGAAAACTTAGGCAAGAAAGTGAAAGAACTGGGTGCTCAGGTGGTCTTCTCATCCATCCTCCCAGTGGATGGCCATGGAACAAGGAGGTGGAATAAGATTCTGCAGGTGAACAACTGGCTACATCGATGGTGCCGTCAGCAAGGATTTGGTTTTCTGGATCACGGAGTAAATTACCTATACGATGGACTACTTGCTAGAGATGGGGTGCACCTTACGAAGACTGGAAAACATGTATTTGGAAATCGCCTTGCTACACTCATCAGGAGAGCTTTAAACTAGAACAATGTGGGAAGGGAAGCAAAACGCCAGAAAAAGCCATACACCTGACAAATACTATTGAGAACTCGGCTATTAGAAGTGGAGGGGAAGAACAAAGACAAAACAATCTAAATAATAAAAATATTGGTGGAAGAGAAACCAATCACAAGCTAAAATGTTTTTATACAAATGCACAAAGCATGGGCAACAAACAAGGAGAATTGGAACTACTAACGCAGGGGAAGAAGTATGATGTCATTGGAATCACTGAAACTTGGTGGGACGATACACATGATTGGAATACAAGGCTAGAAGGATACAACTTATTTGCAAGAAACAGACTTGATAAACGAGGAGGAGGTGTCGCATTGTATGTTAGAAAAGCGTATATCTGCACAGAGATTGACACTTCAGAGACTGGGAGTTCTGTGGAAACTGTTTGGGTAAGAATACAAGGACAGAACAATGGAAAGGACACCATTGTAGGCATTTACTACAGGCCACCTATGCAAGCTGAAGATATGGATGAACTCTTTATGCATCAAATGGCCAAGTTCTCCAAAAAATATGACATAGTGGTCATGGGAGATTTCAACTATCCAGACATTTGTTGGGAATCTCTCTCAGGCAAAACTAACAGGTCAAGGAAATTCTTATCCTCTCTTGCTGACAACTTTATCTTTCAAAAGGTAGGGGAGAAAACAAGGGGATCTGCTACCTTGGATCTAATCCTTATAAACAGGGAGGAAATGGTTGAGGAGGTAAGAGTGGCTGGGACCCTAGGAGGTAGTGACCATGCTATTTTAGAATTTTGGATAACAAGAGGAGGAAGACCTGTGAAGACTCAGACATCAAGGTTAGATTTCAGAAAGGCAGATTTTAAGGGACTCAGAAAGAGAATTGGAGGGATCCAGTGGCAGGATATCCTTAAGGACAAAAATGTCCAGAAGGATGGGACATCTTGAAAAATTAGATTCTCAAAGCACAATCATTAACAATTCCGAAAAGAGGGAAAAATGGGAAGCATTTAAGGAAACCAGGATGGATGAACACAGAACTTAAACACATGCTAAAAAGAAAGAAAGAAATGTTTATCAAATGGAAAGAAGGAGGCATATCTAAAGAAGAATATAATGCCATCTGCAGAACCTGCAGGGCAAAAATCAGATTATCTAAAGCTGACAATGAATTAAGGCTTGCAAGAGATGTCAAAAGCAACAAAAAAGGATTTTGGGGATACGTCAAAAGTAAAAGAAAAGTCAAAGATGCTATAGGATTTTTACAGGATGAAAATGATGAAATGGTAAGACAGGATGTTGAGAAGGCTGAACTGTTAAATTCCTATTTTGCATCTGTTTTCTCTCAGAAAGGAAATGTAACATCAACTGATCTTCACTGTCCTATTAAAGGAATAGAAGAATCCAGGATATCTATAAACAGAAAGACAGTGAGGAAACACTTAGCTAACCTAAATGAATTCAAGTCTCCAGGTCCAGATGAATTACACCCCAGAATACTGAAGGAGATAGCAGAAGAAATTCTTGAACCACTGTCCATAATCTTTGAAAATTCTTGGAGAACAGGAGAAGTCCCAGAAGACTGGAGAAGAGCAAATGTTGTTCCTATCTTCAAAAAGGGGAAGAAGGTGGACCCAGGGAACTACAGGCCGGTGAGTCTGACTTCTATACCAGGAAAGATCTTTGAACAAATTATTAAAGAACATGTATGTAAGTACCTGCATAAGAATGAAGTGATTAAACAGAGTCAGCATGGGTTTGTAACTAATAAGTCATGTCAGACTAACTTAATTTCCTTCTATGACAGAATCACTGACTGGGTGGATCAGGGAAATGCTGTAGATATAGTATATCTTGACTTCAGCAAAGCATTTGACAAAGTATCTCACACAATCCTTATTGAAAAAATGACTAAGTATGGAATGGACAAGGCAACTGTTAGGTGGATTCATAACTGGCTTAGTGATCGGAATCAAAGAGTGGTCGTAAATGGCTGCACATCCAGTTGGAAGAATGTCTCAAGTGGGGTAACACAAGGCTCTGTTTTGGGCCCTGTATTGTTCAACATCTTTATCAATGATTTAGATGAAGGAATTGAGGGTAAACTGATCAAATTTGCTGATGACACAAAGCTAGGAGGGGTAGCTAATACTAGAGAAGAGAGAGAGAGGATTCAAAAAGATATAAATAAACTGGAGCAGTGGGCAGCAACTAACAGAATGGTTTTTAACAGGGAAAAATGCAAAGTACTACATCTGGGCAATAAAAATGAAAAAATCATATACAAAATGGGAGGAATAGGGCTAAGTAACAGCACATGTGAAAAAGACTTGGGTATACTAATTGATAACAGACTGAACATGAGTCAACAGTGTGATGCAGCAGCAAAAAAGGCAAATACAATTCTAGGATGTATCAACAGAAGCATACAGTCTAGATCACGTGAGGTCATTATTGCCCTCTACTCCTCTTTGGTCAGACCTCATCTGGAATACTGTGTCCAGTTTTGGGCACCACATTTTAAAAAAGACATCAACAAACTGGAGCAAGTTCAAAGAAGAGCCACCAGAATGGTGACCGGTCTGCAAACCATGTCCTATGAGGAACGGTTGCAGGATTTGGGAATGTTTAGCTTGCAAAAAAGAAGACTGAGAGGAGACTTAATAGCTGTCTACAAATATCTCAAGGGCTGTCACATTGTAGAAGGATCATCTTTATTCTCATTTGCACAAGGAAAGACTAGAAGCAATGGGATGAAACTGAATGGGAGGCGACACAGATTAGATATTAGAAAAAACTTTTTGACAGTTAGGGTGATCAAGGAGTGGAACAGGCTGCCACGAGAGGTGGTGAGTTCTCCTTCAATGGAAGTCTTCAAACAGAGGCTGGACAGACATCTGTCTGGGATGATTTAGAGAATCCTGCTTTGAGCAGGGGGTTGGACCAGATGGCCCAGGAGGTCCCTTCCAACTCTACCATTCTATGATTTCTATGATTTCCATTTCTTTATGGTTCTCTCAAAATACTTGTGCCATCATAAGCAACTTTTTGGGAAATGCCAGTTCATAAACAAGACTGGGTTCATTAGCCATAATGAAAAATGTCTGAGTTCTCTTTACTAGAGATGGGTGAACCCAAACAGTAAAGTTCAGCATCTGTACCAAACACCTAGTGTTTCGGCATAGACACCGAACACAGACTTCACCAGGAAGACCATGTTACTGTTCGAGTTCAGCCCCCTGAACTCGAACATGTGTATGACAGTGCAGCAAACACTGCTTCTGATTGGTGGTAAAATCACTACCGCCGTTCAGACAGCTGTGGTTCCCACGCTATCAAATGACAGCATGAACCTGCAGCTGTGATCGGAGGTATAACTATAAAGTTTACCGACGTGGGCTGATGGGACTACTGCGCCCATCAGCCTACGCCTGCTGCCGCTAATAACAATGAGAGCAGACGGCGGCTGATGTGAGTATTCATCAGCCGGCTCCTGCGCTGTAAATAAGTTTTAAAAAAATGGCGTGGGTTCCCTTTTATTTGTGATAACCAGCCAGGAAAAGCAAACAGTTGGGGGCTGGTATTCTCAGGCTGGTAAGGGAACATGGATATTGACCCCCTCAGCCTTAAAATAGCAACCCGCAGCCCCCCAGAAAAGGCACCATTCTGGTGCTTTGCCCAGCTCTTCCACTAGCCCTGTAGTGATGGAAAGTGGGGTTCATATTTGTGAGGTTGATGTCACCTTTGTATTGTCTGATGACATCAAGACCATGGATTAATAATTGAGAGACATCTATAAGACATCTATCTATTACTAATCCTATAGTTATATGGTACATAAAGACACAGCCAGAATAAAGTCTTTTATATGAAATAAAAACAAAACACAGTTTTCCTTTTTTTATTTAAAAATAACAAACACAGTTATACTCACCTAACACCCATTCTATTGAATCCCTCATCTCTTGTAATAAAACAAAAATAAAAAACAACCACATCTCTCACCTGTCTGTCATTCTGTCCTACGCCATAATCAATGTCTGGGGATTAATAATTTTCAACCTGGACGGTGAAAAGATGCAAACATCCAGGCAGAGAACCACTGGTAAATGAGCAGCATCAGTGAGCAGCGGTGACCACATTGCGGTTACTTTTGATCACTGAGACTGCGTTCCCAGACAGGCTGAACTGCGGTTACCTCCCTCCAGTGAGAGGTGAGTTCACCGCAGTTCACTGTGAGAATTTCACCTCTGTGAACTCACCTCTCACAGGGAGATCACCGAAGTTCAGCCCTGCTAGGAATGCTGCCTCATTGACCGGCAGTAACCTTGATGATGTCACCGCTACTCACTGATGCTGCAAGCTCATTCATCAGTGATTCTCAGCCTGGCATGGTCTGTAGTCTCAGTCCATTCTCCTCCAGTTCACTGATACCACGACTGTTACACATGTATCCAACCTCAGCCAGCAACTGATCTTCAGTCTCCACAGGCCATGCATACATAGGCACCAGTACATCAGCAACAGAGCCTCACCCCAAAGTCATGGCACCAACTCTTTCACTAAACATGTGAATTATTGTTCATCCTCTCCTGGGATCAGCCCCTTGAATGGGCAGAAGTGTTCACACCCTCCCTCCTAAACATTTTCTGAAGAATTTTCCAGAGCCCAGTCTCCAGCCTGTCTGCAGGGTTGTGTATTATTGATGCCCCTTACAGAGAGAAACAAAACCACACATATCCCCACCATGGGCAGGACAGACATGCTAATGTAGGTCTTATGTATACGTGAGATCCAGACCGCAGGTCTTCCTCTGCTTACAGGAGTCAGTGATAGGCGGTCATGAAGGAGCGCTTAGGAAGCAACCCCGGGGTGGACGGGCTGCCAGGTCTCCACAGCAGCTCCAGCCGAAAACCTCAGATGGAGGATGGGAGCAATGAGAAAATGGAAAACGGTCTTAGGAACACAGGAAAGAGACAGAGATGAGAGATGGGGTTAAACCACAACGTGTTTCGAAGGAGGATCCGTGTTAAGTTTTGGTAGCTGAGGAGAGCAGGCAAAAAAGGCAATACACCAGAGAGGTTGGGATCTACTGGATTGCAGTACCCTGACTAACCACCACAACTAAAGGCAGCCGTGGAGCGTTCCTACGTTGGTCCTAGACGCCTCGTCACAGCCTGAGAGGCTAACTACACCTAAAGATAGAAAGAGGAAAGCTATCTGCCCCGGAGCAGATCCCAAAGAACATAGGAAGCCCCCAAACATGTAATGGCGGTTAGACAAGAGGAAATACAGACACAGACAGAAAATAGTATGAGCAAACGCTGGGGCCCAATCTGCCTGGACAGAAAAGGATAGGAAGGATACTTACTGCAATCCAAAAAAAGCCAACGCTACTAATTGCAAAAACACCTGAGATCACACGACCTCTACCACCTAAATTAGTTCTCTGGTGTAACAAAACTAAGCCGCAGCCACAGAAAAAACTGGAAAAGGCAAATGAACAAACAACTGTGGCTCCAGAGGAACCGAGAGGCGCCCAAGCCCCCGAGGAGGGGAACCTGGCCAACCTCACAGAAATGCAGAGAAAATTGCAAATGGCAAGCACAAAAACAAAAAACAGAAAATATCTTATCTGAGAGCAGGAGAAGAGGCAAGACTCAGCAAGCTTCCAAGTGAACCAGGAACCACAGTTGAGACAAGAACAATTGATCACCGGCAACCATGATGGGAGGGAACCTCCCTTATATCCAGCCAGTCCGTGATTCCTGATTGCCAATCCTCATTGAATGGTTCAGTACTGTTTGTAACCACCAGAGGGAGCTTCTGCTCAGAATTCATTTCTAAAACATTCATAACAGTACCCCCCCTTGAGGAGGGGTCACCGAACCCTCATTTGTGCAACCAGGTCGGTCAGGATGAGCTCTGCGATACGCACGGATCAGTCTCCTAGCATGGATGTCCGAAGCAAGCACCCAAGAATTGTCCTCCTGACCATAACCTCTCCACTTAACCAAATGCTGGAGTTTCCGTCTAGAAAAACGAGAATCCAATATTTTCTCAACCACGTACTCCAGATTGCCCTCAACCAAAACAGGGTCAGGGGCGCAGCCATAGGAACCACTGGCTCGACAAACCTCTTCAATAAGGACTTGTGGAACACGTTATGGATCTTAAATGTCCCTGGAAGAAGTAAACGAAAGGAAACAGGATTAAGTATCTCCAAGATCTTATAAGGTCCAATGAACCTAGGCTTAAACTTAGGAGATGCAACTCTCATAGGGATATTTCTTGAGGACAACCAGACCAAGTCCCCCACTTTAAACCGAGGACCATCAGTCCTATGCCGATTGGCAAACCGCTGGGCCTTCTCCTGAGAGAGGGACAACCTCTCCACTACCTGGTCCCAAATCTGCTGCATACGCTCCACAACAGAGTCAACACCCGGACAGACAGAAGCCTCCGTCTGTCCCGAAGAAAATCGAGGGTTAAACCCAAAATTGCAGAAAAATGGAGACATCAAAGTGGCAGAGCTTGCCCTATTATTAAGAGCAAACTCAGCCAAAGGCAAAAAAGAGACCCAGTCATCTTGATCAGCAGACACAAAGCATCTCAGATAAGTCTCCAATGTCTGGTTTGTTCTCTCAGTTTGTCCATTGGTCTGAGGATGAAAAGCAGAGGAGAAAGACAATTGAACACCAAGTTTAGAACAAAAGTCCTCCAAAATCTGGAAACAAACTGAACTCCTCTGTCAGACACAATGTTCTCAGGAATGCCGTGTAACCGAACCACGTGCTGAAGGAACAAAGGCACCAATTCGGAGGAGCAAGGCAACTTAGGTAATGGCACAAGATGTATCATCTTGGAAAACCTATCACAAATCACCCAGATAACGGTCATTCTCTGAGAAACAGGGAGGTCGGAAATAAAATCCATAGAGATATGGGTCCATGGTCTCTTGGGCACAGGCAATGGCATCAACAAACCACTAGAGCGAGAGCAAGGCTTGGAGCGAGAGCAAGCCCCACAGGACTGCACAAACTCCCTGACGTCACGAGACAAAGTAGGCCACCAAAAGGACCGACTCACCAAATCTCTGGTACCAAAAATTCCGGGATGACCGGCCAACGCGGAACAATGAATCTCAGACATCACACTCTTCTTCCACTGGTCTGGGACAAACAATTTCCCAACAGGGCAGCGCTTGGGTTTATCCTCCTGACACCCCTCCAGAGCCAGTCTCAAATTGGGAGAGATGGCGGAAAGAACTACACCCTCTTTCAAAATAACAGCAGAATCAGATAACTCAGGAGAGTCCGCAAGGAAACTCTTCGAGAGGGCATCCGCCTTAACATTCTTAGTGCCAGGAAGAAAGGAAACCACAAAATTAAAACGTGTGAAAAACAAGGCCCACCTGGCCTGTCTAGGATTAAGTCGCTTGGCTGATTCCAGATAAACTAGATTCTTATGGTCCGTGAGGACCACCACCTGATGTTTGGCTCCCTCCAGCCAATGTGTCCACTCTTCAAAAGCCCACTTCATGGCCAATAACTCCCGATTACCCACGTCATAATTACGTTCAGTTTGAGAAAATTTTCGAGAGAAAAAAGCACAAGGGTTACTTTTAGAGGTCTCAGGATCTCTTTGGGACAAAACGGCACCTGCCCCAATTTCAGAGGCATCAACCTCCACCTGAAATGGCAGAGAAACATCAGGCTGCCGTAGAACAGGAGCAGAAGTGAATCTCTGTTTAAGTTCCTGAAACGCAGAGACTGCCTCAGGAGGCCAATTCACCACATCAGAACCCTTTTTGGTCAAATCGGTCAATGGTTTAACAATAACAGAGAAATTACCAATAAATTTACGATAAAAATTGGCAAAACCCAAGAATCTTTGAAGAGCCTTTAATGAAGTAGGTTGGACCCAATCACAGATGGCCTAAACCTTGACCGGGTCCATTTCAATTACAGATGGAGACAAAATGAATCCCAGAAATGAGATCCTCTGTACGCCAAAAAGACACTTTGATCCCTTCACATACAGAGCATTCTCTCTCAAAATCTGGAACACAGTCCGAACATGTTTCACATGAGAGTCCCAGTCATTAGAAAAAATCAAGATTTCATCCAAATAAACAATCAGAAATTTATCCACAAAATCCCTGAAAATGTCATTCATGAAGGACTGGAAGACGGAAGGAGCATTAGTGAGCCCAAAGGGCATCACTAGGTACTCAAAATGTCCCTCTGGGGTATTAAACGCCGCCTTCCATTCATCCCCGTGCTTAATGCGAATAAGGTTATACGCCCCCCTGAGGTCAAGCTTGGTAAACCAAGTAGCACTTTTCACCCTGGAAAACAGGTCAGAAATCAAGGGTAACGGATATTGATATTTCACAGTGATATTGTTCAAGAGACGATAATCAATACACGGCCTTAATGAACCATCCTTTTTGGCCACAAAGAAAAAACCGGCACCCAAGGGTGAAGAGGATGGTCTGATATGACCCTTCTCCAATGACTCCTTGATATAAGACCGCATAGCGTCATGTTCAGGTACAGACAAGTTAAAAAGGCGACCTTTAGGGAATTTACTACCAGGCACTAATTCAACAGCGCAGTCATAGCTCCTATGGGGGGGCAAGGATGTAGATTTACTTTCGCTAAACACATCAGAAAAATCAGTCAAAAAGTCAGGCACATCTTGAGCCTGGGGAGAGGCAGAAAAAACAGGAGTGTTGGCATTAACACATTGGCAGCCCCAACTGGTTACAGACACAGATTTCCAATCCAAAACAGGATTATGAGACTGCAACCAAGGGAAACCTAGTACAATAATGTCATGCAGATTATACAGCACCAAAAATTTGCAACTCTCCTGATGATCAGGTTCAACCCTCATTATCACCTGAGTAGAGAACTGGGGTTTATTCTCAGCCAAAGGGGTAGAATCAATCCCCAGTAGGGGAATAGACTTCCGTAGGGGTATCAAGGGAAACCCACAACGTTTAGCAAAATCAAAATCCATCAGGTTAATAGCTGCTCCCGAATCAACAAAAGCCTGAACAGAAAATGTGGACAGGGAGCAAATCAGGGTAACAGTCAACAGAAATTTAGTCTGAACACTACCCAAGACAACTGAGCGTGCAAAACGTCTTCCCCGCTTAGGGCAGACTGAAATAGCATGAGAAGCATCACTACAGTAGAAACATAACCCATTGCGTTTTCGAAACTCATGACGCTGTGCCCCAGAAGCCACTCTATCACACTGCATGGGTTCAGAAGCTGGTTCATAAGGCAACACCATTCCACGCATACCTCTATGCTCACGCAAACGTCTGTCAATTTGAATCGCCAATGACATAGAATCATTGAGACCAGAGGGAGCAGGGAAACCCACCATAACATCTTTTACATTCTCTGACAGACCCTTCTGAAAAAGGGCTGCCAAAGCATCATCATTCCATTTGGTCAGAACTGCCCACTTTCGGAATTTCTGACAGTACAACTCAGCGTCCTCAAGCCCCTGATTTAATGCCAACAAGGTTTTCTCAGCCTGATCAGCGACACCAGGCTCACCGTACAATAACCCCAGAGCCAGAAAAAATGCATCAACATTACTCAAAATAGGGTCCCCAGGTGTCAGGGAAAAAGCCCAATCCTGAGGATCGCCGCGCAGGAGAGAGATGACAATTTGAACCTGCTGTGCCGCGTTCCCTGAGGACTTAGGCTTTAAGGCAAAAAACAACTTACAGTTATTTCTGAAATTCACAAATATAGCTCGATCCCCATAAACAAATCTGGCATGGGGATCCTAGGTTCCACAACCGGCAACCCTGCAAGATAGGTAGCAATACTCCGAACTTCAGTGGCAAGCTGATCCACATGGCCAGACAACTGTGCAAACTCCATTGAGAGAGAAAAAAAATCCTCCTCAGCACCCAGAGAAAAAGAGGGGAAAAAAAATGCAACAAACAGGAAAAAAAAAAAAAAAAATCTCTGACAACTCTGACAACTTTTTTCTTTCCACACTATTTTTCCCTTCTGTGAGTACCATATAATTTTCAGTTTGGCAGGTGATACTGTTATGTTTTGGTAGCTGAGGAGAGCAGGCAAAAAAGGCAATACACCAGAGAGGTTGGGATCTACTGGATTGCAGTACCCTGACTAACCACCACAACTAAAGGCAGCCGTGGAGCGTTCCTACGTTGGTCCTAGACGCCTCGTCACAGCCTGAGAGGCTAACTACACCTAAAGATAGAAAGAGGAAAGCTATCTGCCCCGGAGCAGATCCCCAAAGAACATAGGAAGCCCCCAAACATGTAATGGCGGTTAGACAAGAGGAAATACAGACACAGACAGAAAATAGTATGAGCAAACGCTGGGGCCCAATCTGCCTGGACAGAAAAGGATAGGAAGGATACTTACTGCAATCCAAAAAAACCCTAAAAAAAGCCAACGCTACTAATTGCAAAAACACCTGAGATCACATGACCTCTACCACCTAAATTAGTTCTCTGGTGTACCAAAACTAAGCCACAGCCACAGAAAAAACTGGAAAAGGCAAATGAACAAACAACAGTGGCTCCAGAGGAACCGAGAGGCGCCCAAGCCCCCGAGGAGGGGAACCTGGCCAACCTCACAGAAATGCAGAGAAAATTGCAAATGGCAAGCACAAAAACAAAAAACAGAAAATATCTTATCTGAGAGCAGGAGAAGAGGCAAGACTCAGCAAGCTTCCAAGTGAACCAGGAAACAACGTTGAGACAGGAACAATTGATCACCAGCAACCATGATGGGGGGAAACCTCCCTTATATCCAGCCAGTCCATGATTCCTGATTGCCAATCCTCATTGAATGGTTCAGTACCGTTTGTAACCACCAGAGGGAGCTTCTGCTCAGAATTCATTTCTAAAACATTCATAACAGATCCGTCTTCATCAGGTGGATGTTTTGACTTCCACCTGATGAAGACTGATCCTCCGTCAAAAAGCGTTGTGGTTTAACCCCATCTCTCGTCTGAGTCTCTTTCTTGCGCTCCTAAGACCGTTTTCCATTTTCTCATTCCTCTGCTTACAGTCACTGATTGGAAATGTTGATTTGTGAGGCTGAACACTTTCCAGGAGGGATTTGTGCACTTAAACTGATGAACAAGAAAATCTGTAATAAACACAACAGTAAGATCGACATCGGTGGCCAGCTCCTCACACTGGGCACACAGCTTAAAGGGAACTGACTTAGTCTTATTCATTAGAGTATGTCCCTTAGTGTTGAGAACTGCAATAATGGACCAATAGCGCATAACCACTGGGGCTACTTGCATGCATAGAAATATATTGTTAAGACATCACTGGACTTTGATTGCAGCTCTGAAGAAGGTTGTTGCTGGGATCTGAGTTTTCTATAATCCCTGTTTATTTCAGAAATATCAGAATTGCTTATTTCACTCCTAGTCTTACTTCTTATATTGCAAATACATGATTAAAATGTGACAACTGACTGCTGCCCCTGATGTGCATATTCACCATAGAGCAGCAACAGTTTGTCTACGGAACGGTGACGGATGCAGCCCATTAGCAGCTGCTGATTGACAACAGTGTTCACATGATATAAGAATTTCACGTGACCACCGGAAGACACAGTGCTGATTGTGCTTGAAAAGTGGTGGTCCTGGAGGTGAGTGTGTTTTTGTTATCTGGGGCATAATAACATTTAAGAAGATTTTTACCAGCATTGGATAACCCCTATAATTTGTACATACACTCCCTGACAGAAGTTATGTCGCTTATCCATGTTATGTAAATAAAAGCTTATAACCTGACGTTAAATTCATCCATTGGTTGTATAAATTATTCTTTTGAAAGCTGAAACCCTCCGAAATGTGGTTTAGGTTAAGAAAATAAATTGGCATCAATGCAGAAATATTGATCATTTAATGGACACAGAATGGTCAGATTTTGACAAGACATTATAGGAGTTGACAAGAGGTTAAGGTGATGACTTGTTCTCGAAATTCTTCAGATCTTGATCAGATTGATCACTAGTGGTATATGCTGGAAAAAACAAGTCTGATCCATGGAGGCTGCACTGAGCAACTTACAGACTTAAAAGATCCGATGCCAATGTTTTATTGCCGTGCACCATTGGCCTTGAGGAGTCCATTCCTTCAGAGGTCAAAACCTAGAGCTGAGAGGATCTAGCAAAATTGGAATTTGACTGTTCGCTCAGTGAGCAGAGTATAAGGATTTATTAGTTTTTTTTAACCTTTTACGGTTTAGAAAAATGTCATCCAGCAGCTGCCATTTTGCTGAATCTTGGTGGAATCAAATTACAAAAAAAAACGCATTTTGACCAATGCAAATTTTTGACAAATTTGAGTCGAATTCAAGTGCACTCGTATTTATTCGCTCATCTCTATTCAGAACTGTTTTGATAGCCCAAGGGCGATCTACGCAACAAGGTTGTTTTAATGAACGGTGTAGAGCTGTTCCGAGTATATTTGCGCTTGTTTATGTCAGTTTACAAGAGCATAACCAGATTCCTCCACTTAAAATGACACATAAAATTTACTTTCAACTTTTACCTTCTACTTAAGACAGACTGATTGCTTGGAGGAGAGCTTTATTCTGGTGGCCTTTAATGTCTAGCCGACAGTTCCTTTTGGTTACAGTTATCTATTTCTTTGGAATATAGCTGACAGGCAGTCTTAGCTTAGTGCATCTGGGAAGCAAATATGCAAGAAACGTCTGCTACCGTCTGAAGGCAAATTGCTAGATTAGCAAAATATGTTAAAGTACCTAACGGAACTCGACATTTAAATTCAATTTTAGATTCTACAAACATCTCTGGAGTGAAAGTTCTTGTCAATTTGCATCACTCATGTAACTTTTTAACCCAACGTGAATAACCAGTTTGTTCATCTCAGAAAACATGAGTTGTTAGGAGTGATCAAATGTAGTCTCCAAAAGTTGCTTGACTGAGACGTGGAGGGTGCCCCTTGAACATCAAGAATATTGGCATTTCTTTTGTTAACCCGTTTCTGATGTTGGGCGTAATAGAACGCCGTCGTACTGCCTCTGATTGGTGCGGTCTCCAACGCTGAGCCGGGCACATGTGAGCTGATCTATACAGCTGACATGTGCCTGCAACGACCACAAGTGGAATCCACCTGCGGCTGTTAACTAGTTAAATGCCACTGTTAATCTCTGACTGCGGCATTTAACTCGCGTTTACCGGAAGTGCGTCGCTAATCCTGCCCATCGATGACCCCGTCACATGATTGTGGGTCGGCATGACAACCTGAGGTCTGCAGCAGACCTCTATGGTTGTCACTGGCAGATTGCTATGAGCGTCGACCAAGTGAGCATTCCTGCTACACACAGGGATCTGATCATTGCCTGTGTGTAGCAGAGGTGATCAAAGTATTGCAGCTTCCAGTCTCTCATGGAGACTATTGAAGCATGCAAAAAGTAATAAAAATTATTTATAAAAACATTAAAAAAATATAAAAGTTCAATTCACCCCCCTTTCGCCCCATTCAAAATAAACCAATGAAAAAAATCAAACATACACATATTTGGTATCACCGCGTTCAGAATCACCCGATCTATCAATATAAAAAAAGAATTAACCCTATCACTAAATGGTGTGTCAGAAAAAAAGAAAGAAATTAAAAATGTCAGAATTACGTTTATTTGGACGCCGCTACATTGCAATAAAATGCAATAACAGGAGATCAAAAGAATGTATCTGCACCAAAATGGTATGAATAAAACGTCAGCTCGGCGCCCAAAAATTAAGCCCTCACTCAGCCCAAGATCACGAAAAATGGAAACACTACAGGCCTCGGAATATGGCGCCATTTTTTTTCCTTTTTTTAACAAATTTTGGAATTTTTTTTTTCACCACTTGAGCAAAAAAGAAATAAGACATGTTTGGTGTCTATGAACTCATAATGACCTGGAGAATCATAATGGGAGGTCATTTTTAGCATTTTAACATGGTAAAAAAAAAAAAAAAAACAATTGTGGGGTTGCACTTTTTTTGCAATTTCACCACACTTGGAATTTTTTTCCCATTTTCCATAACACCATATGTTAAAACCAATGGAGTCGTTGAAAAGTACAACTCGTCTCGCAAAAAACAAGCCCTCACTTGGTTAAATTGACGAAAACATTAAAAGGTTATGGCTCTGGAAAGAAGGGGAGCAAACACCAGAAATTCAAAAACTGAAATACTCTTAGTCGTTAAGGGGTTAAAAGAAAGCTCCTCATACAAATTAACACCAAGCCTCGTTATAAAAAACTTAGCTATACTTTATGCCATTTTTATTAACTTTTAAGGTCTCGCTCACACTGGCGTATAATACGGATGAGTACAATGTGAGAAAACATCGCATTGCACTCTGACCAATGTTATTCAATGAGGCAGTGGTCATCTGCGTAGTTTTTCTCTGGTCTAAGCGGCATCAGGAAAAAAATCGCAGCATGCTGCAATTGACTGTGCATGTCGGAATAGAGAGATAAGATAGATCGATACATAGATGGTGACAAAGTTTGCAACTTTTGAAAAATCGCTAATGATGAATCAGGTTGAAAACATCTGGAAAACCTAAATGGTTAACATAAAAAAAAATCTGTGAACCCAAAAGACAGACTTTAAAATTAAAAGAAGAAATAGTGCAAATAAATAAACAGGTGAAAAACACGAAAAACTAGATAAAACAGTATAAAGGCTGGAGAAAGCCAAAAGCACAACAAAGCACATTCAATTTGCATCCAAAACATTTCCTAGCCAAATTCAAGCAAATTGCTGAATTTTGCCAAATTCGATCATCACTTGATAGGAATGATGATGGCATCCATTCATGTAGCTTCCTTTCACCCAGGACGTCCTGTTATGGTATTGGTGGTTTGGCACTGCCTAGAATGGGGTCAAATAAATCTCAATGTTCTTCACTCTTTGCTTGTAGACGTTCCTGCTTGAGTTCCCAGGTCTCCAGAATGGCCACCAATTTGCTGGGATGCTCTACAACGAATCCAGGAATATAGCCAGAGTCTGTCAATGGGATAGAAGCTAGGACATGTAGTGAGAAGATAGGCCATGACTTCATACCATGAGTGCAACCACATGACCAAAAATAAAACCAAAGGTTCATACAATGCAAGAACAAAGCTAAGGTCGGGATTGGGGTCACAGTAAGGAATAAAGATCAGAAACAAAAGGCACCTAAGGATTTTAATAAAAAAAGAGCGTAATGCTGACCGGCACTGCAAGCTCCATTACCACACAAGGATGTTGTTTTACAAGGAATGGCAGATAGTAAAAGGACCACATCAATAGGCACAAGTTTCCTTCACAGTTCGTAGAGGAGGCAAGCTGTGCCACAATACAGTAAGGGTCCCGTCACACTCTTCAATGTCCCAGCGATCCCATCAATGATACGACGTGGATGGGATCGCTGGGACATCGCTAGCTGATCGCTGGTGAGCTGTCACATGGGCAGACTCACCAGCGATCATGACCAGCGAGCACGCTGGTATCCAATGTACACATCGGGTAACTAAGCACCGCGCAGCGCCTAGTTACCCGATATGTACCCTAGATACCGGCTCCCAGCGCTCTACAGCAGAAGCTGGGAGCCGGTATCCAGGGTACATATTGGGTAACTAGGTGCCACGCGGTGCTTAGTTACCCGATATGTACACTGGATACCAGCTCCCAGCTCGCTGATCGTTGGTCTCCCGCTGTCACACGCAGCGATGCGCACTGGCCAGCAGGAGACCAACGATGAAAAAATGGTCCAAGCCATTCGACGACGACCAGCGATACCGAGCAGGAGGGCTGGTCGTCGCTGTGTGTCACACTAAGCGAGATCGCTGGCTAGGTCGCTGTTGCGTCACAAAATCGGTGACGCTTCAGCGATCTCGCTAGCGATCTCGCTTAGTGTGACGGGGGCTTAAGTCTATTCCTGAAAAGAGGAGTTTAAACTAGAAATCTTAGGAATAGATAAGCAAAAGAAATCTTTATCATCATAGCAAAAATCATTGATGACTAAAGAATGAAGAAGATTAACATGGAAAATATTGGGATTCTGGAAAGAAAGTGGCAACTTTAGGCAAACGAGCAGTATAAGACAATCTGGAGGATTTCATCACATGGAATTGTACCTAAAAATCAGGCCAGAAGATCGTACCAAGATGAACCTCATGAACCAGGCAACAATCCAAAAGTTGGGACAGTAGTGAAATCCGGGAAAGGTCTGGATTTTGATCAGGATCAAAGTCAGGATTTGAACAAAGATTACACAAAAAAGCACCTAAATGTACAAGCAAAATATGGCAGACTGATTCCTCTTCAAATAGACCTGCTTGGCTCAAATTTAGGAGTGGTCGTCTTTTTCATCATGCTTCCAGCCAAGTAGAGGAGGAAAGCCATGGATGGATCTAGGAGAGTTGTAGCTGAAAACAGGACCAGAAAAAGAAATGTCCACTTGCTCCAGTAAGTACCAGATATTTAGTATTTTTGATTTTAAAAAGAGATGAGAGAATCTGACGAAATTCGAATTTGGCCAGGAAATTTGATTCTCGACTGAATTGCTAGTAAAAAAAGTTGTTATATCTTCTGAAGTTGGTAAGAGCATTAGAGCTAGAGATGAGCATATTGATTTGCAGGACCCTGATCCAGCGGCCACGTTAGTACTCCAGAGCCTGGCGAACCACCTCCTACCTGCCTACATCCCCTGAACATCTTCTGATTAGTAAATAACAAAAGACTGACAGTTACTTTCAAATGGAAAACTGGTGTGTACAGGTACATACTAAGAGTAGCCACATCCATACATAACTAACAAATAAAGTTGCATAGTGTTGTGCTATAGCATGTAAACATGAAATATACGAAATTTGAATTGCATTACTGCTGTAGAAATTAGGAAAAAGAGAAGATGCTTAGTAAACAGTTTGGCCAATTCATGCATGCCCAGCCGCCACGGCAAGGTGACCTTCTTTTGCTGGGACCTTATCCTAATGTGAATCCTCTTCTAGGCTGAAGCCTAAATTTATATGGGTAGGTAGGATACTGCTGTAATTAAAACCGCTGATGGGTGGAGTGCTTGATCAGAGAGCCACTATATAAATAACAAAAGAGTGACCATCACGTCCAGTCAGATAACAGGTATGTACAGGTGCATACTAAGAGTGGCCATTTCCATACATAACTAACAAATAAAGTTGCACTCTGTAGTGCTATGGCATGTTGCGAGGACACAGCATTGTATCTTACACCATGTTCCAAATTATTATGCAAATGATATTTTTCTCTGATTTTCCTAAGTGGTCGGTGCAGATGACAGTCAGTCTAATAAAAGTCATCACCTGTTAGAGTATACATCGAATTTTATTGAAGAAACCTCCCAATGATAACAGTATAATCTCCAAAATGAATGAATACTCAGAATGCACTGTTCCACATTATTAGGCACAGGAGAATTTCTGAACATTTGATCTGTTGTAAAGAACTGAAAATGCTCATTTGTGGAATTTGCAGCATTAGGAGGTCACATTCACTGAACAAAAAAGCTACTTAACTCCAGAACATCCTAACAGGCCAAGTTACAGGTAACATAGGACCCTTCTGTGATATCACCTTCACAATTCTTGCATACATTGACCTTGTGAGTTTTTGGAGAGTTCTTCTTGTATTTCTTTGCCTCCCAGAGCTGCGGTTTTGATGTGATCGGCTTCCCACCCTCATAGATCTTTTGCTTGATGATACTCCAAAGGTTCTCTATAGGGTTGAGGTCAGGGGAAGATGGTGGCCATGCCATGAGTTTATCTCCTTTTATGCCCATAGCAGCCAATGACTCAGAGGTCTTCTTTGCAGCATGAGATGGGGCATTGTCATGAATGAAGAAGATTTTGCTCCTGAAGACACGTTTCTGCTTTTTATACCATGGAAGAAAGTTGTCAGTCAGAAACTCTATATACTTTGCAGAGGTCATTTTCACACCTTCAGGAACCTTAAAGGGCCCTACCAGCTGTTTCCCTATGATTCCGGCCCAAATCATGACTCCTCCACCTCCTTGATTACGTCGCAGCCTTGTTGGGACATGGTGGCCATCCACCAACCATCCACTACTCAACCCTATCTGGACCATCCAGGGTTGCTCGACACTCATCAGTAAACAAGACTGTTTGAAAATTAGTCTTCATGTATGTCTGGGCCCACTGCAACCGTTTCTGCTTGTGAGCACTATTTAGGGGTGGCCAAATAGTAGGTTTATGCACCACAGCAAGTCTTAGAAGGATCCTACACCTTGTGGTTCGAGGGACTCCAGAGGCACCAGCAGCTTCAAATATCTGTTTGCTGGTTTGTAATGGCTTTTTAGCAGCTGCTCTCTTAATCCGATGAACTTGCCTGGCAGAAACCTTCCTCATTCTGCCTTTATCAGCACGAACACATCAGTGCTCAGAATCATCCAAAAATCTCTTAACAGTATGATGATTACGCTTAAGTTTTCGGGAAATATCTAATGTTTTCATCCCTTGACCAAGGCATTGCACTATTTGATGCTTTTCAGCAGCAGAGAGATCCTTTTTTCTTTCCCATGTTACTTGAAAACTCTGGCCTGCTTAATAGTGTGGAATATCCAGTTTTCCTTTTATTGGGCTCACATGGCAAACTAATTATCACAGGTATCTGAGATTGATTTCAGTGATCTAAAGAACCCTGAGACACAATACCATCAATGGGATTCATTTACAAAAAAAAAAGCTATGATACTTAAAACCAATTTGCATAATAATTTGGAACATGGTGTAATTAGGCATACTTCTATTTATAGCACATCAGCAAGAATAGAGTGCTATTAATGTCAACTTTTGAATTTATCTGTTTCTTTCTGTATAGTGGTGTTTTTTAGACCTCTATATATTATTGTTTTGAGGCAACTGTTTTATTTTTGTATTATTTATTATCTAACTGTACCATGATGTTATTAGATAACCTTATAACGGTGATATTAGGCAGCTGTATAGCAGTTTATTGTGTAGCGGTGTTTTATGCTACTGTATAGTGGTATTTTTTGACAACTGTATATCATTCTTAGTAGGCAATTGTATTGATGTATTATTTATTATCTAAATATAAAGTGTTGTTTTTAGGCAACTATATAGCTCTGCTATTTTGCCAACATGTGGAACTGATATTTTGGCACCACACTGTGTGGCACTTTTACCTAGACATTATACATGTAAGACTGTAATATTAACTTGTAAGTTTACAATTTGTTGTAACACATTGTGCGCTTATCCTGATGGCTAGTGATACAGAGTCATGGAGCAATAATTTTTGCTGATATGTTGATTACACATTGTCCAGGTCAGTTTGTTGACTTGCAAAATAGAGGAGAAAAAGCTATTCAAGTAGATTACATAATCACACAATGCAAGTTGGTCTTATCATCATTATTCCCCTTTATCTGTAAATGCTGGATGAAAGACTGTTGTTAACTGTAAAAAGAGATTATACACCTCCAGACATCCAGACAGCCAAGAGATCCAGGGATCCAAAGAACCAGAGACTCTCTACAGGACAGCAGCCTAGACATCATGGCCCCAGCAAGAGAGACACAGATTTGTCATTCTACAGGATGCCAGCTTAGGGGACCTTGGCCCCAGCTGGAAGAATACAGATCTGCTCCATTGACCATTGCAAATCCATGGATACATTTGGGGTAGTCAGGAATAGGACCTGTCGGTCACCTCGCTCCATGGAGATGTTCAGAAAAGCCAACTTGTGACCCTCCAGTCAACTAGTGTAATGTATGTAGTACAGTTCAATAGCGTCCTGTGCTTGGGTGCGATGAAAACACAGGAGTCACAGGTTTGATATAGAAAAGTCCTGTATTACTTCATACAAGTTGGCAGAAATAGTCACACAGTTTGCAGACACAGAAACAGGAGACACAGCAGGCCAGAGTAATCCAAGCTCAGCAATCACTCTCCAATACAGATTCAGGATCTTCTTCTCTGTTACCGTAAGTCCATGCAAACGTGGGTCTTTCAAAGAGCAGGGTTCAGAGTCCACAAGTGCTTCAGAGTTCCTCAGTAGGAATAGCTGGAGTACAAGGTCCAAGGCTTACAGGAGTCAAGTCACAGGTTCACTGCAGGCTAGATTCTGAAGCACTGATTGCTCAGCTGTGGCTGCTTAAGAAGCAAAGGAGAGAATCAGGGCGGGAACATGCAAGCTGGAAACTCCATTTTGACTGAGGGCAAGATAGCTGCAGCAAGACAGAAAGTAAAATGGCTGACGAACAAACTGAGTTTCAGGAATATATACATAGAACCTTACATTACTCCCCCCTTAAGGACAACCTCCGGATGACCTCAGACCAGGCTTGTGTGGGTACCTCTGATGAAACTGACGGAGCAAGCGAGGAGCATTAACGTTATTGACCGGTTCCCATGAGTTGTCCTCCACTGGGTAGCCCTGCCATTTAATCAGATATTGTAACTGATTTCTATACAACCTGGAATCTAAAATCCTTTCCACCACAAATTCTTCCTGACCATCGACTAGCACTGGGTCAGGGCAAGGAGAGGAACGTCCAGGAAACGTATTGGGTGTCGCAGCCTTTAGTAGGGATACATGAAAGACAGGGTGGATTCTCATAGTTCTGGGCAGTTGAAGACGACAAGCAACGGCACTTATAATTTTACTGATTTTATAGGGTCCAATGTACTTATGTCCCAACTTAGACGATGGAATCCTTAACTTAAGATTTCTGGTTGACAGCCAGACCAAGTCTCCTACCTTGAAAGCTGGTGCAGGTTTACGAAATTTATCTGCTGCTTTCTTGTACCTTTCTTGAGCCGATTCCAGATTTTCCTTTAGAAGATCCATATTCTTCTGTAAAGACGTGATTCTTTCAGCCACTGCTGGTAAAGGCGTTTCTATGGGAAATCGTGGTAGAATGTTAGGATGATAACCTAGATTAGAGTAAAAAGGAGACTGTTTAGTGGAGGCACTCTGAGAGTTGTTATACGAGAACTCAGCTAATGGAAGTAGATCCACCCAATCATCCTGTAGGTGGCAGATAAAGCAGCGGAGATACTGCTCCAGGGTTTGATTGGTTCGTTCGGTCTGTCCATTAGTCTGGGGATGAAAAGCAGAAGAAAGGTTTACTTTAATGTCCAATGCTGCACAGAAATTTTGCCAAAACCTAGAAGTGAATTGCACCCCTCGATCCGAAATAACCTCATCCGGTACTCCATGTAAGCGAAACACATCTTTAATCATCAAATCTGATGTCTGTTTTGCAGTGGGTAAGCCGACACAAGGGATAAAATGAGCTGCCTTTGTTAGACGGTCAACCACCACTAGAATGGTGTTCTTCCCCTGAGAGGTTGGTAACTCCACAATGAAGTCCATAGAAATGGATCCCCACGGCGGGACGGGGTGGGAAGAGGCTGTAACAGACCAGTTGGTGAGGAGCGAGGTGTTTTGCATCTTGCACAGACCTCACATGAAGTGACATAATTCAAAACATCATTCCTGCAAGTGGGCCACCAAAAGAAACGAGAAAGAAATTCCTGTGTCTTTAGAATTCCTCTATGCCCAGCTATCTTGGAATCGTGAATGAGTTGCAATACTCTTAATCTGACTGTTTCAGGAATATACAGACGTTGTCCCTGAATCCACACACCATTCTTAAAGACAAGACTTACGTCCCTTGGGGGTTGTGCCAAAAAGGAATCCGCATGGTATGCTTCCTTGATGTCCTTAAGTAGGTCTTGATTATGAATTACTCCTAGGAATCTAGAGTCAGGAAGAATAGTCTTAGGAGGAGTAATTGGACGTGTCTCTGCTGAGTAAATCCTAGAGAGTGCATCAGCCTTTCCATTGCGCGATCCTGGTCTATAAGAGATGATAAAATTAAATTGGTTTAAGAAAAGATTCCAGCGAGCCTGGCGAGGAGTCAGGCACTTAGCCGACCTGATAAACTCAAGGTTACGATGGTCTGTCAGGACGACTATTTGCTGTGCAGCTCCCTGAAGAAGGTGTCTCCATTCTTTGAAGGCGGCAATAATGGCCAACAACTCTCTATTGCCCACATCGTAGTTCCTCTCAGCCGAAGACAACTGCTGGGAAAAGAAGGCACAGGGATGCAAGACATTCTTCTCACCTGTTCTCTGAGAGAGTATAGCTCCAACGGCACAGTCTGAAGCATCCACCTCTATTATGAAGGCAAGCTCGGGGTTGGGATGTACTAGGATAGGTGCAGTGGTAAATTTATCTTTTAGACGGGAAAATGCTTCCTGGGCTTGGGGAGTCCAGGAAAACCTAGACTCTTTCCGGGTAAGTTGAGTGATAGGTGACACTACCTCAGAGAAATTTCTAATGAAACGTCTATAGAAGTTGGCAAACCCGATGAAGCGCTGTACCTCCTTCACATTTCTAGGACTTGGCCAATCCTTGATGGCTTGGGTTTTGCTTCCATCCATACTAATTCCTTGTGTAGACAGTACATACCCCAGAAATTGAATTTCGGTTCTATGGAATTCACACTTTTCAAGTTTGATGTAAAGATGATTTTGTCTTAGACGTTCCAAGACCATTCTCACATGTCCATGATGTTCCTCTGTGGAGTTAGAAAAAATTAGAATATCATCCAAATAAATTACCACGAATGTATCTAGGAGATCCCTGAAGATGTCATTCACCAAGTGTTGGAAAGTGGCTGGGGCGGTACTCAGACCAAAAGGCATAACTAGATATTCAAAGTGTCCATAGCGTGACCTGAATGCAGTCTTCCATTCATCCCCAGGTCTAATACGGACTAAGTTATAGGCCCCACGAAGATCTAGTTTAGAAAAAATTTTGGCATGTCGCACTCTCTCCAATAACTCAGGGATTAAAGGCAATGGATAACGGTTTTCTAATAGTAACCTTATTGAGTTCCCTATAGTCTACGCATGGTCTCAGAGATCCATCTTTCTTCTTTACAAAGAAGATGGGTGCACCTGCAGGAGATGAAGAGGGGCGTATGAAGCCCTTGGCTAGATTTTCATCTATGTAATCCTTTAAAGCCTTTAGCTCGGGCCCCGCAAGGGGGTAGATCTTACCAAAGGTATCTCTGCTCCAGGCAATAATTCAATTGGACAATCATATGGACGGTGAGGAGGAAGCTGGTCAGCGTTCTTCTTGTCACATAAATCCACATAGTCCTGGTATACAGCTGGTAGTTCAGGGACTGACATGATTCCTTTAGGAACAGAGCAAGCTGAAACTTTTGGACTCATCTGTTTCTCTGGAAAGTGTAATTCCTTGGTCTCCCAGTTAATGGTAGGATTCTGAGCCTGCAGCCATGGTAGCCCTAGAATAATGGGAAAGTGGGGAAGAAGGATAAGCATAAAGGACAGTTTCTCTTGATGATCTTTACCCATAAGAACCCTCAAAGGCTCTGTTTCCTGATCCACTGGTCCAGAGGTCAGCAGGGAGCCATCCACAGTTTCCATCTGTACTGGAGTAGCCTTCTTCACTGAACGTATTCCCTGTTTCAGAGCAAAGGAGACATCCATAAAATTTCCACTTGCCCCTGAGTCGATCATAGCAGAGCTAGACACCCAAGCTGAGTCAACCCAGAGTTTGATGGAAAGAAAGCAATGAGAATTGTTTTTCTTACAACTCAGCTGGGACACCGCTGAGGAAACTTGAAAAATGGCAGCGTTTACACAGTCAACGTCCTCAGAGGTAACGGAGTTTAAGTCCGAGAAATCAAGATCTGTTGCTGCAGATCTCTCTGGAGCCTGAGGCTCGGACCTGACAGATCCCCTCTCGCAACACTCACAATGAATGAGTGCTGCAGTAGTCTTACGAGAACGGCTGGGGCAGTTTATAATGAAGTGCCCTGACTTACC